>CM077115.1:370905290-371492790 GCA_039619475.1 Icerya purchasi
TCTATTTATTAATTTCTGGTCGGTAACCGGTTCATTATTTATGTACTTGTTGGTTTCAAAACTGGTTTGTAAATTGATTCGTTTTAATACTATAAAAGGCATATTTGATTTTTGTACAATTTCCGGTTATTTTTTAAAAATAAATAATTTCAAACAAATATTCCACTTGTTGATTCGATGCAATAATTATACTTTAAAAATTTAAATAACATTCCGTTTCTGCGCGAAAAATTATCAAAAGATTATATGTTCGCATTTTAAATTGGCTTTGTACACAATTAAATATCGGCTTATTTTTTTGGTATCGCAAATGCCGCTATACTAAACAATAAAAACTTAGAAAATACGATTAATTAAATAAATCAATGTGTGGCCCTTAGTTTATGTATTAAAAAAATTATGATAATTAAATTGCTTTATTATTTTCGATTTTTTTAAGTCGTAAAAAATTATTTAACCCCTCGTTTTCTGTGTAGAGTAACAATAAAAAGCGTAATTCTCATAATCTATTTCAGGCGGAGCACAGCTGACAGCTGACACCAAACAATACTATAAGCAATGTAATAGCGATACAATTGTAAAAACCGTAAAGGTAGAAATACACTGCTGACGTCACATGAGCTCACGCGACAACAAAAAATCTAGAATGGTGTTTTATTGCTGCCTGATCACATTGCATTCATGTCACGTAAATCACGTTAAATTTTTCTTCCCCGTATGATGTCATGTTTTAATATTTCAAGATGTGAGCTTATTTTTTTTATGTGAAACATTTATTGATGCGCCTTGTGAGTAAAACCGATTCGTATGCCGTGACGGCAAATGGCATGACGCTTTCATGCCCCCTCTTTTCCAGTTTTTCAAGAAAGTAAATCAGTTTTTGTTCTGATGAAGCAATAATTACAGTATCGTCCGCATATCACAGCTGTTATTAATTGATTTTCCTGCGATTTTTATACCATCTTCCGATTCTTCTAGAGTTCTTCACATTATTCACTCGCTATAAATGTTGAATAGTATTGGACTTAATATGCAGCCCTATTGTACTTCCTCTCTTGCTTTTAACTTGTCTGTCAGTTTGTTATCTACTTTAACTCTACCTTCTTTAGACATGTACAGCGATTCGATAAGACGGATTAAATGATGTGGAACTCCCAGGGCATTTACTATTTTCCATAGCTGTTCCTATTGGACACAGGCAAATGTTTTATTATAGTCAATGAAACAGAAGTATGCTGTAACATTGAATTTTCTACATTTCCTAACTATTTGTTTTAAAGCCATTATTTGAACTCGTATGCCTCTTTCCAGCATGGAATTCGATTGCTCCATTGGTATCTGTGATAATATGTACAGCTTTAGCCTTTCATGTATGACATGTAACATTATTTTACTGGCGTGCAATGTCAGTGCTATTGTTCTATAGTTTTCACATAGGTTGCATTCTTCTCTTTTATGAATTAGTATGTAGATAGATCGTGTCCAGTCGCTTTGCTAGATATTTGTATCCCATATTCTCTGGCATATTTCAGATAAGATTTCCACTGCTATATCACCTATCTTTATGAACATCTCTGCAACAATTAGATATTTTCCTATCGCTTTGTGGGTCCTTCATTTCTGTAATGCTCGATTAAGTTTGGCTTGGGTGGCCCTTTTGGTAACAAGGTTATTGCTAATATAGCTCTCAACATCGTCAAAGTACTGAAGCCCCTCCACCACACCAAGGTGATGATGTCCCTGGAGGGGAAAATTGTAATCCTTATTATTTACTTTTTGTTGATGATAAGAACTACTAAAATGTAAAACTTCTCGATAAAAACTTTTATTTTTAGATATGCTCTTTTTTTTAGAGTGTTCCAAAACCTTTTAATGTTTATTCTTTTATCTTTATATATCTAATATCATATTTTCTGTCCTGATCATAGTTTTTAAAACACATAATTAACTTTTAAAGTAAAATTCATTCAACTATGACATGTGCCACTTTAGATTTATATTAAATGGACCGTGTAAATTGATTAATCAGTTAATTATACATAATAAAAAATATAATGTTTAATTAAATAATGAATTTTTAAATATTATACTATATGTTAGTTAACACCTGGTATTTTTGATTCTTCTCCAATTCCCTCCCAAATCGTTTATTTAAATATTGACTAATTTTGTGTGAAATAAAATTGAATAATTCCTTACTGCTTCTATCAAATGATAGTTCATTTGAAATACTAAGGACAATAAAATTTACTACCACAAATCAACAATGATAAAATATTACCTCACGCCGGGAAAAATATGTAAATCTCCAGAACCGGCAAAAATGTGACATCACAGCGCTATAAAAACATAATATGAAGTACATGATGTGACTTCAATATAATCACGACATATTACAACACATTACAACTCCATGTGAATTTTAAATACTACATTTTTTATCATGTGTAAGCATACATGATGTGACAGCGGTTTGAATATAATCACGGTACACATTTTTTGTTTATTTCATATTTCACATTGTTTGGGAACAATAGAACTTCATGCAGTGATCAGTTGTGTTTCTCAATTTGTAGTAACTGCTATGAAAGCTATACTAGCTCATATTTTTTAACCATTGCAGTCCACATCTGATTTAAATCCAAACTTTCCAAAATTTTCTGTTATTATATAATTGTGCTATTGAAAATCTTTTTCAGATTGAACAGTGCGATGTATCTGAGGGGGGCTTTCCAGGTTCTAGCCCCCCGAAATGTTTGCAATATAATAACTGCTTGAATTAAATGGACCGAAATTCAGAATAAGTTTATTTCTTTTCAATTATTAACAAAAGAAAAGAAAATTGTAATTTTTATGAATTCCATGAGAATAACGACTATTTTTTATTTGTTTTTATTGTAGTGTTCAAATATTGCATATTCAATAATTGACTACAGGGCTTTAGTGTACTATTTCCAAATAAACATATTTCATAATAATATACCCTCCCCTATATATATATATATATACAGTGGAAATTGTTTAACACGAAACCGGTTAACCTGAAAAATCGCTTAATACGAAACAATACTACGGTCCCGACAAAATGCCATATAATTACATACATCTTTTTTTCTTTTATCACAAAACAACACGAAACAAAAATCGCTTAACACGAAAAGATTTTGCTTCTCAGAAGGACAAATATATCCGCTTTTCCAGTCGCATCCCTTAACAGATAAATAAAATTAACAATGGTTACTATTATTTACCCCCTGGGAATGCAATACTACTTAATTTCGGTCGACAAGTTTCCCAAAAAACAATAATTTTTTATGTTTTTTTTATAATGTAATTATTTGAAGTGTATATACGTACTACCTACAAGTGTTAATGTTAGCGGAAAATCGAATTGATACATTTTACCGACATTAAAAATATTGGTGAGTTTTTAATTTTTTATTTTCTTTTTTTTTTTTGCATGTTTCGGTTAACACGAAATCCTTTTAACACGAAGAAATATTTCGGTCCCTTCAGTTTCGTGTTAAACGGTTTCCACTGTATTTATAAAAATATTTTCGTAACCTCCCCTAAATTTTGGTCTAGATACGACTTTAGATATGTTTTTAAAGTTTCAAGAAATTTCCATTATTTTTTTTAAAATGTATTAATTGTTCCTTTAAATGCTAATTCTTAAGTAGCAAAGTATATTCAAAATAATCATTTAAATATCACATCATTATTTAGTCTTGGTTCAAATGAACTCTTCATATTTTCCAAATGTTCAGCCGAAGCGTAGAGAGAAATATAATTAACTTCACGATTGATATATAGAAACATTTTTAAAAAAAAGTACTTTTCCGAAAAGCAGGATAATTGTACATAAAATAATGTAGTAGTACAGAATAAAGATTTAGTAAAATTTTAAATACTTCTTATTTGTGACTTGTGACACTACCTTTGGTTTTACTACGGAATAATCTTTTTAATATTTCTATTATTGATTTTATAGTAGTGTGCTTTCATTATTATTATTTATAATAATTTAGACCGTGTACTTTTTTAAAATTATTACAAAAGTCGATATACTAATTTTTGCATAAAAAATGAAAATATATTAAAAATAGAACTAATATCGATATGTATTCAATAATGTTTTTACTAAATTTGCCTCACATGAATCCTAAAAAATTATTTTTTGTTCCGTGACTTGGGAATTTATCTTTTAAATTTTGAATATAAGTGGTGAAGTTTTATGTTAATTTTATGATTTTTGTTACATAAAAGTACAAATCATGACTGTAAAAGAAGAAAATGCTAGCAAGGTTCCCAAGCTGGACGCAGAAAATAAAACTAATGAAGAAGCTGAAGTAATATTTATTTTTTATTGTGGAAAAAAAATTCTTATCAATGTAGACAATTAAATATTTTTCAAATATATTTGCATACATTTACTTGTAAATACGAGCCGACATATAAATATGATCATGTATGAGGAGTTCATATAGGATATTATTCTAATCAAGAAAGAAAAAGTATATACATACAATAATTATATTTTTATGTTATTAATTAACAGATGTGTAAGATTTTACTTGGTTACAAATATTATTTTGAAAAATCCATTAAAATTGGTTATAAACTCCATTTCATGTAATAGTTTTCCTTGTGTCTAAAGTGGGAGTATGTATATTTTTACATGAGTGTAATAAAAATGTATTTATTTTTCAGACAGGAGAAGATGATCGTTTGCGCGAAGAACTCAACATGTTGGTTCAAAAAATCTTGGTAAAGTTTTCGTTTTTTTTTCAAATCTCATACCGATGTTAAATGTATATAAATTAATATTTTTTAATTTTGATTTAATAGTTATTTAATTTCAGTTATAATCAGTATAATTAGTGCATTATAATCAATTATACGAGTAAATGTAGTGTTTAATACGATTTTTATCAAATAAATAAAATACGGTATACAATTGAAGTTACATATGTTGATAAGAAAAAGTACACTAATGCTGTTATTTTTTACCATATTACATATAAAATGATTATTTAAAAAAAACACTTAAAGTTTTATAAGGCACTTTAAGAACGTTTTTATTGTAATAGACAAAAAGTGTATGTAAATAAGTTTAAAGTGGTTAATTAAATGTTAGAAATGTTTTCAGCAACAATATTATTTTATATGTACATATATGTATGCATATGTGCGTGTGTAGTGGGGTGTTGCGTTAAACGTGACATACGAATAAGTTAAAGTTAGTCTAGTGAAATTAAATTTTTTAAATATTAAATTAGTGGTTATTTATCACAAATAAGTTTAATGCACTAAAAATATCTAAATTTTTCAATACATGTATATAAGTTATGTATTTTTAAACCTTAAATTACGTTACAAAGTTATAGTTTTAAATATTACTCGGACAAAAAGTACCTTTTAATTCGTTAAAACATACAACATTTATTTATATTAAATTATTACTTAAAATAAAAGTTACAGACATTATTATTCACAAAAAATATATATAAAAATCCGTCCTACCGGTTTCGTCTACTTGACATATCAAGTAGACGAAACCGGTAGGACGGATTTTTATATATATTTTTTGTGAATAATAATGTCTGTAACTTTTATTTTAAGTAATAATTTAATATAAATAAATGTTGTATGTTTTAACGAATTAAAAGGTACTTTGTGTCCGAGTAATATTTAAAACTATAACTTTGTAACGTAATTTAAGGTTTAAAAATACATAACTTATAATATCAGTGAAACAAACGTTTACAGGAAGAAATAATACATAATGAATAACATGTATATAAAATAGATATAAGAAATATATTATTTTTAGTGCTCAACCAGTGTAGTTGGTTAGGCACTTTCAAAAAATTTCACTTGCGTTGGGTTAATGTCCGCAACTGACGTGCCAAAAAAAAAAAATTGTAGTGTTTCAGTTGTAACATTCGTTTGTTTTTTAAAATCATCGGTAATAGTAGAAATTTATCTTTTATTTTCTGATATTAATGGTTAAAATTCATTGTTTTATAAAAAATAGCTAAATGAACGTGCGAATCTAATGATTTGATTAGCAGTTATTTCTAAATACTATGACTTGCATTGGTTTTTTGATTTACTTTTAGCTGGTTACAATTAAGGGTTAATTTTAAATGACAAACGCTTTTGAAAAATAAGTGAAAAACCCAGGAATCTTTTTTACAAAGAATAATTAATCTTTGGGTGACGAAATACATTGTTGTTGTATTAAATATTTGATGCATTTTTCTCTTATTAATTCTTCGGTTGTTCATTTGTTTCAGCATTTTTAATATAAATCCTGCAATTCTCAATAAATATTTATTACGCAGATCAAAAAAAAAAAAAAAAATACTGTTTTACAGTAGTTGTAATTAATATAAAGAAAACATAACTACTAGTTGTTGAAGTAATATATAACCGTGGACATGAAAAATTTTTGCAGAATTTTTTCAGATCGTTGAAGTAAAATGATATGAATAACCGTGAATGAATTAGTGGTTTTGTTTAATTTTTGACACCTTATTTGTATAGTTTTTCTATGTCATTATGCTTCTTCTTTTTTTTTAACTTTGCTGACAAAAAGCACTTTACGTTTCATTTTATAATAAATTTTCTCATTTTTTTTTTTTTTACTAAAAATTGGTATCGTACATGTTATATCAAATTTTCGTACTAACTTAATTACGCAATAATGTTATCTTGTACGTTTGAAACATACTTTTTAATATACAACTTTGTCTTTGTAGAGCCCTGAAAAAGAGTTTCACCAACAAGCTTTAGAATGTATGCGGGATTTAATCCGGACTTCCACTACTTCAATGACGAGTGTTCCGATGCCGTTAAAATTCTTAAATACAGATTACGATATTTTAAAGACTGCATGCGACAATATGGAACCGGGTAAAACACGTGATTTATTTTGCAGTATTATTTCGGTTCTGGCGATGGGTCAAGAACGCAGTAATTGTGATTGCTTGACGTACTGCCTAAAAAGTAATCAGACGAATGTAGGAGATTGGGGTCACGAATATGTTAGGTGAGTATAATTTATTTTTGAAGAAACTCAAAATTGTATCCCGTTGAATTATTTCATCTGTTATTTTAAATTAAATCTTCATTTTTTAACATGCAGACAGTTGGAATCTGAAATCGCCGAGGAATGGGAACCTCGTATGGAAGCTGAAGTTCAAGAAAAATTCATAGCATTAATAAAAGATATAGTTGCTTTCGATATGGAACATAATGCTGAAATACAAGCTTGTGACTTGTTAATGGAAATAGATAGACTGGATTTACTTCAGATGGATAAATCAAATTATCTGCGTGTCTGTTTATATTTAACAAGGTAATTTTGAAATTTTGTATTTTTAATTTAAATATGAGACTTTGTTTTTGGTTTATAGTTTTTACTTGTTCAACAATGGAAACTGAACAGTTTGAATTTATATTACCAATCATTCTATAGTTAGCTTTCTCTTCTAAAAATTTTAAAAACCAAACATTAAAACAATTTCTTAAATTAGTTTTAGTTCCAAATAATATTTGTATTTTTCAGTTATCTTTAACTATTTATAGAAATTGAAAATTTTTTAATACGATAAAGAGAATGTAGTTTTCTTTTTTTTTTTTTTTTTGCTTACTGGGACTAATCAAAAATCATGTTTCAACATAATCCGCAACTTAGGAAGGAACAGTTGTTTCATCACACCCTTTAATTTCCTAAGTAATAACTCTCGTATATAATACATTTTGCTGTTTTTAAAGTTGTGTTAAATCAAATTTTGAAGTACGAAGCTATTCATTTTTTTTTTTTAACATTAATATATTTAAATAGTAAACACGTTAAAGTTTTTAAATTTTGAGTATTTAAATTTCGGAAATTTTTCAGAAAATATATGATCAGCAAAGTTTTATGAAAATGATTAATTCTTTGAATTTTTGAATTCATAGCTGTGCTTCGTACGTGTGGGAATCAGATAAAAAAGTCATTATAAATGGTGTTATGCAGCATTATATCCATTTCAAAGAATATCCACGAGCATTAGCATTGGCCATGTCGGTTAATGATACGGAAAAGATGGCTGATATATTTAGCGAATGTGCAGATCCGTAAGTTATATTCAGTTTTAAAAAAGAGTAATTCAATATCATATACTTTGTCATTTATTTTGAAAATGCGTATAAGTAAAGCGACTTAGTGTTTTTTAATCACATTTTAAAAATATATCTTGTTTAATAGTAACGTTGATGATATTAGATATGAAATAATTAAATCTCAATGGTTTATTGTATAAGATTTTTACGACTAAACATAGGTGATTATGATCTTTATCGAAAATTCTATTTTAGGCTACGTTCACGCATGCGATTCTTTTGCGCGACGATGTCGCAGAATTTTTGTAGTATTCACGACACTCTTTTCTTTTTTTTTTCGTATACATCAATCATTATTGTTTTGTTTACATTTGTAATAACTAAATTTAGAATTGATTGAAACCGTTTTGTAACCGTGTATGCGGTATAATTTATATTAAATGGATGTAACAGATACTTCTCGAATATCCCTGTTGGTTGTAAGAAGGGGAAAAGAAGGTAGCGAAGATATAATGTTCACTTAATAAACTACGAGTTAATAATGAACGATATCATATGTTATGGACCTTCGAAAAAATGAAAATAAATTATAAGTACTTTTGAAATATATCAAAAATGTAGCTTTTACGTTAACCGTATTTTGCAATAAAATTCAATTAATTTTACAGGTGTTCTTAGGATTTTTCTTCAGGGTGGGGGGCAAGATTGAAAAAGATATTTTGGCTCTAGAAAACATTTCACCGTTACATTAACATTGGGAAATTAGTTTTTTAATTAATTTGAGATCAATTTTTAAAGAATTTTCAGCTTAAAATTTATAATAAAAATATTAAAAGTTACATTAATAATCTTACGATTTACATGAAATTGGTTATAAATAATTTTATTTTATTTTCGCCAAAAAAAATTTTTTTTTTTTTTTTTTATACATATATAAAAATAATTTACAAGACTGAATTTTCTTCAAATTTCCGCATTGTACAGATTTTGTTATTAAATGAAACCAATCTTATTTTTCACTGTTGTTTTTTTTTAATTTTTAAAGAGATAGACAAGAACCCTACTTTAATAGTGGTATGCTCTTGCGCTTGACTATTTCCTCTCATACAGCGATTATTAAAGAGAACGAACCGATATTTCTTTTAAAATATATTTATAAACTGTGTTAGAATAAATTGATTTCCGCAATTAAAAATTTTAGATAAAGAATTTTGACAGAAAAAAAAAGTTTAATATGTATTTATTGAAACAAAGCTGGGTCTATGTAAGCAACGACCTGCTATTTATGTAAGGGTAATATTAGGAAAATAAATAACATAAATAAGTAAAACAGTTCCTAATTTAATTTTTTTCTACATTTTCAATTGCTTAATGACTTTAACTTTTATTAAATATAATTTTTACAAAAAGTTTTTGATGATTTACAAGTAATACGTACTATAAATCTCATCTTCAAAATATTTCACGTATAATGCTAAGAGTTATTTAATTTTTTATTAGATAGAATACTTACTTATTTTTATACCCTTCTATTAAATATTGTTTAGATTACTTATTTCTACTTCTTCAGAAGTAATTGTATAATTTAGTTCTCATTGATGTTATTTTTTTCTAAAATGACTTTAACAGCAACATGTTTATTTTTTTTTCAATAATTTCATTCTTAGTTCTTGATGATTGACTTTTTTTTAGAAAAAAACAAATTTTCAATTATTGATGCATTAGGTTTACAACTTGTTAATTTTATGGCCTGTATTGAAGACGCGTATGTTTTAGAGACGTCTAAAAGAAATATTTTCTGAAATGAATTGGACATATACAAGTTGAAAAAATTAATTTTTTGTTTTTTATATTATCCAGTTTTTGGAAAATTGAAATATTTTAAATTGGTCAATTTCCTTGTGATGCAGTTTTAATTATTACAGCCAAATACAGCACCAACGTATTTTTTAAAATTCACTAATTTTTTTTTTTTTTAAACTGTTATTGTATTACAAATTGGCCATCTAGGCCATTTAGCAATATCCTTAACAGGGAAATATTTAGCATGAAGGGAGAAGTACCCAATAGTACCTACCCGATAAATTCACTAAATGATAAATTTATTTTAAAAAATTACACAACATATTTGTGAAATCGATGAATTAAGCGGTAAAATAGTACTACAAGATTTCTCACAACCTGGATCATAATATTTCTCTCCCCTCTACTGCAACAATAAACTTATATATATTTCAAATATATTAACATATTAATGAAAATATAAAAGATAAAACAAAAATCAAAATAATTCGTTTATACAATTAGAAAAATAATTCATATCATACACGAATAAAATATTGTAAGCACAAAATTTAAATAAAATATTTCGTATTTCGTTTATCGCAGCTTCATAATCGCTTGCATAAACAAAATTTGCGACAACCTGTTTAAAATAATGAAAAATCAATTTTCAGCGACTTCGTCGTGTCGCAGTTTTGTAGTTACTACGGCAAAGTTGCGAGCGTATACAGTAATCTAAATGTATGCACTACGACTGACCCACAACAGAATTGCGACTGTCGTACTTGGATTTGGTTTATTTTATTTTTTTTCTTTAGCACTATTAATAACTCTTCATTTTCTTCTTCAATAATGAACGAAACAAACGGCTTTGATCGATGATGTTAAGTAAATGACTCAAGCCGCGCGAATAAATCGAGTTCATAGGAATTATAACAGGCGATTCCAGCAGCTTCAGTCGTGGAGTTTTTACGCCACAACTCCGACTGCGCGGTTACAGTCACTTCAATGGCATGCCGGAATTACAATTTTAAATTTAGAATGATTTTATCTTGAAATATTTCTTACATTTCTACATTTTTAGAGGTGTATTTCAATATAACTTTATGATATTTTTTTTAGTATCATACGGAAGCAATTAGCTTATATGGTGGGACGACAACATACTCCTATAAATCTAAGTGATGACTTAACGGATAAGGACGAATTAGTTACAATTATGTCCAATTCTCACGTGAATGAACATTTTCATAATTTAGCACGCGAGGTATTGATATTTTACTTTGATTTACTTATTTATGTATTATGAATGTTTGTAATAATAATTTTGTCATTTATTTTTTTTTTAAAAAAATGTGTTACACTTACGCATACTAATAATTGATATTATAAATAAATTTTGAACTGATAAGCGAAAAATATAGATTTGTCCAAAATATTATGTTACCAGAAAAAGAAGAAAAAAAACTAATTTGTTTAAGTAGCTTCGTATAGCGCAGTTGCTTCGAAGTAAAATTATTTGTCTTGTGTGAAACGTTTGATTAATATATGGTGAAGAATGATATTTTTGTACAGTATTGCGGATGTAAAAAAGAAAAATATATTATTTTTACGTGTTAAAAATGAATTTTTAGAATGCAAAAGGAAGAAATTATTTAAAACCTTTTTAAATAAAGAACTAATTAGTTGGTATAAAATTTTTGCTTATTTTTAAAAATAAAGTAATGTATCCGTAAAATGAAATAGAAAAAATAAATAGTATTTAGCAAGTGAATATAGTGAAAAAAGACGAGCGTGTTAATGCTTGCAATAAATTTATAATCGTTCATATAATATTTAGGATTTGGTAAGAGGTTATTTTAATTCGTGGAAGATCAGACAAAAATTGATTTTTAATGAATATTGTGTGATTGAAAAAAGACGCGCCAGCAGAAGTGGCTCATGTCTCGCTTGGCTAAACGTTTTTAGGAGCGTGAATAGTTTTGTATTGTGACTGAATGAGCAGATGTTCCGGAATATTTAACGGAGCAGGCGGAACCGTTTTATTAGTGGCTCCGAATTGCAACTGCTTATTTATCGGAGTATTTGCAGCGATGCGACTTTGGGAGCATCATTGGTTTTAATATTTACGGGTGATTTTTTATTTGCTGTTTGTTATGTTATATATTTATCGGTGACTTTGAATTATGATTATTAGAGTTAATGAACATGGGTACATTAAATGTATTGTACTTTTCACTTTTGTAGAGGCAAGATTTTGATTTAGGAACGAAGATTTAGATGCAAATATATGATTCGGTATGATGGATTGTTGAGTTTTCTCTGTTAAGGTGTTGAAGCAGGGACATTGACTGTTCTACGGAAAATTTCGAAGCGTTTGAAATGTGATAATAGACAGAAAAAAGTATTTAAAAACTAAATAGGAATTGAAATAAATCGTCATAATTAAACATTGAAATTTATAATAAATGGACGTTAATAAAAAAACTTGCAAAAATCTTGATTATTACGTTTAATTGGGCGAAAGTATTAGAAGGAGTAGATGTAGAAAACGTTTTTATATTTTGGAAATTTTTAGTTTTTACTGTTTGTACATTTATTTATTTATTTATTTATTTATTTATTTATTTATTGAACTTTGGCGAAACCAGTCAGTTCAATAACAATTAGCGCGGCGCAGGAGAATTTTATCATAGGTTCTAAAAAAATATAACGAATTTTTTTATGTGCGTTGTGTTTTGAGATATAAAAGAAAATAATAAATAGTTGTATTTCTTTTTTTTTAGTTTTTATATTTGTCAACAAATAGGTATTTTCATTTTAAAACTAGAATTTTACTTTGGCCATATTGCTGCATTAAAAGTATATTTTTTAATCATGAGAGAATTTAGGCACCTTGAACCCTTCATTTCACCCGTACGAATGGATACCTAACGGGTAGTAAAATTGATGATTATGTAAGTCAGACCAATTGAATGTAAAGAGGGGTTTTTTAATTTTTTAAAGCGTATCTTAAAAATTTACTTCATTCGAAATTTTACAATTATCGATTGGCTGTTATTTAGTTATGGAAAATATTTTAAAATTTCAAAAAATGTTAAAATATTTTCATTAATGAATTTTACCGAAAATATTGTAATTTGGAACGCCCGTAATGTATATTTTTTTTAATAATTTAAATTTTAAAAAAAAATTTAAATTTTTGGTACTTTGTATTATTTTTATTTTACTTTTATTAAATTCCGGTAAATATTAATGTTTGTTAAAATATTGTTATTAATGCGCGCAAATTATCTGAACAGTTGGATATTATGGAACCTAAAACTCCAGACGATGTTTATAAGACATGGTTGGAAGGTTTGGTTTTAAGACCTTCATATAATTTAGATGTGCATGTCGATTCGGCAAAGCATAATTTGGCGTCAACGTTTGTTAATGCTTTTGTCAATGCCGGTTTCTCACGTGATAAGTTGGTCACAACTGATGATGGAAATAAATGGATGTATAAAAATAAGCAGCACGGTTAGTTCTTGTAATAATTTGTATTAACAAAAATTTGTGATTATTTAGTTATTAATTATAATTTATCTACCGAAATTTTAATGATCATTTTATGATTAATTTCGGTTATAAAATATGTATATTTTGAAATAAATTATAAAAATAAATATAGCTTAATGAAATTTTTGTATTGTACGCAGTTCCAGTCGTTATGGTTAAATAAGTTTTCATACTAAACTACCTTTTATGATGCTAAATGAATGCGATGCTAAACTACAATTTGAATTGGTATATTAATGTATAAAAATCGTTTATGGTGAACAGGAAACATAATGGTAATGAAGAATTTTGGCTTTTCCGAAAAAGATATACTGCATAGACTGTCAATAGAGAAAGACCAGAGGATATACGGGATTGAGGTTTTCAATTGATTAAAGAGAAAACTAAAGGAATGTAGATAAACCGGAAAAAATCTGGAAAATATAGATACAAAAATGAGTGAATAAAAGTCACTCGTTACCAAAGCTTGCAGAAATTGAACAACAAAATTAATAAAACTGTTTTTTTTTTTTTTTTTTTTAAATAAAAGAAACTATTTGTTAATTCGGTTGCGTAAATCTAACAAATTTATATATTTCCGACGCATGCGAAAATTAGTGTTGTATCAGAGAATTGACTTGATCACATAGTTGGGTCAAGGCCGCTGGTGCGCCCAGGGTAGGAAAAAAAAAAAAAAAGACTTGATCACATATTTAAGAGTTTACAATTAGATGACGATATTGCAAATTGTGAGTCATCATCATTGTCATCTTAATATGCATGTACTTATATTACAGGTACATGTATTCCCTCTGGATTTTTTACTGCATTACATATTGATATTTTTATTTTCCTATTCATTCCAACCAATTTCAGTCAAAATAAGGTATCTCTTATTTGTTTTATGGTATATAATTTATTGGCTCTTAATAAATTTTTACGTTTCATATTCTATTCCTACTTTGTTTTCCGCTTTATTACTCCTTTTAAAAAACACCAAATGTGAAGATTGCTAGATGTTTTTGCTGCGTACTTACTGACGGTTATCTTTTTAAATCTAGATTCTACTGTCCACCAATTGTGACGTGGGTTTTTCATTTTCGAAGATTACGTTTTTGATCTATACAAGGCTCATCGACAGTGGACACATAACTAGAACATTTTTCTATATACCATTACTTTTCAATTAAATTTTACGAATAAGGGGGAGTCCAGAAGGAGGGTGGTTATTCAATACGAAAATTTTACAAATCGTTTGCATTAAAAATATTAATTTTTAAATTTTAACAAAAAGGATAACTTCTTAATATTATTAACGTTTTTATGTACTGTTAATGCATTTCTAGGTATGATAAGTGCTGCTGCTTCACTCGGTTTAATACATTTATGGGATGTTGATGGTGGATTGACGCCTATTGATAAATATTTATACACCACCGAAGATTATATTAAGGTATTTTACAGTGAAAGGTGGATTATAAGCGATATAATATGATTAAAATTATTCTTTCCGGAGATAGTTTTTGCTATCTCGTTCAAGTATTGAATTAAAATGCATTTGCTCCAAACACTTTTCTTCTGTTTCCCTTTAATTATTTTCATTCTCTCATGGAATTGAGTAATTTTTAGGATTCCGTACACACACACGAATACTAATGAAACGGCAAAAATGTCAAGAAAAATTCAATAACTCACGGAACGGTTTCACTTATAAACTTCAAAACTGCATCATAAATTACAATTAAACTTCGGTCTATGACAATCTATAACTTCAAGGTAACCTATTAGACTGGGTGGCAAAAAACCTAAAAAGGAAGCCAGGAATATATAATACGGAATTTAAAATAACCTTAAAAATCACCCTTAAAAAATTCATTGTCCTTTCACAAAATCAAAAAATTACTGCTAAGAAATACTTAAATCCTCCCGTTTTGGGTCAAAAACAGCAAAAAAAAAAAGGAAGTTTACGTAAGTAATAGCCAGAGCAAAAACGTTGGGAAAACCAAAACGTATCTCAGACATATGCATAAAGGATCGCTTTATAGGGAAAATATAGCTGCGCTTACAACTTTATATTCAGGCCCTTGGAGCGCCGAAAGTTTGAAAGTTTTGAAAAAAATTCTTTTTTTTTTTTTTGGGCATGTGATATATTGTTTGCAAAGATTGCTATTTGGAACGAAATCGTATTTCATTTCTTCAACGAAAAGTTTAAAAAAGCGCGACAAATTAGGCGCTCCCCTCAACACCCCCGCGGTGCTATTATAGCTAAAAATTTTTAACAAGGTTAAAAATATGCGCATACCCCCCGTGTGTTTCTATAGTTTGGAGCATCCGGGTTTCCAACATTAAAATTGGGCCCTCGGAGCTCCGAAAGCTCGAAATTTTTGAAAAAATATATTTTTTTCTAAGCATGTGATATATTGATAGAAAGTTCACTGTTTGTTGATAAGAAAACCGTATTTAATTTTCTTAACGAAATTTTCGAAGATGTTGACAATTTCAAAAAAGTGCAAAAAATGACGTGTCTATTCCTCTTTGCGGTGCAAAAATCAGATTTCTTTGTTTTGAATCTAGTATTATGTAAATGTAAATTATAATTATCGTTAACCTAACATACGGAATCCTCAGCGCATGAAACATCGTGCTTGATTGAACTTGTTTCAGGAGCATCGGTTTTGTCTTGATGACATAATAATTACGATTTTATGAGATTTGGGTAAAAACTATAAAAATTATTATTAGAAAAAAGGGGTAGTTTCCTTTTTTTTTTTTTAAAGAAGCATTATAAGTTATATAGCTACTGCCGTGTTAATGATTAATTTTTTCCTACTCTGTTTCATGTAGAAAGTTCAAAGTTTTAATCATTTTTTGTTTTCTCATATAATTAGGCAGGAGCTTTGTTAGCTTTGGGTCTTGTTAACGTTGGCGTTCGTAATGACTGTGATCCAGCATTTGCTCTGTTATCAGATTACGTACTAAGTGAAAGTATAACTTTACGAATCGGAGCTGTTTTAGGTATTGTCGAAAATGCATTTCATAAGTACAGTATAATTTTCAAATTTTGTTGAGAACAAACAAATTTATTACGTCTTAGTTATGTTATATGGGCGATTTACTTTCCTGATAATGGAATTTTATTTAGTTCTTTTTTTTATATCTGTTTATGCTAATTAAAGTAAAAGTCGCCCGATGATGGCGAATGATTATACAAAACTGGAAATAACTGTTTACGTGTGAACGTAGGTTTGGGTTTAGCGTATGCTGGCACGTTGCACGATGACGTTACATCTCTGTTGTTGCCGGTAATGCTTGATAAAAAGTCAACTCAAGAAGTAACCGCTTTAGCAGCGATTTCTTGTGGAATGATCAATGTTGGCTCCGGAAATCACGAAGTAGTGTCCTCTATTCTTCAAACGTTACTTGAACTGTCGCCAACCGAATTGAACGAGGGTACCTATTGCAAGTTCTTTCCCTTAGCATTAGGACTTTTATATTTGGGTAAGTTTTTACGTTGCTTAATTTGATGAGAATTTCAGGATTTATTAATTTTATTATAATAAATAATTTTCGGAAACAACTGTGTTTTTAAAAGATATTTATTCGCTTAATGTTTCGACCAGCTTACACTGGCCATCATTGTTCGCGCATAATTCACATTTATATAGATCAATTTTACTGATTCTTAGTCAATTTAACTTAGGTACCATATGAGTAATTATGAAAATCGGTGAACATAAATTGAATATTCGTCAAAAAATGTGAAAAAATGCGATCCCTTTGTATAATTTTTTTTCTTATTATTTTTCATTAGTATACAGAGGCGGTTGATTTAAATACTATCAAACGTTTGGAACTTTTCTACATCTGCTGTTTTCGAATTAAAAGGCGTATCACGTTTAAATGTGGCAAATTATTCGCTATTCCTCAGTTCGTCGTTTCGTTTTCGTTTCCGCAATTCACGTTTGCATTCGGTAGCGGTTTTCGTTTTAGGAAACATAAAATGCGACAAGTAAACTGATGACTATACCGAGAAATACGTTCGAGAAGTGCTTCCAAAAGTGGTAGAAATGCTGGCAGCAGGTTTTAGGCTCTCAACGGAAGTACTTTGAAGGCGAGGCTCAGCTAAAGGCCTCAACGAGTTCGAACTCTGAGTTATAAACAAAGGCCGAATACTTTCCGGGAAGACCTTGTATATTTACCTGTTGAAATGAACAAAATAGTGAATGTTTGTCGTTCTGCTGAATGTTTTTGAAAAATAAATGAAAATGTGTTTTTCTTATAGGGAGAAAAGAATCGATGGACGCAACAACAGCTGCTTTAGAGGTATTACCGGATCCGTTTAAGTCGTTCGCTAAAAACACGTTATTAATGTGTTCATTTGCTGGCTCGGGCAGTGTTTTATTTATTCAGCAGTTTTTGCACACATGCAGTTTTCCGGACCAAGCGTCTGTAAGTATTTAATTATATGTAAAATTAAAAAGCGAAAAGATAAATATTTTTAATTGCGACGAGGTCATAAATTGTGGAAGTGTTTTATAAATTATACAAAACTTAAAATGTTTCAAGATTTTTTTTTATAAGGAGAATTTTTGTGAGCGATTTTTATTGCTATGAAATATTGGATTTAATAAAAAAATACGTGTTTATGAAAATTGAAGTTTCACATATATACATATATATATATATATATATATATATATATATATATATATATATATATGTTTGGGTATTTTGTGAACATTTGTTTTCGATTAAAATAATGTGTATCATTTTTTGTTATAAGGAGGAAGGTAAAAAGGAAACCGGAGATAACAAGAAGGATGAGAAAGACAAAAAAGAGAAAGAAAAGAAAGAACTGCTATCAAAACAAGCAGTGGCCGCGCTGGCAGTTGCTGTTCTCGCTATTGGCGAAGAAACAGGAACGGAAATGGCAATGAGAATTTTCGGTCAACTGGTACGAATTAAAAAATATCAAAATATTACTATTAATGAATTTTTAATAATTGCTTAGAATCAGAAAATATCTACAATAGTTTAATTACAAAGTGAATATCAATATTTAAAAAGCCCAGTTGCGATCCTTTCAGCAATCTGAATTAATTTTTATAGCAGCTTTTATTTTTGTTCATTAAATAGATGGGTAATTTTTTGTACCCATTTTTTTAACATTGGCCACTTATATCGGTGTAGTCTGAATTAATATAAAATAAGTAAACTCTACACATAAATTAAAGTTATTCAATTTATACATATACGTGAAAATTGAAGAAACCATTATACAATAACGAAACAGTATTATCAATAACTTAAAATATACGCACCCTTACGTGCGTAGATCTGTTTATACATCCACAAATATTTATCGCGACACTGGTTTACATGAAGCTGCGTCATTTAAATTAAAAACTTGTATGTTTTAAATTGTTTATTATTATTACAAAATATATTTAACTTTTATATTCTTGGTTAATTTATTTATTCATTTTAATAAAGAGGTGAAATAAAAAGAAGAGATTAGTTCTGACGAATAATAAGAAAAACGACAAACTTTTTTTTATCAGTAAACACCCTTTATCTAACTTTTCTGTAAGTTGTGAACGAATAACACGTAATCGGTTTTTGCCGATTAAAATATGTATTTTCAGTTCAATTAAAATAGCTGTCTCTTATTTTAGATAATGTTTTTGAACTTTTTCTAGTAGATTCCGGTTTTTTTATGTAGGTTCCATATTACGTATCAGTATGTTCCAACTGTGTTGCTATATGTGCATGGTAGACGACAATCTAAAGCCAGCAATTTTCTGTATTTTTTTTACGTATACATAAATATATATATATATATTTTTAGGGTCGTTATGGGGAAAACCCTATAAGGAGAGTTGTACCGTTGGCTATTGCACTGCTGTCTATATCTAATCCTCAGCTGAGTGTGATCGATATATTGAATAAGTATTCTCATGATCTGGATGAAGAAGTAGCTGTAAATGCGATATTTTCAATGGGTTTGGTTGGAGCCGGAACTAACAACGCTAGGTATTTTTTAAAACTCGTCAGTAAGCTCGCTTGCGTTAAAAATAAAAGTTGTTTTTTATTTCATACTATATTATTTTTGCAGATTAGCAACCATGTTACGCCAGCTAGCACAGTATCATACGAAGAATTCAACGCATCTGTTTATGGTCCGTATCGCTCAAGGACTTACCCATTTAGGCAAAGGAACACTATCCCTATCACCTTTTCATACGGACAGACAAGTCATGAATCTAGTTGCTATGTCCGGTCTCCTTGTAACTTTATTTTGTTTCCTGGATACTAAAAATAGTAAGGATTTATCGTAGTAAATATTAATTTGTTAGTTACCGATATATTACTTCGAATATGCAGAAGGGAACGGCAAATAATATAGAGTTATTAATTTCAGAATTCGAAATTTGCATGTAAACATTTTAACTGAGCGAACAAATAGTAAATAAAAAATCTTTGCAAACATATTAGTAGCTTTGTTCGTACGCAGCAGTTTTTAACCATTTGACTGTTCTGATTGATTTGAAAAATCACGTTAATCTTGTTTTCTTATTTTTGTTGCTTATGGTTTTGTTTCACGCGAACTTATTTCTGATTTTTGTTTCCTAACTTTTGATATTCACTTATGATCAAACTTGTACTGTAACTGTTGTAGAGAAAATTAATAAAATTATGTTTAAATCTGTATGTGACACAAAAATTCAAAAAAAAACATTTCCTATAAAGCATAACAGTTAAGCGAATTCCAAATTATTGAAATAATGTGCATGTTTAATAAAATATCTGACTGATCTTTTGTGGCATTTCTTGTTTTGTTGTTGATCAGCATTATACGTAACCTCATTATTGAATGTCCTCAATGAACTGCATTATAAATTACTTTAAAGAAAACAAAATTGTATTTCTCCATCTCATTCAGTACGTCATATACAGAAATCAAAGAGTTTTTGAATAAATACATAGCAAATTTTTAACTTTAGGCGGATTTTTTTGTACGAAAGTAAAGTTCGAGTTGAGTTTCACCCTATAGAAAAGTCAGATAGGCGTTTTAGTAAATTTTTAATTTTAAGCGAAATGAATTTACATAAAATTTAAGATCAATTCATGTAATCTGAAGTTAATTCGTTGAAACGTGAAAGATAATGTAAAGTAACGTCTACTATTTTGATAGTAGTTTTTCATCTTTCACTTGAAATATAGAATTGCATGGACTATTAGTGCTTGTTTTGTTTTGTCAATTTTTTAAATTGTAAATAAATCCCTTTCGTATGTTTTCCTGTATTTATGCGCATCCGTAGTTTTTCCAAACATTTTTCTGTACCCATCTCTTCTCGCTTTTTTTCTTTCTATTTTTTATGTTCAACCTTTTCTGGCGGAGAAAATTATTCATATGATATAAAATTACAAAATGTTCGTTTAAATGTTCTTATATTAAAACAAAAAAAATATTACGTTGATTACATAACAAACGTATAATTTGTTGAATTTTAATGTATTTTATAAAAGTAAGTTTTAAAGTTACATCTGTGATTTATAATTGGATTATTTTTATTTTTTTTAAATTTTATATGTATATATATATATTAATTACAACGTAATTTTTAGGATACCCCCCCCCCCATTAGAAAAAGTGTCTTAAAAAATGTCCCAAAAAAGGTCTCAAAAAACGTCTTAAAAAATGTCCCAATTTTATGTAACGTTTGTTATATTTTATAGGATTTTTGTGATTGTTATTTAAAAAATGTCACAATTTGATGTAACAAAAAAATGTCTTAATTTTATATAATGAAAGTTAAGTGTTAGGGTAGAATTTTTGCGATTATGTTATTTTTTTTGTGTTGATGCCAGTAAAAATTACGTTGTAAATTTTGATCATTTTATACAAAGTAAAGAAGAGAAAGAGAGAAATAAAAGCAAGAGGGTCAAGGGGCACAGCCCCTTGCGAGGCCAAAATGGCCGAGTTAATATATATATATATACAGGGTGGTCCAAAAGTTATTGCACATCACAAAATTGGTTACTGTTCATGAATCGTTTATTAAAAAAGAATGGAACAAACGTTACAAGTTTTAAAAAAAGTCCTAATGACGGTTTCCACAAGTTTTTTTTGTTACTTATCAGTATAACGCGCATTTACTACGTTTTTTGTAGACACGCTAGTTTATTACACACCTCTTCAAAAATTATGCAATGACTTTTGGACCACCCTGTATATATATATATATATATATATATATATATATATAATGATACATTTTAATAATGATAATAAATACGGTTTCAATTAACTGTTAATAATATTTAATGTTATTTTCTCTATAATTGATTCCGTCAATATGAAATTCATGGAACTTTTTTAAGTTACCGTAACTATTGCATCATTAAATATTGAGTTGTAGTTACAACCTTTTTATTCATGACTAACGCTATATCAGTTTCGTTCCAAACAATGCATAAATTATTTTAAGTTGAATTAAATTTATAAAAATAATCTTTGAGACCCGTTGAAATTAATTTATTAAATATTAAGTATGAATTTTTAATTGTTTGTTTTGCTAATTCGTCTGGAAAATAATTATGAATATTACTAAAATAATTTAAATATAATCTCATATCGTTCCACGTAATAATTGTTCGTGTAACTTAATTTTCTTAATATTAGTTATTATGTTAATTAGTTACCACTAACATATTTAATGTAATTAAAATCGATATTATTATTCCTAATTAAAAGTAAATGTATATGTTTTTTAAATTCATATTCTATTGGTACTATTCTTGCCAGTACTATGGATCTTTTGTAGTTTTATAAGTTTTGGGTATCATTAAGCAAATATTCTTTGAAATCTGTGTAATATTTTAATAAATTCGTTGATTTGTAACGTATCTGTATAAATAATAACACAATATTAATTGTTTTTTTACACTAGAATTTCGTATAATATTATAACTTTGTTGTAATTTATCTTTTATGTACAAAAAGTGATCATACGGATCACTTCATTCCCGCCGTTTTCTTCCATTTTTATCGACTCCCAAAAAGAAGGAGGTTATACGTTCGTCGCATATGTTTTTTTTTTTTATGTTTGTTCGCGCATAGCATATATTCATATGGACCGATATTACTGATTTTTTGTCCATTAGAAAGTATACCATTCAGTGGTGGTACCATATGAGTACTGATGAAAATTGGTGAATATAAACTGAGTATTCGTCAAAAAACGTGAAAAAATGTGGTCCTTTTAGATAATTTCTTATTAGTATAAAACTTCAAATATTACCAATTTGCCAAATTATCATGGAAATATAATTTTGAATAAGGAAAGCGATTACATATTTTGATGTTTCTACCGTGCAAATGCAGCTTAAAACAAAAAAATCGATTTTTTTTCTTTTTAAGTATAAGATATGGAGAATAATGTCAAAAAAATGTTCTTTTTTAGCAAGACATTTTTTTTTAATGTGATGCTAAAAATTTTTAATGTTTTTTTTTAAAAAAAAAAATACCGATTTCAAGATTTATTATAAAAATTTAATAAAAATGCATTATTAAGTAAAAAATAATAATTTAATAAAAATGCATTAAAAAGTAAAAAATAATTGTTTGATAAAAAATATATTTCAGAGTGATGATATACCTTAAGGCGATTTTATTGTAATTCTTAATTACCTTTTTGAAGTCGGTACAAAATTAAAATTACAGTATCTAGAAACAATTTAATGAATATTTAATGCAGTTTTTAATCATTATTGTAATGTGAATTTGATGCCGATTCCAAAAAGTTAATATTGTATACGGATTACGATAATATCACCTTAAGTTATACACCACTTTAAAATATCTGTATATTTTTTATCGAATAATTATTTTTTACTTTTTAGCGTGTTTTTATTAAATTTTTATAATAAATCTTGATTTTTTTTTTTTTTTAATTTTATATTATATTTTTATTTGTAATTCTTCCTTCTTAATCGCAAGCTTTATCTTGTAATTGACTTTTTCTCAATTTCGCGCTATGTTATAAATGAATTGTGTAATTATAGAGATTCCCTTTTTCTTTTTCAGTAATTCTGGGTAAATCACATTACTTATTATATACCTTATCAACTGCCATGTACCCCAGATGGTTGGTTACATTGGATGAGAATATGGAAGCCCTTCCAGTGACTGTCCGAGTTGGTCAGGTAAGGATAAAACTGTAATTTAAAGCTTTGCTGAAATTACACATCTGTATACGATTTGCTTTTTAATTATTGTCCATAATTGTTGTAACTACGTTAATAGTGTATATTCGTGTTTGCGAATTCGAAATTTTAAATGTTTTTACGTGCAATTTTTTTAAAATTACTACCAGAAATAATTTCTTAGCAACAAGCAGAAATGCAACATTAATAAATCTTCAGTTATAAAAGGTACGATGATATTGTTGTAAAATACAGAATTAAATGATAGTCGTTTATATATATATTGGTAACTTGTGGCATTCGATGAGTTTTTTCAAGGGGTAAGCGTACAAAATGTAATCAAGTTGGAAATTTATTGAAAATTGTAAAAAAACGAAGGCGTCTTACACGGTTTATTATTTTACGATTTTACTTAATGGATTTAAATTTCTGAACTCGTCAAAGGTGTACAACGCTAAAGGTTCATTTTCAGCTTTTCGCAGATAAAATTATTTCCGTAATTTTCTTTTAAATTTTGAGATTTTTGTTAGGAAAATTTTGTTTATATACTGCGTATTTGCTGGGATCAAGAAGATATAGAATTTTAATTTATGAATATTTTCGGAGTTTTCATTTAATTGTATCAAAATATTGTTAAAATTTTGTTGTTCTTTTTGTCTTCTTTTTATAACCAGTTTTTTGTTTTTTTCTAATGTCGCATAATTTTATATACTTTTAAAGAGGGAGTATTATTTCAGTATCTTTGGACTTGGGATTGAATTTATTTGATTTTATTCATACAAAATTAAATGTACAGTTGTCCTCATTGAAATATATCAAATAAAACATCAGTTAGCTCAAATATTTAAAAAAAAATTTCTATTAAAAATAAAGTTTTAAATTCAGATAAAAATTCCAAGAGTCCTTGAACTACTATGTAGGATTAGTTATCTCATTGTTTGGAATTTTTAATATTTCCAAAAAACACGGTAAAACAATTATGATGCTCTTAATAGAATGTATCACTCTATAAAGGAAATTTGATCAAATTGATGCATTTCTCGGCTTCTCATCTTTATCGTGGTAAATTCACTAATCCCGTGTGTACGTTTTGTAGATTTGTTTAAAAAAATAAACATATACTTTCATATATGAAGTTGATGACGATAAAACTAAATTAAACAAATGATTAGCGATGAACCAATAATGTTTAGGATGCCATTCTTAAACTTTCGCACGTAGCTCTCCTAGTTGGCTTGCTAATACTGCTGCCTCATTGTAGGTTTTCGATTATACTTTTAAATGTCGAAGTACACCATCTTAGCACTAATATCAATAAACTTAGTAAATTTTTTATGATTTTTTTCGTCTGGAGCATAGTTTAAAGCTACACTGATAATTGTGATTTATTTAAAATGTTTGATGTTTCGTTTAGTAATTTTTTTTAAAATTTTAGCTTGAATAATATATCGAAGAAATTAAATTATTTTGTGTATGATTGAATGTGCCGTGAAATATTGTAGATGCGTTTCTAGATGAGTTTTTTAGTATAGAGTCGTACAATAGATAAGAATTTGAAAAGATCTACGTAATTTCTGCGATTATGGAATCTACTTCTTCAGAATGATCACGAGAAGGAAGTTCAAGAATACCAAAGAAACGTATTGAATCAAATGAATCATTTTAGAGCGTATTTTTTTTTTTTCCTACTATCCGATTATGATTTTTCTCATTTATTTGTTTTTGTTGATTTAATTGTAAATTTATACGTGAGACTCATCGGAAATATATGCTTTTGAGTCCACTCATGTTTTTCCATTGCATTGGTTAAATCATTATCACTTTTTATCTTTCTCATTCGTAACGACTAATAAACAAAACGGGCAAAAAAGCTTATTATTATCTCTTCAGCCGTATAAGCACGACGCTTTTTTGTATTGCGTCACATGAAAATGTCTAGTAAAAATCTTTTTGTTTTTCTTTTGTTCACATCTCAAAAAACGTAATATCGTGATTTCAACTTTTTGATGTTTTGCTAAAGATACATTTAGAAGGAGGTTTTGTTATGGATTTATTAACATTCCTTTTTTTGATTGCTTAAATTATAAAAAAGAACAAATGAAATTATGAAAATACATAAAAGAAAGCACACGGTATAAAAAAAAAAGGTCGAAAGTAATTAACAAAGTTTGTAGCGAAATCCAATGGCACAAATCACGGTCACGATATTAAGGACTTCCACTGGTTGTTAAGCTTACTTCCGAAGAGCTTGTACGTGGAAGGACCGTAACGGGGACAATATAGAAGGAAGTTCCGAATAAATTTAACTCTGGAGTTTGTAGTAGTTGCTCCTGCAACTCTAGCAGCGTTGGCCTGATGGTAGTCGGTAATTCTTGATCGTGTCCGAGCGGTGTTTTGGCTGGTCGCGGTTTCTCCGTAGAGGATATGGACGTGATCCCCATGATCGAATTCGGCGAACGTGGGGATTTGCGCCCAGCTGGCTGCTCTTCGTCGCCAATCAGCGGAGTAACAGTTTGTGTGTAAGACGAGCGTGTACCATACGGTCGGTAACTCTTTCTTCCAGATAAACGGGTGTGATGGTAGTGCGCGTTTGGTCAGGAACAGTTCCTTTACTGGTGGATGCGGTGGGTTCCGATAGTTGGTTACTGGGCGATGCAGTAATGTGGTCCATTCGTTCTCCGTGGTCGAGTACGGATTCATTATCGTGATTTCGGTTTGCAGGTGTTGAATTTCGGCCTCCCTGGATAAGATGATGCGTACTACTTCTTCTGTGGTCGTCGTGAGGTATCCTTTGATCGGGGCTCGCTCCGACCCGAATTGCGTGTACGTCTCTATCGGTATTGAGAATTGATTCATGATATCTAGTGTTTCTCGTATGAGAATCTCTCGCATTGGACACGGCTGCTGGTATTCGTCAGTGATAGCATCCAATATGGCTGGTTCCGGTGTTGGCTCAATGTCAGGTGTAACATGAGATTGTTGAGTGATTCGTAATATCTTTGGTGGTTGTGGTGTTCGTTTCCCATATTCTGGAGTATTTCGAGGAGGATCGGATCGTTGATCTCGGCTGATGTCGCTTTGGATTATATGATTATGATGTATCGACGTGGCGGAATCGGTATCTCCTTGGATCCTTTTTGAATCTTCGGATACAGTGTGATATCTGAGAGTTCGTCGATTCATTTCATCGCCATCTAAAATTAAGGAGTGGTTAGTGGAAAAGTTGTGTGTTGTGTGTAGTCCGGATGGTGTTTAGTAAAATAAATTGTACTTACCGTTTTCTATTATAGTTGCTGATGAACACGGGAATTCGGTAAAGCACGTTAAGCATGAACAGCTCGGTATGTCGTGAATACATTGAGTGTGTTTAGAACGAGTGTAACTTGGCATACACTGTGATTATTCAGTGTTTGCGAAGTGTATTTAAAGAAGATGTTATCTGTTTAGTGACGTATGTAATGGTGATATGAATTGTACTTTGAATGTGGCGTGATTTTTGTATGAGATGATGTAGTTTGAACTTTGGCTTATTTGATAATGCGTTTCCTCTGGATTTTTAGAAATAGCGATTTTTTCCGATGCTTCCTCCTCTGTTTAAAAGAAATTTACGAATTTTTCGTTATCAGTTCGGAGGAGGAGGACTCAGTGGAAATTTTAGTCTTTTTAACGAACCGGGGGTAGTTTATCAGTTGTTGATTAATTATGCGTTTTAGATAAAGTCGTAATTAGAAAAATAATAAATTTGATCGAATATGACTCTAGGTTAAAGGTTACACGATAGTCCGTCTTCCAATAGTTTCCTTTGAAGAAAAAAGAAAATTTTTTTTTTCTATCTTTTTTAGAGAAATTTTTATTTATTTAAAATGTAAAAACTAAAAAAAAAAAAAAAAAAAAAAAATCACGGTCACACTTGTAATAAATAAAATTTAAACTGCTTACCGTTCATATTGCTCTTGGTACCTAATATGTATACAGTATATTATTGTTATCATTGTACTGGTAAATGTTTTGGTGGCAGGAGTGTTAGTTTTACCCATGTTGATAAGCGGAGTTCCCATCGCTATCTTATGTGATACTGTTAATAATGACGGGCATGTCCGTTGGCCTGCATGTTGGCTGTGAATTATGAATATTTTTTAAATTGTACAAAAAAAACCTGATCTAAGGATCTTCATATTACAAAGATTTGTAAGTGATGCGCTTTAAATTAAAGTACGATAATAAGGGACAATGTAATCGCTTCGTTTGCGCTTGTCCAAAATTAAGGATAAAATGAAAATAACGTTGAAAATTAATAATTACGACAAATTTCGCTTGTTAGGGACACGAATTAATAAATGGGATAAATCAAAGCGCTTAAAACAGCAATTTTGGATTAAAATGCGCCATTAATTGAGTTTTTTTTATCGTTTTTTATGTTAATTTTAATTATTTATTATTTATAATTTTTATTTGTCACTGATAGATTTCGAAATCAGGAGTTCGTACGTTTGGAAACGGGACTGTTATGACACGTCCTTGTTTTTTTTTTAATCTTCAGTAAAAATAATTACTCCCTGAAATAAGTTATTTATTTTATAACCGGAATGGTATTTCGCACAACTTTTTGAGTTCAATGTTTTATTGTAAACTTTAAAGATATTCGATTTAGAAGTTCTGACCTGTAATTTATTTTAATAGGCTGTAGATGTCATAGGCAAAGCTGGAACACCAAAAACTATAGCTGGTATTCATACACATACAACACCTGTGTTACTAGCTGTAGGGGAGCGAGCTGAATTAGCTACCGATGAATATATACCGTTAACTCCTGTCATGGAAGGATTTGTTATTTTGCGTAAAAAAAAGGTAGAAGGTGAAGAATAGTTAACTGTGCGCATTAAGCTCGTTCGGTTTCGTTTATTCTTTAGTTATTTATAAGTGAAGTCAATGTTTCCGAAAGTAAGTGCAACATCCGTTTTGTACGTTTCTAATAGTTCCCATATTTCTTATATTTACGTTGTTTATTTTTTATATAATAAGCTAGTAAATAAATATTTCAATTATCAACAGTGCTTGTGTCAGATGAGTATATTGTTAAGCAACTGAAAAAAGTAATTTTACGTACATTATTTGTCTTGTATTTATCGTAAGAGATTTAATTATTTGAATCATCCTAGATTTTACTATTAATATTTTTTAATTATTCTGGAGACCGAAGACAAAACTTGTGTATAAAATAAGGTTTGCTGGTGATTAAAATGTTTATAATTAAATAAAAATTTATTTTTATTAAAAAATATAATATGCGCACCCAGTTTCGTCTAGAGAGGGCAATTTTTTACCTATTTAGATGTCACGGAAATTTTAGATTATCTTTGCGGGAAACAAAATAAAAAAAGTATTACAATTATTTTTCGTTATTTTATAAAAAAATTATGTTAAGCCGACCATGTACCGAATAAATTAGGTAATTTTTTTTTATTAAAAATATTTTTCCAGCAGATAATGGCTCAAAGCCATAAAGCCATTTTTGAATTATGTTGTAGTAATATGTTGTAATGCGTTGAACCTAAAACATGATTTTTTTTTATAAATAAAGAATCGTAGTTAATAATTTAAGAAAAAAAAACAGTTAAATTACTTTTTAGTTATTTTGTAATAAAGTCTGGCATTTATATATGAAAATATTTTTTGTTTATTTTTTAAGTGCGCAAATTAACTTCGAATTTCGAAAATTATTAGAAACTCCTTTAAAAAAAGGTGTACTATTATAATGTGTTCTTTGTATTGCAGCGATGAAGTAACAATAGAAAATGGAAAATAAAATAGAATGTAACCCAAATTTAAAACTAATTCACTTAAATCAAAATATTTCTTATTTGAAAGGTTTAGAAATATTTTCGATGCAGTTTGCTATTTTTTAATTTTGGATTTAATTTATTTAAGTAATTTATTCATTAATTACTTATCCCGAAAAAGGAAAAAAATCTTATTATACTGATTATAATCGTTTTGTTCTGCTTTTTATCTCATAGAAATATTATTTTATTAATACTTTTAATTAAGTAACAGAATTTATTATAATATTTTTTAAATAAAAATTTTACACAAATTTAGTGTATTATTACAAGTGATGAGTGGAATACTTGTTTATATTGGGGGGAGGGGGGGTCGTCTACAAGGACATTGGTCCAAGAACAAAGGAAAAAGGACGCAAGAGACTGAATCAGAGATAGCCGACAAAAAAGAATCAAGAGCCTGGACAATAGAAGGAGAAGGGAGGGAGAGAATGAACGAAGCACTGAATGGAGTGGGAATACCAGTTTGTAAAAGGGAAGAGTAGAAAGCAGCTTGATCGGTTACAAGAGACGAACACCCGAACATTATATGATCGGGATCACACACGAATTGGATATTGGAGGGGTGCAATGGACAAAAAGGAGACGGCACAAGAGAGTAACGGAAAAGCGAGGAAGGAAGCAAATTGTGCCCAAAGTGCAAGCGGCAGATCGCAGAGATGTTAGAGCGACGCATGGAAGGAAAGTTAAGAAACCAGGGGAAATGAGGAAGGGTAGGCTGAATAGACAAGAAAAAGAAATCCGGGTTGGAAAAAGAGAAGACGTAAGAGTCAAACCATAGTTTGGAATGTTAATTTAGTGAATGGTAATATATTTATAAAAGTGTATTACAGTTTTAATATCAGTTAATCATTGGGGATAACAGACGATGAAGGGTATAGTAAAATATAGAAAAACTAAAATAAGTAGTTACATTTTTTTTTATGTTTTTTTTTTTTTACTGTAACATGTTCTTGTTTTGGAAAATATATTTATAAGTTAATGTAATGTTCTGAAAAAAAGATGCGTTTGCAATCGAAATTTAATTTGGTTAGAACTATTCAAGATTTAAAAATATTCTTAGCGACTGTATCTATGAGAAACTTACAATGCAACTTTCTAGGAATTAGGTTAGTTGCATAAATGATTGAGATGACCAGCTTTTCCATTTTTTAACCTGAAGATAATAATAATTATAATGCGATGTTTCGTATAATAATATGGTATGTATTGCAATGATCTAAAACTGAAAGAAAAGTATGTTATAAGGTTTGCCTTTTTTTTTTGTTAATTTTATTTAGCTAACGATAGGGGGGTTTTAAAATATACGCGTTTTATTACGGTTAGTATTAATTTCATATTAAGGAGTTTCTTATGTATTTTATTTAATATAGCGCAGAATTCATATTATTTCACTTTTGTACTGCATGTGGTTGGAAGAATTTTATGCTTTCATTTTGTATGTATAGTTGATTTTTGATAATTTCTAGGAAAAATTTAAACATTCCAACCTACCCATACATCTATAAAGTCTATCTTTCGAACTTGTCAAGGGACAAGCCCTCAGGATCCTCCGATTCTAATTCTTTTATAATGCTTCTGGAAATGTTGTTTCAATTGGCTACGTTATTCTTATCTTTTTTATTTTGGGTTTGTTAAAAAAATAAAGATAATTTTCAGTTTCAGTTTTATTTAGATTTTTATTGCACATTTATTATAAAAATTAACAGAAAAACGTTACATATATCATAAATTCGTAACGATTTTTTTATGTTATCTCCAGCGTAAGAATGACATCATTATTATATATATATATTAATTACAACGTAATTCTTAGGCTACCCCCCATTAGAAAAAATGTCCCAATTTTATGTAACATTTGTTATATTTTGTAGAATTTTTGTTATTGTTATTTAAAAAATGTCACAATTTTTTGTAACGAAATACGTAACGAAAAAGTGTCTTAATTTTATATAATGAAAGTTAAATGTTAGGATAGGATTTTTTGTGATTATGTTATTTTTTTTGTGTTGATGCCAGTAAGAATTACGTTGTAAATTTTGATCATTTTATACAAAGTATAGAAGAGAAAGAGACAGAAATGAAAGCAATAGGGGTCAACAAGGGGCACAGCCCCTTGCGAGGCCAAAATGGCCGAGTTACATATATATTGATACAAATACGGTTGGCTAGTTTAAAATTGAAAATTGTATTTATATTATTATTTGAGTCGGTTACCCAACTACTGTTTATTCGCCGTTCTCAACTTGGGTATCGCTTCTTAATTAAACAGCTTTCCATCTCCTCGTCCAAACTTATTTTCTCCTATCTATATATCAAAAACCGCTGGCGTTTTTCTGCTCATAAAATCCCAATCCTATTGCTCATTGCTACCCGTCTTTCTAATTATTCTCCTGTTGACTTTTCCTACAACACTCTTCCGTACTTCTTTCATGACTTCAATAGCCTATGGCAGCCTATCAAATTTTCCTCTCTCCCACTTTGAGCCAATTCCTCCTGTCACGGTGCAGTCAACAATGAATTTCTTCATGTGTTGAATTCCTCTTTTCCTACTCATGTATTGATCTTTACTGACGGTTCCAGGAGCGAGGACGGCGTGGTTGGTGCGTTTACTGCCCCGTCGCTTCGGCATTCTGAGTCCTTCCCTTTCGGTCGTCGCTCTTCTATTGTCTCCCAATCATTCTCTCCTCCCCTCCTCTCGCTTTCGATTTGCTCTGTCGCCTTCTGATTGTTCTCTTCACGATTGTGATCCTCCTCGCACATGTGATGCTGATCACATTTTCTTCGAGTGTCCTGCTCTTCGTAACGAACGCTCCCTTTTATACAGTCAGCTCTTGTCATTAGGTCTCCCTACTCCCTATAACTCTTCCTTTATCCTCTCCTTTCCTTCATCTTCTGTGGTGTCCGCATTGCTGTCGTTTGTTGCGGCCATTTCGGACCGCCTAGTTATTTAGTTTTTTAGCTTAGTTTTGTTGTTGTTGGGTCAATGTTGCTAGCGCGTCCACTAAAAAAAAAAAAAAAATTATTTGAAATTAACATTGTCGCTTGGTTAATTAAGAGAGATTTAACGGACATGTGCCGAACATCCGATCCTTAAAGTCATTCAGCGGCAGTTTGATTTTTTTTTTTATTTTAATCGATTCATTATGATTAGACTTCGTTTAAGTTTGATAAAATTTTTGACTGAATAATGTGTATTTAATTGCATGTATGGCCAATGCAGCAAGTGAACGTGAATTACCTTCGCAGTTTCCTTCAAGAGGCCTACTAGAACGCAATAACAGAAATCATTATTAGATCTTAATTTTTTTTTTTTGTGTGGATGAACAGTTGCCGTTTGAGAACATGCCTTATTTGTATAATATATATAAAATCATTGTTCGCTTCGTCACGTGGCAAAATTTCTTAGTCGTTGAAATATTTTAACTGTTTTCGTAATTTAAAGGAGTTCGTCCAGAATTATAAGTGAAATTTTTTGGATGGAAGGAGTAGATTATTAGTAAGGTATTTTCTAATAGGGAGTTCGCCATAGTCTACTTCATTCTCCTTAATACCAACACGGCTAGCACAGAAAACCAATCTATAATGATGAGACTGGAAGAGGTTGGAAATAAGCGAACGAATATATGGAACGTAGTAAAATCGCAAGAAAGGCGAGAGACGGAAATTGAAATTGATTTTAATACACTTCTGAAGTCGGATATAATTAGAAATTTATTAGCGTCCTGTACTAAGGTCATAAAGATAATAACGTGCAGTATAGCAACAGCTTCTGCAAAGAAAGCTGAACAAGAAGGGGGGAGCTTAAAGTTTTCAGAATTGTTGTGGCGGGGTAAGAAAAAGGTAGTTCTGACGCCACGAGGCCTCTAAGATCCATCTGAAAAAATATAATGAATACGAAATATTCATGATTGATAAAGGGAAATGATCTGAAGTCAGAGGGCAATAAAGTTAATTCGCAAGAAGAGAAGAAATTTGTAAATAGGAAGAAAAAGAATGGAAGTTTTTTGTGAGAAATAATGTGTGCAGTAAATCTGATGAGAAAGAACAGGCATTTTTTTGAGGAATAAATCGCCGGTTCTGATATAAAGCTTAAGAACAGATAAGTTTGAAGAGGAGATAGAAAGACGTTTTATAAAGAATAGATAGTCAAAATGAGATCTATATATGCGTAATGGAGTAGTGTTAGATTTCAAGAATAGATGATTTGAGTTCTCCAAAGCATAAACGAAAGCAAGAATTTGGATAAGGTTTCATTTAGAAAAGATCTGAACGCATTACCACAGATAAATCAATAATAATCTAATTTATAACGAATTATAGATTTGTAAAAAGTAATTAGGATATAATTATCTCCTCCTTATGGAGATAATTAGCGCGTTCGAAGACTATTTAAAGGCCAAGATAGCAGAAGTCGTCAAAGGAATGAGGATGTTATTTAAGGATAGCGTGATTGAAGAAATTTTGAGAGGTTTATAAGTGGAAATAATACAGGCGGATTTATAAGGGGCAGATTAGGAGATGTAAATGGAGGAGAGATTTATATAATGTGTAGATAAAGAATTATTAACTTCTTTATTAATAGAGAAAAATATCATGCGAAATAGAGTGAAGTAAGATGTCGTCAGAAAAGAAAAGAGAAGTGGACTTTATGGAATGGGGGATGAACCAGATTAAGAACATATGTATTGAAAAGAGTAGGACTTAGGCAGGAACTCTGCAGGAGCCCATGGACGATAGTTCTAAAAACAGAAAGTAGAAATTTGATAACAATAGAAGTAAAATAAGTAGGAAGACTAACAGAAAGCATCCGATTTTATAAAGAGGGGAGTTGGGCGTACTATCAAAGGCACTAGAGACATCAAGAAACGCGGCAAGAATAAAATGTTTATTTAAGAAGAATTTGTATATGTCAGAAGTAAATAAACTGAGACACTCAGAAAGACCAAGATCAATCAAACATATTATTGGGAATCACAGATGGTTACTCTCTAATCGCAAACAAGTCGTTTATTCGGTATATTTTCGAAGAGTTTCCTCAGACACGAATTGAGAAAAGAGTTTTTTTTCGGTATACGAATAGTAAAAAGAGGAAGGAGAGCACTTGAAGTCAGTGATTATATTAAAAATATTAAAAAGAAACTAAAGCGAAAGGGTGGGAATATTTTTAATAACACGATGACGTATGCCGCCTATTGTAGGAGATGAATTTTTTGAGTTGAGTAAAGAAAATCGAAGCTCATTAATGTCAAAAGGTTAAGAAGTAGAAAGAGAGTCAGTGTAAATCGAAGAAGTGTAAACTTCTTCAAAATCAGGAACGCGAGAAGAAGAAATAAAATCGATAAAGATAATTAGTTTTTGTTATGGAATACATTACATACGAGACACTGTAAACTAGGAATTTTAAAAGCTCGAGCCATCCTCCAAATATTATTGCTGTGATCATGAAGCTATCGGCTTCGAAACGCGTCAGCGTCAATGTTTAAATATATTATTTTATAAAAGTATTTGTTTATGTTTAATTTACAAATTCTACTTATCTTTAAAAATTCCTTAAATTGTCGATGCTTTTGATCTAACGAAATTAACAGTTAAAATTGTTATCTGCGTTATATTTTAAAATTGAATATTCTTTTTGGTACAAGTTTTCGACCCAAATTACGCATTGATAAATAAATAATTCTTTAGAAAATTCAGTTTTTATTTTTTTAGATGGACACGAAAAATATGAAAAACGTAGAGGAAAATCCGCGAAATTTAAAAGCGACACTAAATAAACCAGCAATGGATTTAAAAAAAATACAGAGATTATCATAGTAGTAGGAAAAAGAAGAATAGATCAGAGTTAAATTATTGAATAGTTGCAAAGTTTTAAATACTTTGGTAGCATTACAGCGGAAGCCGATAAAACGATTAACCGTGTGTGTAATGTGTAAGAAATAATTGCCATTATGTACAAAAATCGACGTGGAAGCAAGGAAAAGATTTATTAAAACACCGATATGCAGTGCGTATGTACGGTTGAGAAATGTTACTTAAATAAGGTAAAGGTCAGAGACTAAATGGAGAATAATGGAAAAAATATCGTGGACAAAAGAATGAATCAAGTATCACGTGAAATAAAGGAAAAAGGCATGGTCAGAAGAAAAATGCGGTAATGATTGAACATAAAATTATTCAAGTATTATGGCATAATTGCAATAATCAAAAGATATAAACGAATTAGAGAGGGTAGAGCAACATAAGTAGTCTAAAAATACTAATACGCTGCACTACCTCGAGAAAGGTGTCATTGTAATAAATATGAACTAATGAGGAAGAAACAGAAGAAGATTCCACAATCGAAGGGCACGAAATATTTGCCATTAGCTTTCGTGTAATTTTTATCGATTTAACTCTGGAGCGGTAGTTTTCATTTGAAAATACTTTTCCATTTAAATGCACGTGTAATTATAATATTATGTCGATTGATTATGCTGAGCACAAAAATAATTTTATAGCTATTGTATAATTCTATAGGATTTTGTAATTGCAACAATTGCTACGTTGAGTAATCAAAATTCGTTGTCGTTTCTGAGCGAATGATCTTTTTGTCTAATATCGATGTTTTCAGGTTATTTTTCTTTTTCTTTGTTTATAGGGAATTTTCTGGATTTTCAGTGCAGTAACTATTTTTTATGTGGACTTTCAACAGGTGAATTTTTATAAAGTGAACAACGTATAACAACACTCTATGGAATAATAATGATAATATATTTGAAAAATTTATGCTTACGCGTTTCGAAGAAGCTCTATTGCTTCGAAACGCGTTAGCATACATTTTTCAAATATATTATCATTATTATTTCATAAAGTGTTGTTGTATGTATGTTGTTAATTTTTAGCTGTTTCTAGTGGTTTTTTTTTATGCTCTTTTTTGATTTCTATTGCGGCGAATTTACAAATGGATTTCCGGAACCGAATTTACTGTGAATTTCTTGTTCAGCGGTCATTTGAGTTTTTTAATTTAGAAAACTTTTACTCTTCTACTTTTTCGTTGACGATTTTTTCTTTTTTTTTTTTTTTTTCGAGACTAATTTTACGATCCCTGTAAAATACTGCTAAAACGGAATCTTCCTTAAATGAATACAACCGGTAACACTATAAATTATAACAAATGCACGTAACTTAAATAGTCCGATGTAGTATTTACAGCGAACAATTTTTAGCATAACCGAAAAGAGTTGCTCGTTCAACCGATATGCTGTTAACGCGTTTATTTCCGTATTATTCTAGAGACCTGCCGTGTGAGCGGTTTAATAAATAAAGTTCTCAACTCTATTTTGGAGATGAATATTGTGCGCAGTTCCGAAGAACGTGGTTCCCGTGAGACGTTTGCTGGCAATTATTTCTCTCTGAAAAAATTTATTGTAAATTTCGACGATTTTATTACGTGAATATTGAGAATAATTTATGAACACGTATAAAAAAAAAAAAAAAAAAGAGTCCTATCTTTTTGCTTTTTAAGGAAGAAATTCGATACGGATAAAATTGTAATAAGTAAGGTAATTTCATATTTTGCCGCATTAGGTACGACAAACAGAATTGAATTTTCTGTGAGCGGTTTTGCTGCCTTAGTGTTTCAATGAAAACTTTAAACTAGCGCGAAGAGAGTTGAGAGGCTTTTAAAGACGGCCTTTGCTCTCTGAGGCTGAATTAGAATTTTTCTTGTAACTGACTTATTAGCCTGGAAATGAAATTACGAATGCGCAAATAGCCGGGCAATGGAGAAAAAGTGGAAAACTAGTACATTATACTCGTTAATTAACCAACGAATACAAATTTAACTTTTCATTGACTTTGGAAATGTTACTGATAACATGTAGTGTGTCGGTCGGCGCCGAGTTCGATACCAAGTTTAGTATGCTCGATGATAAACTGTGTTAAAACAGCTTTACTCTGTGACGGCAGTTCCGCAAAAAATACTAGTCAGTAACATTTTTATTTGTGTATTTTATGATACTTTACGAAGTATATTACGCGATTGGCTAAGTTACATGGAAAAGTAATATGGCCTCTGTTAATTTTAGTTCGTCGGAACTTTAATTCTCTGTTCGTTTATTATTTTAATTATTCGTCGAGTGGTCTCTTTTCTTATTACCGTACAACACATTCGCGAACAATTGTCGTCAACCTTGATTATGCAACACATTGTCGCTTCGACTGGGAACTCTAGTGTCACCGAAATCAGTTCGCGTTCTTCCGGAAGCTGTTGCGGAATTTACTGTCGCGCCAAGTTCAGGCCTGAATACGTGCTTGCTGGTGCGATGTAGGCGAAGCGTGTATTTACTGGGCAATAAAGAAGAGCGAACGATTGAAATGATTATTAAGTTAAAAGGGGAAAACGGGTTAAATGGTCTGTTGGGTTAACAGCCGTAGTAGTATATAAAACGTACGGCGTTCTGGTGTTTCCGGTTTCCGGACTTCGGCCAGAACCAGCACTGGCCATTAATGGTTTTCCGACACCAGCGACGGCCTTTCGTGCAGTTTTGTCAGAGTGCTGCTCGTCCCGGTGGTAGATTTCTTTCTGCTGCGGCGAAGAGACAATCAAAGGCTGGCCATATAAACTGCGTTACGGATCGTTAAGCTAAAGGCCAACTAGATTGTACGCAATTATTGCGGAGGACAGCGACGATACATCTCGGCAAATAAAAACTTTCGCAAAGGCTTGGTGCTGGTTTTGCGGCGAAAAAGAGGTAGACTTAGCCTTTTTTCTTTGCTCGTCCGATATTATTCGATGTTATTGAATCATCTCTCGTTTACTTTGCAAGATGCTATCGAATCGGTGTGTATCCTGTGTGACGCGAACTTTAAAGCGAACCGAATGATAAATTTTTAATTTCCGACGGCTGTAATTCTCCGAACAGAACGGAAATGCGCTTGCTGTGCTGACTTTTGATTAACGCGCTGCAATCACAACATTACACTGAAATAGAAATTCGGAAATATTGTTCGGAATCAAATGAATTTTTCGCTACATCATCATTAATATATACACATACGTACATACAATATATATACATATCCGGGAAATTTAAAAGGTTTAATCATTTTTTTTTTTTTCTCTCTTTCAAATGCTCGGCAAATCGCGCTGAAATTATAAATATTTGAAGCATAATGGAGAAAGGGTAATATTAATCGATGATGTGCACAGGAAACTGAAGGTGCACCAACGGCGAAGGTGAAAAAATTGTAAGAAACCGATCGAATAAACCTACAGTAATTAAAGTTAAATACAATTTTAAAACAGTGTCAATTCCCGCATATTAAAATTATAAAAATCGCAAATTTACACGTCCGCTTTCGATATACTATGTTTTAATGAAGGTACTAGCTAAATAACCTCTTTATTTATTATTTTAACACATTGTTTCTTCTACGATTATGATTTTAATTTAATTATTTTACATTAAATGGATTTTCTAATATTTAAGTAATTGAAATATCGACACAAAACGTTTTTTGTTTTTTTTACCCTGTGTACCGATATATACCATACCACAAACAGCGGTGTTTGTAACATATTATACAGACCAATTTTGGACAAGTAGAGTACACAGCCAAATCTATCCATTGAGAGATTTGGATATGTAATGCGATTCATTTCTCTCTTACTTATTATGTCTAATGAAAGTAATTGGAATCGCATCTCGGCACCATTTTCTTTTTAGCCTCCCGGTTGGATTTCCGGCAGAGTGCTTCTATACATTTTTTTAATGTTTAGGTTACGGTGTGATAATTTGTTTAAAAAATTTTCATACTATTCTTTATAAGTTACGAATGGTATCCTTAGATCGTTGTGGAAGATCTTGTTAGATACATGTACTTTTAGGCTGTTGTCAACGTTCGCAAAATCTTAGACTGTTGTTGTTGTATCCGCTGCAGGTTTGATCTGCTAGCACTACCGTAAATTCTGTATTTTCATATCGGTGCGATATAGGTTAAATATATTTGCCTTTTTAACTTCAGACTTAGTAGTGAGTAACGACTTAGTAGTGGATATAATGCCCTAGCACGAACCATCATCTTCGTTCGCGCATGTGCTATATCGCCATGTGAGCCACCTATCCAACATGATTCCTAAGTGCTATGCCATTTCCGATTGTTGGATTTCCATATTGTTAATTTTTACTCTGAAACAAATTTATACACTAGAAATGTTTAACTTTGGAAAGATAATTTTTCATTGAGCGGATGTCTTAGCAGTAAAATCGATCTTCCTTCATTAAGAAGCAGAAATTATTCTCTACATGGAATGTGAATATCTGTTATATTGAAACCATTTTTTTTTTTTTTTTTTTTTATTTCTATGCGTTCATAAACGAGGATATCAGTATTGGAAAGGAGTTGTATTTAAATGTTTAAGGGAGAAAAAAGTGTAGCAAAAGTAGAAGGAAACGAAAGAACATAAGAAGCACCGATGAGTGGGAATGCCAAGTTTTAATAGAGTGGAATAAAAGGCCGAATATTGAAATAAAACATGATCAACGTTGCAAAGAAGGTGGGTAAGCACAGTGGAGAGGACAGAATGGATTAGATGTGTGTAAGAATACGGGAAATTGGGATAGTTTGGACTTACTCGAACATTTTGCAATATCCACAAAACACAGATTTGCTTTTCTACTATTATTCATTATTCTTTCTAACAATGTTCTTAGCGCGTATGTATATAGTTTCTCTTGCTCCTACACCTTTTCGGAAATCAAATTGGTCGTTTCATTATTAATACTATATTGTACGTTTTATTTTTTATGATTTGTTACACTAATTTGGGTGTGCGAGAGGAAAGATTGTACGGTAGTTGCTACGTTCCTTTATATTCTCTTTCTTTTGTGTTATAACTGTTATATTTTCTTTGAAATCACAGCACCTTTTAATATATTGGCATGCTTTGCGTTTTGTTGTGAATGTTGCATTTTTCGTATCAATTTTATATTCCATCTGACTATCTCGAGTGAACTTGATTTTAGTGCGTGTTCAAATTCGCTTCGTAGTATTTCTGGTTCTAATTTTCCTTCTATTATATTTATTTATTGTCAATCCATCTTTTATTTTTTTTGTTATTTCACTCATTATTGTTATTTTGTTAGTAATTCGTACTTTGTTTCGCTGAATTCGCGTGTCTTCTTTTTATCTGACTTTTTAAATTGCATATAGAATTTCGTTACCGATGGCTTCCTTTTTACTTCCCTGTAATATTTTGAGTAGCCGTTTTTATGTTATCTCCCAGTTTTTGCCGTTCATTCTCGTTTTTATTTCTCTGCACTATCTTGTCTCTTTCCGATATTTTAATTTTTTTCAGTTTAATTTACATCCTATTTTTTTTTTTTTTTTTTTTGGTTTGTATTTGTGTCTACCTTCTTCTGCTTAATCTGATCCAGTATTCTGTTATTACTAATACATAATCACTCTTTCTCTGTTTCTGCTCCTGGATTAACTGGATTTTAACTTTTACTTACAATACTGCTTTATCAGCATGTAATCTATTTGATGTTTCCCTTTGTTTCCTGGCGACCTTCAAGTATATATTTTTTCCTTCTGTGCACTGTGAACGGGGTGTTTACGATACTCATATTTTATTGCCTACAGAATTCTAATAGCATTTTACCCTTTTTCATTTCCTAATCCGAATTTTCCCGCGGCTCCTTGCCATTCTTTTTCTCCAAAAATTACCTTAAAATCTTCCATTGTAATAATAATTTATTTTACCGTTGCTAATTTGGTTATTTCTTCGATACTGTTATATATATATATATACTTCAACTTCTCCGCTACTGTAATCTGTTGTGGGGCATAATTTTTAGGTTGTGCTTTTCTATTTGCATCATCACATTCACTATTATTGCTACTCCGTTTCTCGTATTATTTCCATCGCTATATACTATTCTAAATTTATCCGACCAAAAGTTTTCCATCTGCATTCTGCTACACCTAGCATATTTATCTTACATTTATTCATTTTAAGCTCTTCTAGTTTTTTCACCTTTTCCAAGCTTCTTACATTCCACATTGCTAGTTTTATTTCCTGCTTCAAATTATGTTGTTTTTCTGTTGTATTACCTGTGTTTTTTTTTGCTTTTAAATATTTTAACTTGGTAGACTTTTCCAGTCTCTTATTTTCTCTGCAGTAGGTGGGATCCCTAACTGCATGACCGGGCATTTCCCATTCCAATCCCGTTTATTGGAACGCCGATTGTTGGCCAGTTTTTCCCATTTATCTCGTCCATCAGATTTTCTGTTAAGATTTTAACCGAGTCGACGCACTTTGAAGGCGCTGCATATTCGACTTCAATCCGACCGGGCACATTGTCACGGGCGAGTTGCCGATGTTGTTATAAATGCGACAAAATGCTTAACGGTATTTATTGGTGGAAACAGTTTCGGCAAGTGAACCTGCTTCGGTTTTCCTATCAGCGAGATCGTTTAGCTTTTCTGATTAGCGGAGAGCCTGCCGAACAGAAAATTTCCACCCTGCGCCGTGTGCACGTACCTTCATGTTATTCATAACAACTTGTGCCCGGCCGGCAGGGCTGTTTACAGAATGCCGAAATTCAATATGATGCTTCAAATAGGTGTTCAGTGGACAGCCATACCGCTGAGCGATGTAGCAGCAGGTGTCGATAGACACACTCTAAACCTAAATGATATGTGATAATTCAATTAACAGGCTACAGTTTATTAATTATAGAATAAAAAAGGAAAAGAAGACAAGAAATTTCGGTAATCCGATATTAAGATAAGATTTCAAGTTTAAAAAAAGGAATTAATGGAATTATTTTTGCAGTATATACGTTTTCTACGCCGCTTTTTAGAATTCCTAAACAGCATTTTTACAGTAATATGTTGATCAGTACCGGGCCTATATTTAAAAAGCGTGGTTAATGGTATTTCTTGACAAAGGGCCTTAAATGCTCTGTCCGTTCCGGATTCGATTTGGAATTTAGAATGATTTTTTAGAACATACAAAGTGTTGTAATTCGTATAGAGTTTATCAAACCGGAATTAAAATTCTATGGAAAAGTTTTTTTATAAAATAACTATTTTCTTTTGCGACTAGTTTAATATGATAAGCTGCCGCTTTAAATTCCGTGCGATAAAACGGGTCGGCAAAGTGCGAAACGCAGATTACGAATATGCGAGTCGTTAAAGGAAAAGCGAGCAATATTGTGAGACGCGCCCAAATATCGAGAAGCAGAAGAACGAATATGCTCACTAATTTGTTAGCCTGAACGTCTGATTAGCCAGGAATGCACATGTTGCGTTTCCGATGTGAAAGAAATAAAAATAATTTGCTCGGACGAACTAATTTATTTACATGGACAGTTGAGTCTGGTGAAACGATCACCGCCTGTACACTGGGAAAGCTAACAGTGACCACGATCCAATTAAACATAAATTCTCTTCGAAGTTTTTCCGCTCATACGTGCAGATGGGAAAATTACGTCTGACCGCCGTAATAGCCGCGGCAGTTAAAAACGGCATTAAAAATATGTATAAAAAGAGAATATTAAGTGAAGTCCCGTTTTATTTAGAAGCGGATTAAAAACTATTTCCCTTTAGTAGACCATCGTAAACCAGCTTACATTCGACACTGAAACAAACGTAAAAGAAGAAAACGTCTCAATTAATAAGAGAATGTTTGTCTGTTTTCGTTCGCTCAATGACCCCCCGTTCATTTACATAAAACCTGCTCTCTACAAGCCATCTGAAATTAGCTTGTACACTTCACTGAAAACCAGAGAAGTTCGCTCAACGAAAGAAATGAAGAAGTCCAAATGAATAAGCGATAGTCCCCTGGTTTCGTCTGCTGTTATTCGAAAAATGATCCACGGCGATCGCCTGTGTCCGACAATAAGCCTTTCTTTGACCGGTTTATATTTCACCGAAAAAGAGAATTTCCTAATGTAAAAAATAAAATCTGCAAGACGGTGAATAAAGGGATTTTCGAGTATGTTACAACGATTTGTTTGATTTCGAAAATTTATAGAATTGCAGCGTATTATTTAGTCTAGATGGTTAAGAAATACTTCGATTGACATAAGCAAGATGCGAAACTAGATCGAGAAATACTATATAGCACGCGTATGTGTATCGAGGTTATGTCGGCACTATTAACCAGTGCGAAAACATTACCGGATCCGTTTGTCGTTCCCTGTTTTCTAGTAACAGCGAGACGTAAATCCTGTATTTTAAAAGGAAATTTGCCGACCCTTCGTCGCTGCGAAAATAGAACGGATTAAGACGGAGCAAGAAGCGAGATAATGGTGTTTTGTCATCTTAATGTTTTTCAAGTTTTACGGGGGGGGGGGGGTCAGGTGTGATGGTAGTGCTTAGAGAATAGTTTGCCCAGAATCGCTCTCGCCAGGTACCCGAGAAAACAAAATGGCGAGCATAAAATTTGAGTAACAAATCCAGAAAGAATTATTATACTATAAAATATTCAAGCAACTTCGCAAACACAACAAGTAGAAATAAAATTAATGAGAATTGATATCGAACGTTTTTTAGGTAATTGCTCCATTTTAGAGGGGGTATTCTAGTCTAGAAATATGAAAAAATCGAAATTTTTTTTTTGCATGTTCTGAAAGTTTAGACATTTAAGAATATGTTCCTAAAAAGATTTTTCCAAAAATTAAAATTATTTACAGAGTTATAGCTATTTCTGTGACGCGGCAACTAAATCGGCTCAGTCGGAGCAGATCAAACAATAGACGGTAGACATTCTTCGACTAAAACTCTTTAATACATTACATATATATATATATTTAAAAATCGATTAACTGAAATTTTGACGTATTTTGTTGAAATATTTTCATGTTTAGTGTTCAGTTCAGGTCAGTTTTGTTTCAATCTTCAAGCAACGTAGATTTACGTACTCTATATACAGTCCGAAAATATAAAATTTTGAGTGAATATTTTATTTATTAAGTGTAGTAAAATGGATAAAAAAAATGAACAAAGGAAGAATGATGTGCGCCCAGATAGACAAAAAAGAGAACATTTAGAAGAAATCAACATAATGTTGAAGAAGAAATAAATTTTACCAGCGCATCGGCAGCAAAATTAAAATAATCGGGAGACGAAGAGGTTATTATTGAAAATAATAAAGGCTATTGCATTTTAGAATTTTTCTCTGTCTTTACATTATTTTCCTTGTTAGTTTTATATGCTACATGCAACCAAAAAATTAAAATTTTCTCAGACTGCTGCTCATGGATTAGGATTCAAAATTGCAGTATTGCCGTGAAGATCAATACCGTACATTCAATATCATATCCATTCATTAATAAGGCATGTGAAGTAAATTGCAGATTTGTAACAGCTATGAGACTTTGAGGAGTCGGAAGAGAAGGTATAAATATATAATCCAGTATGATGGATATTTGTCAAGGTTTGACAATCGGCACATACTAGAGTTGCCTTAAAAATTTATATTTGGCCGCATCATCAGTTTATAATCAAATCATTTCTAAAGCTGTAGAAGAAGAAAAGGAATTAATATCAGCCTCCGATCTCGATGCTAATCCAACATATTTGACAGTTTCTGGAGATGGTAAAAAAAGAGCATTCAATTCACTTTTTGAAGTTACTACGCTTGTAGGTAAATACAGCAAAAAAGTTGTCGATACACTAGTGAAATCTAGTTTTAGAACTTCAAAAAATGTACAAAATTTGAAGTAGAAGAAGGGGTGGTCCATTTGGTATGAAGCAGGAATCACCGATTAAGAAAATTCAAGTATAACGTACCACCGTTCTATGACAATTAGACTCTACCTCAGAACTTTACTCGAATCTTTCGAAACTTGAAACGCGTTTTTCTCGAAACTACTTTTTTTCAACACGGTTGACATCTCAAGTTCTAATAAACCGATTTACTTGAAATTGGGTATCAGGATCTTCTTTATATATACCTCTATAGCCCCTACCAGAATAAAGTCAAAATTTTGATTTTTATTATTTTTAAAAAATTCAGGAAAGTCAAAAAACAGGTAAAAAATCAACCTTTTTTTTTTTAAAAGAGTCACCATTTTACGAGAATTTTTTTTTCTTTTTTTCTCTGAGATAGGGGCTATAACGACATCCTTATTCCTAGTCATTGTGGAATTTCGGGCAACGAGTTAGTCGACTCGTTGGCACGTTCGGCTGCTTCAGATGGTCGCTTTGTTAGTCATTTTCCAGCTCAAAGTCTTCTTCCTCTTTCCTTTCGTTGCCACCGCGACTGTTGGTCTGATCTCTATCCTTCTTCATTTTCTAATCCTTATCCATACAACCTATTCCTCCTCTTTTTCCGTGGTTTCTTAATTTCCCTAACATGAGGCGGTCAACTATCTCATCTATAATTAGACTTCGGTTAAATCACATCTTACATTTTACTTCGCTCTTCCGTTTCTCCATTACTCAGTCTCCTTTTTTTATCCGTTTGATTCGTCAGAAGCAAACTTCATTTGTGATGTGAATTACATTTTGTTTGAATGTCCTTTCATTTCTTCAGAACGGGCGATATTGTATTCCGGTCTTTTGCGTCTTATCCTACGCCTTACAGCGCTTAATGCTTTCTTTTCAGTCTCCCTTGGTTATTCCTTTGTTAGCTTCATTCGTATGTTCCATTTCTAATATGTTTCCTTTATAAAATCATTAATGCTGCCATACCTTTGGATTGGGTAACGTCCTTAGCCGACATGTTCAAAACAAAAAAATAACGACATCCTTACTGATTAAGAATTTTTTTTTTTTTTTTTTTTTTTTTGGTTCAGATGACTAGAAGGGTTGGAATCGTGTTAACCAGGACACGCCTTTTTTTTTACCACCCCCACTTCATCAGCCGGTAACTTCGTGAATTTTGAATTTTTTTTTTGATAATTTTTTTGTGTATTCTTGAAACATAAATAAATAAATGGTAAAAAAATATATAAATAAAAAAAAAAAAATGTTTTTTTCTATGGAGCTTGAAAAAACGTCCTAAATTCGTACCTCTAGACTAGAATACCCCCTTAAGTCCCAGTGACGATACAGTGTCTGGAAGGAAACTGGAGGACCGAGATGAAGTGTTTCCTTAGGAAACTATTACTTACTTCATGGACAGAACAATAAGTCGATCTTACGTATCGATGAAAATTAATGACTGTTACCAAGAAGAAGAAAGCAGATGCTTAAATTTTTCGGACGTGTGGTTCGAGCAAATAAAATGGAAAAACTCGTCCTCCCGGGAAAAGTCAGCGGTCGAAGAAAACAAGGCAGATCGATATTTAAACCAAATAAAAAAATGGACCGGCTTATAGGTCCCGGAGAACTAATGGCTAAAATTGAGGATTGACGGCAGTGGCGAACAATTGTTACACAATCGGGTCTCGGCGTAGTGTTGGACTACGATATAGAAGAATGTGATGGATAATATTAAGATGGAAAAAATGCTGGCAGACTGAAATACGAAGTGTAGGTAAGGGAAAATTTTGATAATGAACAGAACAGAAATTAAAGTAGAGGAAAAATTAAAGAATTTAAAGGGACAAAAATAAGAGGAAAGTAGAGTAGCGGCAAACGAGAGTTGTAACGGAGCGGGAAGTACTTTGATGTTACCTGGTGAAATTTTAAGAAGGAAGCCTACAGAAAGCCTGGTATGTGTTATAGCCCACCACTGATTTTTTATCCTAAAACAAAAACTTACCATAATTGTTTGGACAGTTCTTGGTTCAAGTGCAGCTGGATTTCTGTGACAGTTTGCATTCGTTTAATTTCGTTTTTTTCCCCCAACAGAACTTATTTCAATCTTAATCATAGCCTTTATGTTTATCATACGGTTTCGGAAGACATATCACGAAATGGTTCTCGTTTGTTCTCATGTGAGAGATAGATGTAAAAATCAACCTAGTTAGTGGGGAGTCTGTTTTCAAAAACTACATTTTCGGAGCAAATACCAATTTAAAATTTCGTTATTCCAATTGTCTCGCAGCATTAAGGCGTTGAATGTTTTTTGTTCGATTATATTGCCATTGTTGTTGCAGTTTGTAACGGATAAGCTCGTAATTTGCTAGACAGCCTCATTTTAACCGCATGCGTTTATAATAATCTATACTTATAGCGCGTTGAAACTGTAACGAAAACTCACTCGAAAAGTAGAATCGTTACAAAGAAATCAAAAAAAAAAAAAAAAAAAATGGTGGCCTACAAGTACAATTCTATATTTTGAAGCTAACGAAATTCCGAGTCATATTCCTTTCATTACTTCAAGATTCCGCAGGCTGTCGCTTCCTCTAGTAACGTTTCTTTTTCAAACTATAGCCATTTTAATTGTTTTTTACTTTCGGGAAATAGTACTTTACTCTCCGTTTTCCCTCTTTTCCACCTAGTAGTCGGTATCTCACTCTGGGCAAATTATGTTGTGTTAACTAAATCTGGTTAAGTCAAAGAACCCTACTCAAATTATGTTGTAAACGATGAAATTTAGCTTTTTTTTTTGAAAACTTCATCCCCACAGAAATATTCGATTTTCTCTTGAGGCATTGCTGTTCGTTTTCGAATTTTTCGAATTTTCTCACATCTTCCTTTCAAAAGCGTCGATTTTGATTTTTCTAGAATAGTAATGAGTCCCGATTCCAACTATTTTGATTATAATAGTTTCGATCACATTTACTGGTTCGGTTTTTACTTTTCTCTACAGGTGTTTTGCTGCGGTTCGTCACCGTGATAAAATTGTGAATAATTATACAAATTGTGCTGTGAGTGATCTTAGTCGTTTGTCTCATTATTTATTCTCTGTTACTATGCTACATTAAGGAAACCAAATTACCCTTTATCACTTCCGTTCCATCTGCTGGCTGCCATTAAGCAGGTAGGTTATTAAACAAAGGCTGGTCCACGCGTAACGATTATTTTCAGCATCCAGTGATCTTTATCTGAATTTCGTTCATTTTATTCGTTGCATTCAATTAGGTAGACTAATGGTTTTTTTTTGTTTTTTTTTTTTAGTAAGAGGAGCAGTTTGCAAATCCACATTTTGTGAGGGAAATTAACCCGTATACATGAATGATAATTTCCATATATTTCTGTTTATCGTTCTAACACATCACATAATCTTCAATCTCTTCTAGTCAGCCTTTCGCATACTATTTTGGATGATGTCGGAGTTCATTTTTAAAGTACATACTTTTAAATAACAAATAGACCTATTATAGAGGTTGTCATTCATATTTTAGCGCTTGTAAATGATATTTTCTAAAAAAAACATTTTAAATCGTCGTTGGCGAGGTAATGAAGGACAGCAACAAAAAAGAACGTATCCGATTTTATTTGCAACTCTGTTTTTAGTCTTAAAGACGAAGTTGGAATGTTTTTCTTTAGATCGATTCCAAGAAATGGGAGAAAGAAAGAAACGAACTAGTGATAAGAATAAAAATGAGTCAAGAAGTCATAATTAACGTTGCAGAAGTATCAATATTAAAAAAAAAAAAAAAAAAAAAAAAAAAAATGGAATGAAAAAGACAAAAATTAACGTTGCAAAATTCGGAATTACTTTCATTTGGAATTAACGCTTTTTACATCTGTGTTCTTAGAAATCTTTTGTCATTAGATGAAATGTTTATATGTAAATTTTTGTTTAAAAGAGAATAACGGTATTCGAAATAGCGTAAAATAGGTGAATATGCGCTATTCCCTGATATCTGATGAAATGTTATTGAGTAATTTGCTTTGTGGTGAAATATAAATTCTCGATTACTTCGACAAGTAAATAAACAGTTTGATATATATCGTTATAAAGTAAATAAATAGTTTAATATAAAATATACAGTTATAAAATAAATTTTAATATAGAATATATAGTTATAAAAACGGTACACGAAATGAAATGAAAATTACTCCTATCAACTCTTATTAATATAACTCTATTAAAGATTATATAAATTTAGCTCAGAATCAGAAAGTCGAATAGAAAATCCTATGAACTAACTTGCAGTATAATCAAACTATAAAAGAAACTTGCATACGTGTGATTTATTTCAATAACAAAGAAGTAAAAAAAATATACGAAACAAAGTGAAGAAAAAGTATGTGCTTGTGCGTGTCAGAGAAACAGATTTACTTATTTGCTATTCTTTCGTCCGAAACAGGTTAAAACTTCAATTATCTTGAATTTAAATTAAAAAACAAAAAAAAAAAAAAAAATGCGCATGATAGAATGCGAATTCAAATATAGGGGAGGAGAGATCGCGTGGTACATATAATAAAATTACATTAAACAGTAAAAAACGAGATAAATGAGAAAATATAAAATGCCAGAGATTAGCGTTCATAACCCGATTATTCATAATCAGCAGTCTATAGTATCATTCTGTCTCCAATCACCTACCTTCGAACAGGCACTGCCAAGTCTACCCCAGAAGACAAGCCGTCATTCCGCCGTGGAATATTCCGACCTCGCATACGGATCTTGAACTAGCAGATCTTCAAAAGAACTTTACCTCTGACCAAACGTACCGCAGTTACTTCTAGGCCGTGTTGGAGAAATACAACAACTACACAAGTTTTTATACAGACGGCTCAGTCAAAGAAGGGAGTGCTAGCTGTGCAGTGGTCTACCGAAACACAAAGTTGGGGTTCCGACTACAAAACTATAACTCAATCTTCACTTGTGAAGCTTCAGCTATCTCGCAAGCATTATCCATCGCCATCGACAAGCCTGAATTGGGCAATATAGCAATTTTCACCGACTCAATGAGCTGCTTTTCAGCGCTGACAAATACGGAAAACACCAACCCGATCATACTTAATATACAAGAGAAAATCTAAGATCTCAGAAACAGCAACAGATCAGCCAAGTTGATCTGGATCCCTAGCCACCAAGGTATTATTGGGAATGAAGAGGCTGACAAAGTGGCAAAAGAGGCAATTAACAACACAGAAATCATCAACTCAGTGGCCACTACAGCTTCTGAAATTAAAAAGTGCATAAAGAGCTCAATGAGAAACCATTGGAATGACGTCTGGGAAGAGTGGGCGCGAGAAATAAATCCCCAAAAATATCGGAAGTTAGAGAATCTCCCCTATAACCTAATCCAGTGGACTTGTTCTGCAGAAGAGACCAGGTTACGCTCTCAAGGTTGCGAATTGGACATACCAAGCTAACCCACTCATTCCTAATTAGCAGAGAACCAAAAAATAGCTGCGACTTCTGTAATTTGGAACTATCTGTTAAGCACATACTAATTGAATGCCCAAGTCTCGTCGTTATCAGAAACAAAAGCCAGCTACCGAACAACTTCAAGGACTGTCTCAATTCAACCAGCGGATGCTACAAGACCTTAATGTTCCTCAAAGAAGCCGAGTTAATCAATGAAATTTGAAATTATATCGTGTTAAATTGTGTCAGTAAATGTTAAACTGATTATTTATGTAATTGTTAATTGTGGTCGTCAATAACCTTGTAGTTGCAAGGCGACCTTAAATAAATAAATAATATCATATTTTTTAAATATAAGTCGTCGTCCGAAGCAGTTTATGACAGATGATTCAATATAAATGATCGGAACAACCTATTGCGTTTCATAATTCTGATGCTTACTCAGCTTATTTCTCTACATCAATTGAATAAAATCCGTGGGACCGAAAGCCATACTTTTCTTGTGCGCTGAAATTCCGAACGGATGTTATAATAATGTTAAAATTTCGCGTATACCTCCTTGTCTGTAGCCACTCGATGAACGTAGACTCATTTTTTGGAGTAATTCAGTTGATCGTAAAGCGTATGGATCCCCCAATTTAGTGAACAATGCAGAATATTTAATGATGATAAATTTTTGAAATGCCTAATATTTTCTTTTTTTTTTTTTTTTTTTTTTTTCTTGTTTGGGTTTTTCCCTGAGCTTACCAATAATAGACGATTACCCATCAACATGTGTACATAGCAGCAATTAGGAGTAACAAGGAATGGAATCTGATAAAGAATGCTATACCAAAGATGGAGAAACAATAACAATCAACGTCGAAAAATGCCAAACGTATGTATCCTGAAAAGAAAAGAAATGACGAAGGTAAGAGCAAAAGGAGTTAAATTACAAAACGCAGCAAATACTTAAAAGTCGCGCCGCGTATGATATGGTAAATCGAAACGGTTACAATAAACGCGACCCAGACTCGTATAATTTTTGCTACTTGCTTTATTATATATACAGTTGATAGTAACGTGGAAATAATTAGAAATAAAAACGAAGTTAACTCTCTTTGCATGAATTATTAGAAAATATTTTCATATTAAAAAATACATATAAGTTCGGGTTTTCTCTGAAATAGTACATAATAGATTCATTCAAGATTTTTGCGTTGTAAAAAAGAATTTTGCTAGTTTTGCCCGTTGTTATTGTTTTCCTACTTCGTCTTTTGATCCTTTCTAAGGGTAAAAATTATCAATTATTTAACTTCCTCATCAGTATTTAGGTGTACCTGAAATACCATCAGGTTTTTCGAAAACATCTTGTTCAGCTTCGCTACAGCATGACTGATCTAAATCATTATCATTAAACTAATCTTTTTATTATCTTAATTTACAAACGATTTCAACGTGCAAATAGTTAATTTAATATGTTATTGTCTTGAAAACTTTTTTTTTTCCATTTTCAACGGCTTTACAGCTGACCATGATGATATAGCTAGTGCTTTTTAATGTGAGCTAGAAGAATGTAATATTAATTAACATGGTATATATGTATACGTGGTCAACAGTTGTCTGTTGCATGTTTCACTCCTTTAATCTTACAATCTCTGATTTAACAGAAATCCTCCCCCCCCCCACTCTATTCATAATTGGTTTGAAACAAACTATGAAATTTTATAAATACTCCTTAAAAAGAGAACAACTTCTCCTCAATCATGTAGATTAGTAAATTCTTAATGGTGTCCCGATGAGAGAACTTTGTACAGTCTAAAAAGCCACGATAGTGTTATTTTAATGGTTTAGACTTTAGTCGATGCTGTTTTTTATTTCGAAGAAACATTATTATTACACTGAGGTAAAGAAATTTCATCGAAATATTAAAAAAATTTATTTTACATTCAGAATTTATAATTTCTCTATTGGCAGCTGAAAATATTATAAATTATAATTTGTAAACGAATATTATAAATGAGAAATAATTTACATTACCGATAAAAAGTAAAGTGAGTTCCATACCCTTGAGAGGGCGTTGCGATTGTGAAGTTAAGGTTCACAATGTACTGGCGTTACTAATTAGATTGAAACTGACATAAAGAGGAAATGAACAGATGTGACAGATCTGCAGAATGTACTATATGTGGAACGAGTGATTAGGTTATATGTACATATTTTTATAGGAAAGCGAATTTCTCGAAAATTCGTAAGGCCATATATGTTCGGCAGACGGAAAATTAACAGTATTTAGAATTAAAAAGTGGCAAATATAAAAAAGCGCCGCTAGCGGGTCTGTAAGCAGTAATTCATGGAAGGTATCCTAATGAGACGTAGTGAGAATATCTGTTATCAAAGGATTATTTGCAGAAACGATTTTATGGCGGTTATTCAGGACCGCATACAAGAAATTATCATAAATATCTTGTAAAGGATGATAGTATACCGAATGTGATAAATGCTGAAAATGTTACATTAGTAGTGAGATTCTTGATATCGCCGGATGTAGTGTACTGATAACGACGAAATGCATTGAAAGGTGTAATATGGCGGCCACAAGAATATATCGAAAATTTATAAATTGATATTAATTAACAACTCAGCCTGTGTTTATAAGCCCTAATAGCTGTGATAAGTATTGAAGCTGTGTGTATTGTGATCGCGGAATAATAAGAGAAAACAATTATCCTCGAACATAATAGGTATTCTGGTAATGAATAAAAGAACAAGTTGGGTTGTTACATAATAGACACAGTCACGGACATATATAAAGCTTTTCAATGGGGAGGGGTTCAAATTTGAAATTTTCATAATTTTTTTTTAAGCAAAATCATATCGTTCTATGTTATTATATTATTATTTATTATATTAAATAATAACATCTTATTTCATTCTTTGCTTATATATATATTTTTTTTTTCTTCTTACCATGAGTCGTGTGTAACTGCACAGGTTATTACGGCATACGGTAATTACTAAAGTTTAAGTGTAACCGAAGTGATCTGATTTGTTTTGGTTGTGGGAGACGAAGTCCTGTGGTCTCTAGCATTTTTCTGGTGTTTAGTTTATTGGTTGTTGGAAGTGGTCTTCTAATGTGTACCTTCTGGGGCCAACGTGCCTTATTTTTTGATAATTTGCGAACAGCGATTTTTAATTTTCTATAATACTATATTAAGAATGTAATTTAAAATTCAGTCGTTTAGGCCTTATTGCCAATTTATTTACAATTTCTTTAGAATTACCGCCGGGTCAAGGTGAATGCTCATGAGGATAAGACCAATGTTTTTTCATCACCTATTCGATTCTTAATATAAGTTCTTAATATTGGAGAAACATCTTTCTGGGGTCGCAGTGATCACTGGAAGTGTGGCTAATATAATAAGAAGCTTTTTTATCAAAAAGGAAAAAAAACTGTTCATCCTAATGATCAATAGCTTCTACCGCAGTGGTAGGTTTTCACGTAGCAGATTTCCATATTCACTTATAAATATTGTGCCTTCATTTTCACCAAAAAATGTTTGTACACTGTTTTTTTCAGTTTTTCTTGTGTGCTAGAATCAATTACTCGCCTTCTCGGGTAGAAACATTTGAATCCGTTCGATCGTTTTTTCATGTGGTTTAAAGCGGATATCGAGTTCTGTAATTACATGGTCAACAAAGGGGTAAAATACATTTCGGCGGTAATATACTATTTCGGAAGTTTCTTTCGGTACATTACTACGCTGGCTTTTCTATCTATTCGTTTTTTGAAACAACAATATCTTTTTTTTTTTTTTTTGTAATTGGGCTCGTCAACCAAGGACCTTTACCCAGAAACAATTAAAGGAAAACGAAAGTTATATAGTGAGACTATCAGCTATCGTTAATAAGAAGGAAACAATGGAGGGGATAATACGTGTAGAAGGAAAAGACAGGATATAACGAGCACGAAAAGGAGCAGGAAGCCATAACCCAAGCAAGTGGGACTACAGAGCCAAACGCTCCACCGAAAGAGCAGAGCACTTAAAGAACACGTGATCGGCGTCACAAACAACCGCATCATTTGAATGGAGAGGACAACAAGGGCCAAGAGGCTAATGAGAAGCGAAAGCGTGAGGAAGGCAACAAGGAATGGTTAAAGCGCAAACGCACAATGGAGACAACAACAGAACGAGGAAGTGAAGGAACCAGAAGGAACCAAGGATTTGAAGGAAGATTAGGCTGAACGGACAGATAAAAAGAGCGACAATTAGAAGAGGAGGAATGGTACATATCCGACCAAAATCTGAGATGGAAATATTTACACATTAGAGGATGGGATTTTTTTGAAGAAGAATGTAGAAGAATCAGCAGCAACCCGAGCCAAAGAATCAGCCATCTCATTACCTGAGATGCCAGAATGGCCAGGAACCCACAGCAAGTCAATATGGATCCCATGGAGAGAAGAGAAAGTCCGAATGAGAGAACGCATGTGCGGAGAATAGTAAAATCACAGGAATGATTAGGAAGAGGAGAAGAGATGGCTTGAAGAGCACTCTCATGGAGTCGGATATGATCAGAAACTGGGAAGAAAGACGATTGGAGGAGATAAAAATAATGGAACGTAAAATAGCCATTAGCTCGGCTGTAAATATGGAACAGAAAGAAGGAAGACGGAAGGATTCAGAGAAGTTATAATCTAGAAGAATAAAAGAAGCACCAACCCCATCAGGCAGAACCATCAGTGAAAATGTTTACATGAGAAGGGAAGCGAGAATTGACAATACTGTGGAATTCCTGTTTAATTACAGCTGGAGGGAGAGATTTTGCAAGTTTAGGCGAAATAAATACTCTGGGAGGATGGCAGAGATCGCTGAAGTTAAAGGAGAAATAAGGCAGACTATTAAAGGAAATTTGTAAACGGCCAAAATGAACTAAGACGGAGAGAAATAAGGGACAGGATAGGAGTTTTCCTAGGCACAAAGCGCCAATTCCGAGAAATTGAAAGGTAGGAAAAAATGAGAGAAGAAGATGAGAGAGAAAACAGACGTTTGGCAAGGAAGCGATAGCCCAAATAAGATCTGCGAATAGACAGGGGAGGAGCATTCGATTCAGCAAGTAGTGTTGGAATAGGAGAGGATTTAAGAGCATCGAGACAGAGTCTAAGGCAAGAATTTTTGGATCACATCAAGTTTAGAAAGACGGGACTTGGAAGCGCAGGCATAAGTGAACGGACAGTAATCAAGCTTGGAGCGGACGATGGATTTATATAGAAGAATAAGAATGAAAGGGTCACCACCCCATTTAGTCGGAGACAGGGGGCCCTCAGCGGTTCAACCGTTTAGTAGAGGAGGAGAAAAGATATTTGATATGTTCGGAGAAAGTCAGACGACTATCGAGAAAGATACCGAGATAACGAAGGCAATTAACACGAGCAAGAGCTGCGCTATTTAAGGATAAATTAACAGAAGCAGGGTTATAAGGGCGAAGGGTAAATACAACGCAGGAGGACTTAGAAGGAGAAATCGAAAGGTTAATTGAGGCAAGAGCACTTTCCAGAAAATTGAGGGACGAATTGAGAGCATCATTAGCTGCGTCAATATCGTGGGAAGAGGAAAAAAGCAAAATATCATCGGCAAAGAATAAAGAGTGGGAATTTAAAGGAAGGAAAGCGATACTAGCAGTATAAATGTTAAAAAGAGTAGGACTGAGGGAGGAACCTTGAGGAGAGCGCAGAAAACCTTTCTAGAAGTGTCAAATAATGGAGGAGAGAGGTGGATAGAACGATTGGACATGAGCTTAATAGCAAGAGTAGTGAAATTGACTGGAATGTTAATTGCAGTCATTTTATCTCTCAGAAACAACAATGTCATTTGAATTCGTTTGCCTTGACAGATCTAAAAGGACTGAGAATTGGCTATCATTCAAAATATTTTGTAATATCGTCTTTATACTTTTTGTATAACTGCAGGTGTCGGTAAAATCGATATTAAATTTTTTCGTTGCTTTATTTAGGCTTGTATATGAGAAAAATTGTTTTCAGTATAACTAGCGACACAACAAACTGACTATTTTTTATGGCGGTTTGCAGTCGGTATGCTAGAGCAGCGACATCCCTACCAGCAACTTCTTTCAGTGCCTCAAGCGTTGCGTGTATTATGGGAATCATTTGTGCAAACCGTTCCACAACAGCCGTATGCTTTTCGGTCCACCGTATCTGACAAAAAGAAATCAATTTTGAATAAGATTAATTAATCTAATCATTCAAAAGGCTGCCTCGAAATGAAAATTGTCGAAAAAAGAATTTATTGCATGTTTTATGATCCCTATATAGTACGTGCCTCACATGAATGCACTAGAATTAAGTTGAGAATGTGAGCCACACAGTGCGCGAATTGCGTTCTCGAGTATTTCCCTACGATTGTTGTTCTAATCGACCGTTCAGTACTGCAGTATTATCGAAGCTTTGTCTAATAAATTTATCCATATCCAAGTTATAGAGGATAAGAGATGCATTATAATTGTCGTCGCCGATGTTTGAGCTGAAGTGTTTTCTATGTAGATAAATTCAAGAAAATCCTCCTGGATAACGGATTTTTCAAAGGAACAGTCTACATATCATAAACATAACGCTAGTTGTTCTCGCCGGAATAATACGGTAAAACAAAAACTAGTCTCTTTGACCCTTTTAAGTACATGCGCTTGAATAGCATTACCACGTAGTTCGATTACTTCATTCTAAATTCCTGATAAAGTATTCATAGCTCTAATCTGCATGCTTTGTGTAAGTAAATGACTCTTAAGTGATTCATCACCAGATCGAGCACGAAAATGGAGAAATACTCGACAATTTTCGTCATTGTCAGCAGGCTCGTTTACTCCAACTTCATAATCATGGCTTCTTCTTAGGACTATTTCCTGTCTTCTGCACAAAAGAACTGTTTCTATAGTAGCTTTTAATTTCTTGCGGTTATCTTCAGCAATTTTATGACTTTCCAGGTTCATGGACTCCTCAACATCAGTAGATTTGTCTTCCGTAAACTTTATAAAGTGTGCTGCTTGCTCTAAAGCGAATTTGTGGTATTTTGATTTTGCGTGATCTAAAGCGTTTTTCCGGTTAGTAAATGGCTTATTAACTAGGGCTCCAAGATCTTGATAATCATGTCCACGTTGCGTTGTTCCAAGTAGAACACTTAGTTCGCGAAGTGCTCTCCTTACATGACGTTTGAATACGCAAATCATGAATAATTTGCAGTACAACGATGTTGAAAAGAAAAATTCCTCTTGCCAGTGACTGGAAACTTGAAAGTATCCGGTAGGATCCAGGGCTCTTTTAAAGCTTTCAGCTTTTCCTCATGATTATTCGAAGGACTAGAGACAATATAATATACCTTTTGACAAATAAGCTTGGACATTCTTTGCTACTTAAGTAACCTAAATAAAGCTATAAAAAGATTCGAACTATTTTAGATCCAATCCAAAGCGACAATGCGAAGTCATACACTACGATTGTATATTGGTTAATATTCAGGCTTTTGCATGAGCTAAAGAGGGATAGGGGGTTGAAACTCCCCCCCCCTCCCTCTTTATATACGCTGGTGGACACGGTGAATATTAATATAACATATTAAGGGAAAATCGACAAAATATACGATCCACTAAAAAGGAAAAATCAAGATTACGGGGAAACTGAAATAAATGAACGGGATTCTTGCTGAAACTATAACGGAGCTCAAAAACTAATTACACTAAGTACTTAGTACGAAGATTTTTAAACTATGACGACTATTAAATGCGTCAGCACTAATCTCATGGTTTAAAGAATAGTAATAATAATAAAAATAATCATACAAATGTTCAGGTGTATTGCAAAATAAAGGAATAGATTACGGGAAAATAAAAATAGAAATCAGTGGTAAATGTTTAAATGGAGTAAAACAAATGCTGAAAAGCGAGCTAAATGCTAGATAATATCATCAAAGCATGAATATTTATATGCGTATCGGTCTTAGCTTACATTTTTGAAATCCTCAGGAGGCTTGAATCGGATATAAAACAGACGAAAATGGAAACGAGAAAACTTATGACAAAATTCAATAAGCATTACACGAGATGATCGATAACAACAGTTACACTCCCCTAAATCTCCAACTTATCCTGTTCATTTTTCTGTATTTCTCCACATTTTAAAAGCATCAAGTTTCCTTTTGGTGTCCGTAATAGAAAAATCATTCGAAGAAAAGAAATACTGTTCAACTGTGTTTCTCGACATTACGCAGCTGATCGTGTCTATCAAGGAAATATTTTCAAACCAAGTTGCAGTTTATCAAATAACTTGTGTCGTATTTTACAATATCGTATTTATCCGATCGTTGGTTTTGAGTAGCACATGAAGAAGCTGCATCAGCACTTTATCCGATACAAGCAGGAGTTCCGCAAGATAGTATCTTAGGATCTGTCTTGTACTTATTGTATACAGCGGACATACACCATCGTCACAGGGGATACGACAGCTGCTATGTTCGCTGACGATACAGCACTATTATCAGTCGGTCATTCCCAGGCTAAAGCAAATGACAATCTGCAGCATAACTGAATGAAAGACGGATTGAAAAATTCAGTTAAATGAAACAGAAATCTGTACATGTCACACTTTTGCTTTACGTAATCGGGATCTGTGTGTTGTTTAGTCCATAATAATAACCAACAAAGGTTCTCTCCAGTTGCAAACTTTGCAAAGTATTTAGGTAAACATATAGGTTCGAAATTAACGCGGAGAAAAAATTTTTAAAATGAAGCTGGAGAATAAACTTCTAAAATATAAAACTGTTATACATCCAATATAGACACTTACTGAATACAAATATGGGAGGATATGCTAAAGCGTCAAATCGAAAAATAACCCAAACGGCTCAAAATAAGTTTCTTCGGCTAATTACTAATTCTCGTTTGTTTCAATGGAATGATATATTCCACGCGGACTTACCAAATGGGTCAACGAAGTAATGTGTGATTATGCTCGACAACATCAGAAACGGCTTCATTATCATCCGAATCCGGGAAGGTTTTGGCACTTTTGTGTACAGATTTGAACTTAAGAAGACTCAAGCGCTTCAAACCTGGTAACACTTGGTTGTTCCCGAGTAGTATAATTAACACGGCTTAGCCATATTGGGTTATACTTCTGCACATGTTACGCTAATTATAAGTACTGTTTCATTTAGATTAAATCTAAGATTATAGAAATAAAGTAGCTGTCGCTGTCCTTATCAGGAGCTATATAAATAATAATGAAAAAAAAAAAAAATACAAGAATGAAACCTATAAGCTCTTTTTCATAAAAGGATTACTCTTCAGATCGAATGAATACACACACAATCGCATAAAAAACAGTTATTCCGAACGTACGCAACATAGTTAGAAAATTCCTAATAAAACGTAAAAGCTTGGGTGTAGTTAGAGGGGGTCAAGGGTGAGCAGGACCCACCTTAGAAAACTCGTTGACCCCTCTAGAAGAATCATCTAAATGTCATACGGAGAAAAATTTGAACAGTGTAAAAGTACAATGTACTACTTTGAAATTCGATACCGTGACTATCGCAATAATTTCCTATGCGCGTGCAATTAAACGACGCTTTGCACACTATTCTACAACGGACTAAGTAGACATCAGTATATTGGCTTTCGATTATTTAAAAGCTCCCCCCTCGGTGACTACTTTCAGACCGTACTCACTTAACTTTGAAGTAAGTTGCACTGTCTGAACGTAGTCACTAAGAGAAGAGAACTTTTAAATAACTGAAAGCTAGCATTGTTTGATATTCTGTGCGACTATGTATATATGTATATATATATATATATACATATATGTATATACATGTAAGTACAGGCGTCGACCGGCACTTGACTCAATCGCATATCTTACGCAGTTCGAGATATGAAAATGCAGGAAAGCATGAGGGTAGGCCAGTGGCGTGCCAAACGGGAGGGTGCAGTCGCCCCCAGAGAAAAAAAAAACACAGATAATTGAAACTTATATAAGAAATTTATAAATCAGTAAAGTACATTATAATAAACTGTATCTTATTTTGAAGTATTTTGATTCTTTGGTACGGATTTGTATAGTATTGGAAAATTAAGTGATTTGTAAATAAAGCCTTTTTTAAAATATGCCGTTAATTATTTCGGTTATATATTTATTTAAGTTATTAATTTTATATCAACTTTTTAATATAATGCGATTATATGTGCGCACACACATATAATACATATACATAAATAAATATATATATATATATATATATGTGTGTGTGTATTCAACTGGTCAGAAAAGTATGTAAGAACAAATGTAGATTAGAATGATAGAAACTAAGCAGCAGTGAGTCTATCGATCACAAACTGTAATAAGTATCGGAAAGATCGTTCCGAGAACAAAATGTTAACGATTATTACTATTTGTAGTTTTTTTCGGTTGATGAAAGAAAAAAACTTTCAAAATGAAAACGATTTCCATTATGTCGGGAGATGTTCATTTTTTTCTCTTTTGCATGCGATAAGTAATTTTGCATTTGCGAATCGGTCTCTTGATACACCATCTCGTACGCGTTTCGCACGATTGTGTTACAACGAGGATATTTTGATTTTAATTTGGTTTTTTTGAATTTTTCAGTTAGTTTTTTCGCAATGGTTGCCAGATTGCAGCAACGGCTTTTGTCGGCGAATTGTATTCGTTTTAAAAATATGTCAGACGGGATTAAGTTTGCAAGAATTATCTTTGCTGTTGCCGTGTTTCCCGATTTTTTTATTTTTCCTTCGTATTGAACTTGTGCGCGTGTGTGCGCGCGCGTTTACACATACATCTATGGGAAGGTTTGTGTTTCGGAAAATAAAAAGAAAAACGGAAACAAAAATGCGAGTAAATTTATTATTGAGGCGGGCGTGTTTACTAAGCGGCCGTCGGTGGTGTGCTAGTGTGCTGTAGGCTTCGCGTGTACTCTGTGTAGGTGCGCATCGCGGTAAAGATCTGTTTGGTACATAAATCGAATGCGCAGTGTGTGTATTCATTTTTTGCCGGCTGTAAAATAGGAACGGGACCGACGTGGATGACCAACTTTAATTATCTATTTGTTTTATAACGTTCGAGCGACGGAAGGGAAGGGAAGGGGAGCGGAGGAGCGGATAAACGGGAACACGGTCGACTGTCTGTCGAAAGAGTTTAATGTCAGCGGAGAAATGGTTTGAAAAATTGCTGGGGTATGTTGCTTTTGATAATAGCGTCGATGCATCAATTTTAAGACCACACCAAACATCCCATCCAATCACACCCTACACACTTTATTTGCTCGACGAAACTCCTACCGCTGCCAGTTACGGATTTTTATTACGCAGACCGTACATCTCTCGCCGGGTTCTACCTTATTACCTCTGCCGTCCTTTCCCGCTCTCGACGTGTAATCTACGCGACAATTTGCCTCGTTGTCTACATTTAAAAGCCGGAAAAGTTGCACATTTTATATGTTAAATAAATCCGTAAGCCGAACCAAAAATATACCGTCGTCTCGCGGACTAAATATTTTCACGAGTTGTTACGCGATGCGATATTTAACCAGTGCCAAAGCTGCCTCTTTTCGGTTGCTACGCAAATGAAGCCCCCCCCACCCACCAAACCAGGTATCGTCGTTGTCGTCATTGAAAATGTCCCAGAAAATTATTGCATCATTCTTATTGCTTCTATGCGCGTTACCTCTCGTAGTAAGGCGGATTAAAAGAGATTTGTGCTAGTTTGTGCACATCAAAACGAGGACTGGTCGATCTTGGGAAGTCACGCTCGCACACATGCTAGGTGACAGTCCTTTTTTCTTTCTTTTTTTCCTTTTTTTCTGGATCCCTATAATTGCTGCTACATTTAGCAATTGGCTGATGAGAAGATGGTGTGGAAGGGCGAACCTAACAGCGATGACAGATTCCGAGCACTTGGTGACGTTTTTAAGCGGGAGCATGCGCTGTGGCGGCAAATGTGAATTCCCCGAATGTGTGTAATTGTAACATCTATAAAACTTGCTATTACACTTCAGAAGTACTATCCTAAACAGATTATTAATGTGTAGGAAGGTAATTCGAACTTCAGCGACTCGTGCTATCGAATCGAAAATATTTGGTTCGCAATTATTATAATAAAGGTGATAGTAGCGTCAAAAGCCGAAATAATATTTCTCTCGACTATAGAGGTGCCGGCGTTTTTACTAGCAGTTGTAAGAAAACATTCTGTCGAATGTAACGAAAAGCAGCCATGTTTGAAGGTGGTCTCCGATCGATATTTAAAATAAAGAAACCCGCTGAATTAAAAACTGAACGCTTCATTCCGGTAAATTATTTAGGCAACGTACAGACATTCGTTATAAGTCCACAAACTCGCGAAATTTCTAAAGTCGATACCGAGCGTCGGTCTCGAACGATCTGATTAGCCCTGTTTTTACATTAAGACAATATTCTGCTGTCTAGAAGCGTAAATTTTGGACGTTTTTTTTTCGAGCTCGATAGGGAAAAAAAAACTCAAATATATTTTTACTATTCATTTTTTTGCAAGATAAATTTATTGATATCTTAAAAATACGCAAAAAAAAAAAAAAACAACAAAAGTTGGAATAAAAATTAAAAAAGTTATAAGTTGGTAAAATTGGGGGTAAAAAAAACGATGTGGTGCTCTGGTTGACACGATTACAGCTGGTCATCTAAAATAACATTTAAAAACAGATCCGTAATCAGTAAGAATGTCGCTATGCCCCTAACTGAGAGAAAACCGAATTACTTTTTTTCCATCACAAAATGACGCGGCTATCTGAAGAAAAAAAATACATTTTTCGACCTTTTTTTTTTTTTTTTTGTAATTTAAAATTTTTTAAAATAGTAAAAACCATAACTTTGACACGTAAGTGATAGGGGCGATAGAAGGTTATTATATATTGAAGGTTGGTACAAAATTTGAAGTAAATTGGTTGTTAACTTGAGATATTATATGTCAATCATGTTGAAAAAAGTGGAGTTTTGAGAAAAACGCGTCTAAAGTTTCGAGCAAGTTTCAGGATGGAAAATGGTACGTCATACTTACATTTTGTTAATCGACGATTCCATAAAGTATCTATTCTTTGACTTCAGAATCGATATTTTCGGAAGCTCGTTCTGATTTACGAGCAGTTTCCTTAGAAGCACCAGAAGCCCATTTGCTCGGAGCGCTCAATTCGATCCTCCGTTTAGAAGCGAACGCATATAAGCTTCGAGACCAGTAGTAATTCCCAAGGCATTGATTAAAATTGGTAAGAAACCTTCATTGAAAATACCAGCAGCTCTATATAATTTACGATTTCAATTGTCCGTGTTCTCGCATGTGTAAGTCTGATTTTAACGGAATTTTTACAATCTTCCTTCAACTCGATGTTACTCGACACGCACAGTACGGATGCGCTGAGGCACATATTACTGTCTTAGCTTTCGACTACTACCACTCATTGTCAGACATACCAACGCAGTCTGTACCCGAATCGACTGTTCTTACGAACCTGTACGGGCGGATTTTTGCTTTTGGCTTTAGTAAGTATCCTTGGCGGAACCATACGGTGACGACAAATTAGAACGATGTTTGAGAGATCGCGAACTAATAAAATATCAGGGAATATTTTCTAGCTCGATCACATCCGTCTCACATTTTACACGCAAGAATTAAAATTAATACTCGGAACGATTTATTTCCAAACTGTCAGCAGCATACGTATATTTACGTTTCTTGAAGATTGAAGCTAAATTGAGCTGAACTGAACACACTGAACACGAAAAGGTTTTCTTCAAAATAGATACGTTTCTGTGATCTTCGGTTAATCGATTTTTAAATGTTTAGGGTGGTTAGACCTGTATTCATACATTCATACCAAAAACGGTCAGCTCTCCGACGTCACGGGTTTAATTGTAACTCCGTAAACTATTAGAATTTATTTTTTTTTTTCGAGGGTATCCAAACTTTAAGAATATGCGAGAAAAAAAATCGCCTTTTTCAAAATTCTAGACCAGAATACCCTTAAGCGCGCTAGTACTACACCGATTTCTGTCACCGGTGTGTGCATGCTCTCGTCTAAATATGTACGTATACCTACCAACAACTGTCTGCATTATGCGCGAATAATTCTAAAACGCGCTCTACATTGCAATCCGTTCTTTTTCTTTTCTTTAAGATCGTAATTTCTGTAAAATTTTAACGAGAAATTATTGATCGGGATTTATTTTATAAAGAACGAGTGAAATCCGTTGAAATTCCACTAAAAAATGTTGCTTCTCTGCGTTACCTTTTCGCTACGCTATCCACCGCCGCCCATTCGGCTACTTTCCTACATGCAATTGAAGTAGATAAAACGTTGTCTAATTTTCATTATCCGCGACTAAACTTAATCCAAGGTCGCCGCGCGTGCACTGCTAAATACCGATCATGTAGAAATTAATAATGAAGGAATTCGTTTCTCAGATTTACGATAGAAAAATACCCAGTCTACTACTACAACTCGGGGCGGATTTATATAGAAAATTTACACGGCATAATTACATTACCTTTTTCCTTCCGGAGGGCGTGCCGGTATTACGAAATTAAAGCGTCAACTGCGGTTCTTCAGACCATTCTGTCTCGGGCAACGCTTCATGCAGACTCAACCCGGCCATTGATCTTAATTGACCGAGCCATCGTTAGTTATACTTTTGTCAAGTACAACAACGGGTCAAGATTGCAACTAAAAAATTTCATTGCTTAGCTTTTTTGTTTTTCGATTTTATTGGTATTTATGGATTTTATCAATCTTTTGCGGATTCTTGGTGACATTTAGGCATTGAGTATAATAAATTAGTAGCCGTACATGTTGGCCCGTTCTTAGATTTTTGGGCACATTTTCAGCTCATAATATTGCTCTACTTTCTTTAAAAGCCCTACTCTGGACTGCGACTCAACTACCATTCTTCTTCGTTTTCTAATCTCCCCCTTTCCAGTAATCTCATCCTCCCTGTTCACGGTTTTCTGGATGATACACTTGTCCTCTCTTAAACGCTCTACAATCTCGGCTATTCGTCACCTTTGCATTAATCATAATCCCTTCTTCTTGCATCATTTTCTCGGTTTTCATCTGCTTCTACTTTATTTTGCCATTTTCATCTTCCTTCTAATTAGTTTCTTTGTGACTCTTCGATGATATCGTGTTTTATTTGAATGTTCGGCCTTTTCCGCTGAATAATCTGGCGTCCTTCTATTCTACCCTTTTATCGGTGCTTCTTGTATTCTCTCATTACCTTCTGTTTTTGTTATTGCTGCTTTCGAATTATCCTCTATAGTATACGGCCTTAAATGTTTAAGAATTTAAATTATCTCCTGCTTCCTATTTCTTGGGCTAATGCCCCTTATTCACGAACCTATTTTTAAAAAAATTTGCGTCACCGACTTTAATTTTTTTTCGTGTAATGTAAAATATTCTGCAAGCAAATGGGTAGAGTGAAGTTTGTTTTTGGAGAAAAAAAAAAGATTGACCGAAAAGTCTGCCAACACGTTGAACTACATTTGAGATAAATGTGTTGCGTCTGGTAATGAGCTTAGGTATGTTGAATAGAACAAATTCTGAGAGAATCACTCTTTCGAAATATTCTACAAATCTCTCACTAAAGGGTGAAGTTATGGAAATAATTGTTTTAGCAAATAATAATGAATAATTAAAAGATTTTTTTTAAACGCGGAATCATTTGGAAAATTCAATTTAAAAGAAATAAGCGAAAACGATAATTCTAATAATATCGCGAAATGTAAAAAAAAAAAATGACAGGACAATATGCTGAAAAATCATTATCGATGTATTTATGCGAAGATTTTAGAACAATTGTAATTGGAAATAATTTAAACTGGTTTAAATTTTTGTTCATTAAACTCCATCAGGTCGACTAATAGAGAGAAATATATTTTATTTCTCAAACGCCGGCATACAGAATGATTTAAATAATACGGTGGAAAACTGGACGTATTATGGAGCTCAATTAGACTATTTTAAAAGCGAAATATTTTGCGTTCTTTTTTTCTTTTTTTTTTATTAGACAAACCGGCGACTAGATACGCTGATGTGGTTGAAATATTTCCAAAATAAATTTTATATTGATTATAATAACAAACACGCTGTTTTTAGGATATATTTATTTATAATTAAATTTCCTAAAAACAGCGTGTTCGCTATCAATCAATATAAAGAACAAGGAAATGGATCATATCACTGTTATAAATTGTACTAACGATAGAAGATCACATGAATTCAAGACGCGTTTCTGGAGTGTAACAATTAAGTAATATTTTATAGAAATTATTAATAGCGGTAATGTGCTGACATCTGTAATGCTGATCTATCTTCTTTGAATGTTCATCGCTTTCGGTGAAGTATTCTGTATTCTCGTGAGAAGCTTCCTACACTACTCTCGTTCTATCTTTCCCTTCTCTGCCGATCGTGGTAGCGATTGGCTTCTTCATATTGTCGATATCTGACTGAATCTAACTGACGGTTCCCGTTCGGTTTCAGATAGATTTTGATTTTCTACTTTAATCCGCTTAATTGATAAAGTAGCATATGGAAACTGTGAAGTAAAATGTGTGTCCTATAAATTTCTTTACCGAACTATCCATTTACTTCTTTTTAATCTTGCTTCTGAATCGTAATCGAAATGTTTTTAATACGGGTGACGATTTTTAGTGCCTAGGAATAATATTTCATGTAGCGGGAATAGTTTTATTTGCTTTAATTTGGGCAATTCGTATCCACCGTCAAGGTCTATTTCTTTTGCCGGATTTGCCGACGCAGCTGACAGCAGAATCGTTCCATTAATGCGATAGAGATGGTTTTATGCGCTGTATAAAATTAAAAGATTTTTCTATCGGTTATCTCTTCCGTTTTTCGAAATGGAATGGCCATTTTAATAATCATTAGCGACTAGATCGTATTTTAAAAACAATCCCACGAAAACGGAAAATAATATTAATATTTTTAAATTCATCTGTACTCGGTGCCGAGGGTATGTTCCAGCTTCGTAAAACCGGTTAATTGTTATAATAAACGTAAACTCGGCAAAATAGTTTATGTGCCGGTCATTTTTAATTTAAACCAGTCTCTTTTGCTCTTATCGTGTCGTCTTGTTCGGTCTTTCTGCAAACAATTTTTCTTAATTATTTACATGATTAATCTCTTTCAAAATAGAAAAAAAAAAAAAAAAAAAATAACAGCGTTATATTTAAAACTGGTGTCTGTGAAATTATCGTTTATGTCGCATTCGTACACATTTTTAAAAATTGGCGATTCCAAGAAAGTCCACTATCCGGTGTATCAGTTACACTTTTTGACATCTCTTACAAAGTTGTCACTGATAGTCACAATCAGTAATAACTCAATTTTGAATCTTTTCAGATACGCCTGAAAATCGCCGTAGCCTCTGCGAAGAAAGTTACAAAAGTAATCCGCTATTAAATTTTTGGTAATCGGTATTTTCCGTATTAGACGTTAATTAGTGAGGCCGGCGTTCTTCCTAGTGTCATTATATCGTTTACATTTTTATTTTCATGCTTTTTTTTTGAGGGGGGGGGTATTTATTTTTGGTTTTGAAGTGCTATGTGTAGCTGCTATCTGCACGGTAAGGTCTTATTTTTAATTAAATGAAATTGCTAAATACTTTAAAAAGCTGCAACACTACGTCGTTGTTTTCACGTTGAAAACAGGAGCTTTTAAACTTGATCCGTAAGGTTTTCACCTAAATTATCACGCAAAATAGACGGATACAGTTTCAAAACGTTCGACGTACCTGACATTCTCTCATACAGACACTTATCTCTCCTTACCGCCCCTAATGAAAAATTATTCGAACGTTCCAAAAATTTCATTCCCGAATTACGTCAATCATTTATAAACAAAGTTAAAGACGCTTTCCTAATAGTTTCGGTCGGTTGCGTTTTACAGATTTTATTACGCTTTTGGCTACGTCCAACAAAGTTCTTTATTTGCGCAGACATCCGCTCATCATTTTCTCTCGCCTCCAAAATAGATCCGTCATAAGTCACGCAATATTCTATCGCTCAAAATGTACTACCATTTATCATCTTCGTGTGGATTCGGCGACATAAAGGAATTGCAGAAAAATTAGAAATTAATTAACTTCGCGGCAAACTCGTTACCTTCCAATCCTAGAAGACAAACCGATTATCATCGGACTTTTCGAGATTAACACTAGATCATTATTAAAGAAAAAAAAAAAAAACGAAAAATGCCGAAAATTGGTTATGAGTTTTCTACTTTGAAAACAAATTACATTCGATTCAATCACACAGGTAACCTCACTTGCATCATTAAGATTCATCTGCAAAGAAAGAGTCCTATTGCGCCGGCTGCACTTTGGCAACCCATTCTTATAAATTAAACAAAACAGACCGCTCTGTCCGTTTGTGTTCTCATATTAGCCTCTAGTGAATCCCCGGTCCAGATTATACCTTTCGAGTTTTCTGCCTTGAATACTTGAAAATAGCGAAAGAGAAAATTCAGTTATTCCTTCCTCAATTTTTTCTGGTCTCTGACTTTTGTTCGCCCGTATCGTCGGTACAAAAAAGAAACCCCAGTAGTCTTTATAGATGTATATATATATATATATATATATATATAAACTCGGCCATTTTGGCCTCGCAAGGGGCTGTGCCCCTTGACACCTTTTGCTTTCATTTATGTCCCTTTCACCTCTATACTTTGTATAAAATTATCAAAATTTACAACGTAATTCTTACTGGAATTAACACAAAAAAATATAACATAATCACAAAAATCCTATCCTAACATTTAACTTTCATTATATTGAGACGGATTCGGCAGTTGTAGCGGTTTAATTACGTTTTATACGGTTTCCGATAATGCTGTCCGAGGTAGAAATTATTATTTCGATTTAATTCATTTTACATTTCGGGTTTTCTCGGGCAGCAGAGATGACGGTGAATTGCGATCGGAGAAGATATTTCGACCGGGAAGCCTGGTTATCCCGAACGCAGCCGTTCTGTCGGCTATGTTGCGGGGGTGAACTGGTTTCGCGGGGGAAATCGCGGTCGCGTTTACCGTCGAAACGTATAAGTACGGAGCGTGTAGCTACGAGAGTCGGAAGGGAATTTACAAAATCCCGGAAAGGCAGGGTAGCAGCCGTTTTATAAATATAGTATAATATAAGATATTCTAGAAAATTCGACGGCGTTAGAATTAATTGATAAGGTACGGGGTAATTTTCAGCGATTCGACTATATCGTTTGGAATAGCCCATCGTGTACCGAAAAATCTTCGTTCGTTCGTGCGGTGCACTATAAATCGATAGTCGGATTAATTTTGCTGTGCACGCGAGTCGGTTCATTTCGCGAGAGAGTAATGAACTTTCGTTTTGGGTAATTATTGTCGTAAGATCACGTCGTCGCGTGCATCTGTGTTAGCCTAGTCATCCGTAATTTGGACCGAAATTTATTATTTTTTTTGTTTGTTTGTTTATTGTCATTTTTTTTTGAATTTGTTTCCCTTGTGTTTTTTTTTCCTTGTGTAAAAATTTTTTTGAAATATATACGTGTTTTTCTAGAAGGCTTCGTTATTGGACACGTGGTTATCCCGTGACATCTCCACAGGGAGAAAATAGCGCCATCGAACGGCGGAGTTCGCGAGTTTTATTTTTTTTGTATTTTATATATATATTTTTTTTGAAAAGCCTAAAGCTCTGCTAGGTAGAGTTTTCCGGTCGTGGCAAACCGTATTTTGCTACTGGCGCTCGTACAATAGTTTTTTTTAGTACATTTTTTTTATTTATTTTTCTCGCACTTGCGAAGTAAGTCTAGTCTCATAAACTGGTTCACATCAAATGGCGTCCGAAATCAGGGACTAAGAGTGATATCCACATCAATATATAATTAAAACATTTTTTCGTTACATTTTTCCTTACATATTTCGTTACATAAAATTGGGACATATTTTTGGGACAATTTTTCTAATGGGGGGTAGCCTAAGAATTACGTTGTAATTAATATATATATTAATTACAACGTAATTCTTTTAATATATATATATTAATTACAACGTAATTCTTAGGCTACCCCTCATTAGAAACAGTGTCTCAAAAATATGTCCCAATTTTATGTAACGTTTGTTATATTTTATAGAATTTTTGTAATTGTTATTTTTCAAATGTCACAATTTTATGTAACGAAAATTTAACGAAAAATATAACACGAAAAAATGTCTTAATTTTATATAATGAAAGTTAAATGTTAGGATAGGATTTTTGTGATTATGTTATTTTTTTTTTGTGTTGATGCCAGTAAGAATTACGTTGTAAATTTTGATCATTTTATACAAAGTATAGAAGAGAAAGAGACAGAAATGAAAGTAAGAGGGGTCCATGGGGCACAGCCCCTTGCGAGGCTAAAATGGCCGAGTTATATATATATATATATATATATATATATATATATATATATATATACGGATAATTTTATAACTTTCGGGGGAAACGATTAATAATTACACTAAAATTCCCTTTTTAGTAAAAAAAAAAAAATACTAGATCATTCGGCGGTAAACGTGACCCTTTTAAATTTTCGGTAATGAAAAGTTTCTCTACAATCTTAGTCGGTGTGCAGCTTTACATTTTCTTCTGCCATGTAAATGATAACTTTGCGTGTGTTTGTATATATGGGTAGATAGATAGAACTAATATGCGCTTTTTATCAACAGTGGAACAACGGTTACACATTTCTAAAATATTCCGCGCTGCTGTTTTCAGTATATATGACTTGCAGAACGATTTTCTGAACCGCGCTGAAACAGCGAATTAAAATTTGAGATTAACGAGATCGGCGATCAATTTTCGAAACAGTTAAGCGCTTGTTTCGTTCCAGAACGGGTCGGAGTTATTTATTTATCGTATGGGGGGGGGGGGGGGGGTGTTTATGCGATCGAAGGATATCGCGTTGGCCGGTAAAAAATGGATCATTTCAGCCACCGGCAGCATGCGGTAATGGTTTCAACGCGACTCTCTGCACGCTGTGGAACCAGGTGTGAGGAGGGGAATTCTCATTTATTAGTTAAGGAAACGGGTCGGTTTAAAAACTGTTTCTTCCCGCGTGTTAAAAGAAAAACGAATTTCTTCCTTTTCCGTTTGCCCATCTTTTCCTGTTCGGCAAGTTATGGACGGGCGCAATTGCGAGGGAGATGGGGAGGGGGCGACAGCTACTTCGCAGAGATATGTTTGGCGGAGGTTTTTTTAGGTGGCGCGCTCTTTTTTCTTCGTCTTCTTTTTCCGGTTTATTCTTGTTTATTTTCCAATTGGAAAAGTATCTTTGCGGCGGAAGGGATGCGGCCCCCCCCCGGGGGGGGGGGGAGCTTACATCGGGAAAACAAAAAGAAAGTGGTGAGAAAAAGTTTTGTTAACGCTTCTGAGACAATATAGCGCGGTCGTTCGGGTTATTTTAAAATTAAATCGAATCTTTTTGCTTTCCATCTGCTTTCCTAATAGTCGCTCCTTAATCATCCGCCCCCTCCACTTTCTCCGTTTTGCAATTTTTCCTTTCCCCCTTTTCTTTAGGTATCGCCGCCGCCCGGCGCGTCCACTTGGCAATCTACCCTCTCTCGCCAGCTACTTATTAAACTGCCGCGCTGTGTATATCACGCTGCCGCGGCTGTTCGTTGTACGGCCGGCGATTTCTTTTTTAGCCGATTATCAGCAGCCAGCTAGTTCGATTTCGGTCCGCCTGTCTTATTTTCCATCAAATCATTTATTCCGTTTTCGTTTTAGCCCGGGCGCGCTCAGTGTTATCTCGCTCGGTCGCCCACTTTATTTTCTTAATTGTCTATCTGTCTAGCGCTGTTTTTCCTTATAAATCCAACACTGGCGAGATACGATCGCGCCCGATTCCCCAATACCTATTAAAAACTTACTCCACTAATAACAATAGCCTAGAGATTCCGCCGCTAGTTCCTTCTGTTATTCTCGAAGAGATATACCGTTAGCCATTTTTTCATTACTACTCCCGGTTCTTTATCTGTATTTCGAATTCAATTTTCGACCAGATCCACGTTAAATATTGTCGGCTATATATATTTCCTTCGTCGCTGCGCCGTCCCCGCAAATGTCATTAATATTGTTTCCTTTCCATTCGCCTTTTTTTCTTCTTCTTCTTTTCTATTTCCTATAAAAGTCGGTCTTCTTATCTTCATTTTTTAATATTTTCCAGTTCCTTTAAAAAGGTTTATCAACTAGTTCGTTTTATTTTTTCCCCTTTTATATAGTGTGCGTGTTTTGTTTCTTTTTTTTGTTCTTTTTGATAACTACTTTTAAATTTTCTTTTTTCCCGATTTAAATATCTGTTATCTTTTTTCTGTTTTTCAAACGCGGAGTATATTACTTTTTACTATGTTGATTTTTTCAAATCCATGTCTGGCAAACGGGCGCTAGTTGACGGACGTCGCCGGTAAACACCATGTCCATACCTGCGACGGACGCTCATAATCATGTATAATGTGTTAAAGTCAAGAATATATCTGTCCCAGGAGAGCGGATCCGATCATACTGCACTCGACGACGAAAACGATGCGAACATTTGCGAACGCTATGCGAAACGCGTTCAGTGCTTCCACTTGGAAGCCCGTCACTTTTTACGAGTTCCTGATACGAACGGCAGCGTGTACAGTGGATCATCCAATATATGTATAAATGATACTTTTTTTTTTATCGTTTCCATGGTAACACATTTTATGGTAAAATTTTGTGGACCATAAATTTTTGGAATGACCCCAGCCACAAGATTTATTCATGTCAAAAATTATGTAAATTTATTTCAATCAATCGATGCCAGTGTAACTTCGAACCGGTGTTTATACTTCTTTTTTCGAAAAATCAGTCAGTGTTATGACCGGCAAATTTGATTCGGCCGACCGACGCGACCAAGATTTTAGGTTGTTCTAGACTCGGCTCGTATGCTGGTTTCTCTTCATTGCGCGACAATTGCTGAATTCTTTCCATAACATAATTTCCAACATTTTTTAATAGCGAAAAATTCGTGTAGAGGCACATTGTTTTAAAGACTACTGAAAACTGTATTATTATTATTATTATTTAAAACTGCATTATGAAACAGGAAGAAAATGAAAAATATTTTTTAAAATCTGCCAATTGAAAAACAATTTATTCCCTTAAAGGGCGATTTATACCATTTTATTTCTGTTCTATATTCCTATTGTTCATACAGCAATATCGCGATTGCATTTTCAACCGCCACGTTCCTTCCGCAGACTCTTTTCCCCTTTCGACACTTAATGTGTTTCCGTTTCACCTTCGTGCACATATTTATCTATCAGTAATACGACGTTGTTTTAAAATGGGAAATTTATAAGTTGTTTTTAGATTTTTTTTTGCACGTGGATTCTCAATCAAATAATGCATATTTTTAATAAAATAAGACAATGACAATGTTATTGATGCATTTTAATCCGTGCAGAATCAGAAACATAAATTGTCACGCGTTATGTTTCGATCGGGTTGAGGTATTGGCTGCATTAAAATCTTTTAATGATTTGATAGGCCTATATATTTCTAACTGCGTTGCCGGCAATATTATACGTGTAAAAAACAAAAACAAAAACAAAAACATTTTTTTACACCAGTTGCTAGAAAAGTTTTTATTCGATACGTTTTGACGGAATATATTGACAAATCGCACATTTTCCGTATAACGTTCAAACATCTCACCAATAGCGACCGTCAAAGACGGGAATGACGTTTTTTATAATTGCTTCTGTAAACTTGTGAACTGCAGCAGAGTTATCTGTCGCTTTTCTTTCACTTGCCGTTTTGATGTCATTAAATCTGATGCACTGCAGCAGAAATCGGAACCGATTTATTCCCAATGCCAACCTAAAAAAAATTTATCACTTGCTCCGCCCTGTCAAAGAACTTTAAAATTTGTATGTGAAACCTTTAGAACACCGCCTGAGAATAAAAGTTCGAGGCACGCTTTAAGTTCAGTTATATGCGTCCCAGAGCTTTCTCGGCAGTACCGTGTTTGCATGTCAGCTATATAAGCGTACATGGCGAACTATCTTAAAGAAATCTGTAAACCGCGGATCGGAGTTTTAGCCATTTTTGCTGAACCTTTGTATCGGGTAATAATTACACTATGCTCAGCTTGTCGTAGTCTTACTACTTCAACTGAAATTGCGATTGTACATCATTGAGTGACTCTTTGCCAATATATCTGAAACGATTTAATTTGTTTCTTTTCCGAATCACTGTCACTCATTTTGTAAACCTTCACTACTATTACTATTAGCGACACAAATTCGATAAATCCGTTTCGTCGTTTTTCTTTATTCTGATGTTCCGTAGCTTACAAAAATTATAATAATGTAACAACTGAAAAATGTTTTTCTTTGTTCCATATGCCATTAGTTTTTTTTTTTTTTTTTAAAGTTCCCCGGTTCGGAAGCGACCGATGGAGCAAGTTTATTTATATTTTCTGTGCACAAAGGATATACAGTGTATCTATTATATAAAATAAAGTTTATAAGTATTATACTCAATTTGTGTATAAAGTGATGTGGATACTTAAAAAGAACTAGCACAAGAGTTATAAAATTGTATGATTACATAAAAATGTAATGGTGATGAAAGTACTTAGCCACCATCTACATTATATTTTTTATTATTATTATTTTTTTAAACTATATATAAAATTTATTTTTGTATAAACAAACTAGTTTAGTGTCAACTGATCTTCTATATTTACAGAAGGTTTTAACTTATTTTCCACACATCATTCTGCAACGCGCTATTGTATAATTTCTTATTAAGCCATTGTTCACGCAGACGTTCTATCAAGGGTACGGGACTCACTTTACTTTAACCTGTCACAATAGCCTCTAGTTGCTGGAGCGCTTGGCTTCTGTTAGTCTCTGGTTTGATCCCGGGCCACGACAGAAATTTAATTAAATAACCGCTAATAGTCGTCACATGGTAGGTAATGGCAAGCCATACACGATCATATGCGAGTTATAGTTGTATAGTAGGCAGACACACGCGGGATTGCATTGATAGCAAGCGATTATTAGTTCCGAGTGTAGTCTTGCCTCGTCTACAGTAGCATCTACACTATGGTGTTGCATATTAACGATTAAAATGAAAACCTGGCAGTAGAGGTATAAAATGCATGTCCCAATTTGCCTGGCCAGCACGGTCGATTAGGCCAACTTATCCCACCAGAGAGTTGGGTTTGATAAAGGGCATATCGTGATAGCGTGATCGTGTGATATATGTAATATTAATATTACAGAAATTGAGAAAACTTGCCTAAATGTCGCTGTGTTAGATACTGCACAGGAGTAAATTTAAACGTCAAAATATTCGTTGTTAATGTATAAATTACGTAAAAAAATATATTTATTTCCTTAATTTTAATACCTGGAACTGATTTGTGACGGTCTCTGAATATACCAATTTCTTCCAGAACACTTTAATGCAAGCCACTGTACAGCATTCAAGAAGTTTCACTAAACTACTATGCGCGCGATTTGAAAAACCTATAATATTGTAAGTATTTTTCTGCCGTAAACTGCACCATATTATAAATGTAAACAAATTTAAAAAGACCATTAAGGTTACTCTGATGTTATATAATTTTTGTATTACACGAACGACGTATGACATTCGCGTAATACAAAAATTATATAACATCAGTAACCTTAATGGTATTTTTAAAATTGTTTACATTTATAAGCTATTATAAATTGATATGATTCCACTAAGACATTTCCTGTATTCGATAGTGAATCATTGTTGTTTTATTTAGAATTGCGTTTTTATATCGGGTAATGTTTAGAAATAACGGGATATTGTGAATTTTCATAATCATTTTTTTAAAATTACAATTTGTAAAAACGGTCAAAATAGAAGAAAAAAATGTGTGCCAAAGTTATTATTGTTTCATCATTTCTACCGGTTTCTAAAAAGAAGCATGTTATGCGGTTTTTTTTATGCTTGTTCACGCATAACTAATGCTCATATAGACTGATTTTACTGACTCTTTGTCCATTAGAAAGTATACCATTCCATTTTGTCCTTTTCACCCCCTTCTAATTACTTTCTTTGCGACCCTGATGTCATATTTTATTCGAATGTTCGACCTGTTCTGCTGAACAATCATCCTTCTACTCTATTCTATTAAAACTCGGTATTCTTACTCCCCTTATCGGTGCTTTTTACATTCTCTCATTTCTTTCTGCTTCTGTTATTCCTGCTTTTGAATTATTTTTATCCTCTATCCTCAAATGTTTAAGATTATACCGTTATTTTATCCTTCTTCCCGTTTCTTGGGCTAATGCCATCTTTGAGAAACCCATTGGCGGGATAAATGAAAAAGAAAAAAGAAAAATTATACCATGAGAGTACTGATGAAAATCGGTGAACATAAACTGAGTATTCGTCGAAACTTTAAGGTGACATTATCGTAATTCTTATCCAACATTAATACCAAAGTCGGCATCAAATTCGTATTACAATAATAATTAAAAACCAGCATCAAATATATTCATTAAATTGTTTCCGGATATTGTCATTTTAATTTGGTGCCCACTCTAATAAATAATGTTGTATAAGAATTATGATAACCTTAAGGTATGCCACTTTAAAATGTATTTTTTATCGAATAATAAGTATTAATATTGTATAAGAATTACGCTAATATCACCTTAAACAGTATCACCGTGAAACATATTTTTTATCGATTAATTATTTTATACTTTTTAGTGCATTTTTTACTGAATTATTATAAGCCGATAAAAAAGTATACTTTTTTATCATTTAATTATAAATAACACCTTTTTTTCCAAATTCGTGTTGATGTTTGCGAAAGTGATAAGTAGTTTATAAAAAATCCCTTAACCGGGGGCTAAAATCGGCTGAGAATAGAATGGTGGTATTTTCTTTTAACACGTTCGCTTCTAATGGGTGGTTCTCTTTAGAGCCTCTGATAATGTGATTGATGGTAAAGATTTAACTAAGATAGAGTTATAACTATGTGGCACGAAAATGATTGACAAATGATATCTGCGATGTTGATGCAGCTGTTGGGAAGTGAAATATCAACAGTTTCGGCTTTAGTAAATTTAATCGAAATCCGACTTAATCGCTTTATTTGAGAAACTAAATTCAGTTTGAACATTACTATTTAAACTTATTCGAACTTAATTTGTAAGCGTGCCGCCGTTTGTCAAATGAAAAACTTTTATAAATCACGGTAACATGACAATTATCGATATTCGTGTTTATTCGATCTAAAGTGAAACTGAAGTTATTCTAGTCGGTGACTTTTAATGTTAAAAATCAATGTGCGCTTCGTTTTGAGCAATAGCTACTTGGGGGAGGGGTGACCTTACATCATAATCCCCCCGAGTAGGTCGATACATTTTCTGCTAGAGCCTATTAGTAAAAAGGTATATTTTAATACCACATTGTAGCTTCCAACAAATAATCCGCTTGACGAGGTATGAACACTCTTTTTTTTCTAATGCATTCATTTATTTCGAAATCCTCAAAAACCCTCATGAGCGCTCTTTTAAATCCCTTCTCCTTTTTCTAATTTCTGCTGCGAGTAAATCATATTTCATTCATAATCTTTCTTCTGTAATCATACGAGCATATAGGATAAAATTAATTCTTTAGTCTGGGTTTCGGTTTCTTCTAATCATTTGTTAAACAAAATCGAAAGCTTTTATGTACTTGTTTTTTTTTTTTTTTTACAAAAATACTTCAATTCAAGCTTTATTTCGGCGTTTAATTCTCCCAAATTTTTTGATACTATATATATTTATTAATATTTACACATTTCCTCGTCAAGCTAGACGTTTTTGTCGACGAGTTTTCTTACATCTAATGACTCCTAAACTATACTACTTACATACTATACACAATCTTATCGCCGCGTAAATCATTTTATTACTAACTTATCCTATTTTCCTTACTTCTAACTTATCTATAACTAATCTATTATTTTTTTTTTTTTTTTTTTTTTTATTTATTTATTTTATACAATCACCTAAATGACGACTTAATTACCCATTTTTAATCACTGAATAAATGATTATTTTCTTATTGAACTCGAACTGTGTTCGAAGATTTTATTTTAAAAATAAATTTAGTCCTAACATGGCGATAACCATTAAAGGAAGTTTTGAACTATTTCGGAAATTTAAAAACGAAAAATTCAACAATAAACTGTCCCCAAGCCTAACATCATAGGGAGAAAAATGATTTTTTTGTTTGGGGATCAGCAGCCAGAAACAAAAAAAAAGAAGGGAAGAGCCGTCAGTTGAATTTTGCTTCAGTCAGATATTGACAATATGATGAAGCCAATCACTAGAATGATGTATAGAAAAGGCAAAGACGGGATATTAAATACGCGATAAGAAATAGGGAGTTCGGGTTTGTTTTAAATGCAATTTTCCACTGAATGAATTGAACATTTAAAGATACGATCAGTTTTACAGGTACTATTGCTTCATTCGGAAGAGGAAGATAATAGGATAGGGAAAATACGGGCGGAAGAAACGGAATTAAAATGTTAGGGGATAAAAGGAACGAAAACAAAGCGAAAGAAATCGGAGGGTGACCATAGGGGAATTAAAAAAGAAGACTTTAGACACACAGCTAAAAAGAACGATCATCAGGAAAGGAACAAGTGTACATTATAATCAGATAGCAGAAACTAAGGTGGAATTTTTGTACACAAGAACATAAGATTAAAATATTCGTTTTTTTTGTTTTGTTTTGTTTTTTTTTGTTTTTTTTTGGAAAAAGAGAGGGAGAAAACGCAGGCGAATAATAGAAATGTCAACAAAACAGGAAAGCGAAGGGAACTCAAGGAACCGGAGGAATTAGAAAGATTAGGTCAGACGGATAAGAAGAACGACAGGGAGGAGGAGTAAATATTTGACTGATATTTAAAATGGAATTTTTTTACAAAGAGACGTATAGTTAGGGGATGGTATTTTTCAAAAAAGAAACGAGAGAAAAGCAGCAACAATCCGTCGTAACCTTCAATACGTCTATGCAGCTAAGGACCAATTGAAAAATTGGCGGAATAGTGACAAGAAAGCTAAATAGATAAAAAGCGAGGTACGTGAAAAATGATAAAATCAGAAAAGTGATAAGGAATGGGGAGCACAGATCGCTTGAAGAACACTCACGGAGTCGAAAATAATTAAATAATTGTAATAGAGGCCTTTTTGAGGACAATAGACCCCGTAGGTTAGATATTAATATTCGTTTACAAAGGTAGAACAGAAAGAAATAAGACGAAACGATTCCGATAAGAGTTAAGATCCGGTAGGAAAGAAAAAGAACCAAACACCTTTAGGCCCCCTGGAGCCGTAAGTGAAAATGGTTATACGCGGGGGGAATTTGGAATTGATGGGGGGCTGTAAAATATCTATTTAAATACTGTTCGGCGAAAGAATTTAATAGGTGAAAATAGGATAGAAGTGAGGTCAGGAAAAGGAAAAATATGGCAGGTTTTTTATATGAGATTGCATAAGATCAAAAGACGAAGAGAAATAAAAACTAAGAGAGCGATTATTTTCTTAGGTGTAAAACGCCGCTTCTTACGAATGGAAAGGTAGTGAAAGTTGTTTAGTGAGGAAATTACAGTCCAAAATAAGGTCTGCGAAGTAACAGGGGCGGCCTATTGAATTCAATAAGAATAATTCAAATTGGAAAAGATTTAAGGGCATCGAGAAAGAATTAAAGGTACGAATTTTGGATTACACATAATTTTGATAGACCAGTTTCGGAGGTACAGACTTTTTTTTTTTTTTTTTTTTTACTTTTACAGACATCAATAAAAGAACATTAGTCGAATTTCGAGCCGATAACGGTTTTATATCAGAATGTAAGGATTACTGTCTCATTCGATTGGGGATGAAGCCTGCAAGAAAAATATCCAATATGTGTTTGGAAAATGGTGTAGTCTCAAAAAAAAAAAAAAAAAAAACATTCATGATAAAGCACCTGACACACGAGCAAGAAGTGTGTGTAGTTCAAGGAACGCTTAAAATCAATGCATCTTCATATGAAGCGTAAGAACGATAGAAGATTTAGGAGATACATATATTCACCGTGACTACGAAGCAGTGTCTCCAAAACATGTCGCTGTTTTCATTTTTAATATATTAAATGTTTTCTAGTCGGTTTATAGCTTGTATAATTATAGAAAAAGAAAGGTTTAATAAGGATATGGAATGAATGAAAGACGAATAAAGAGCCTCATTGGCAGCTACAATATCGGAGGAAGAAGAAAAGAGTAGGACTTGATTGGCAAAAAGAACAAAGAGAAGGAATTTAAAGGAAGAGGATCAATATTAACAGTGTAGATATTGAAAAGAATAGGACCGAGAGAAGAAATTAGGGAAGATCCCGGAAAACCTTTCCTGTAGCATAGAGAAATGGTGAAGAGGATAGGTTTATTGCCGACATTTTATTTCTTATAGAGCTGGCCGATGAACGTTATCAAAAGTAGATTTCTGATCATGGACGCTAAGAAATCGGTAATGGACCCCGTGTAATTCGAAACGTTAAATAGGTGTGTCAATGTTGACGTGGTGTCTACCAAAAATTGTAATTTCGATGTTAATATGAACGGAGAAAACTCTTTGCTTATTGTTATTACGATAAAATATGTTAAAATCTGAAAATGAACGGGACACATCGCATTACTTTTTTCATACACATCGGGGAACTAATTGCAAATCATAGTTATTACGTCTACAGGTAGACATAATTTTCGGTCTGCCAAATCTACAGTTAAACAACATGCGCAACGCTAGCTTATTCAATGACACGGCAAAACACCGCGTATGAGCTTCGTAAATGTATATTAATCGTTTGAAGTTTAAAAAGATGCGTTGTTCTGGCTGGCATTTTCATATGGTTGACTTGAAAAATTCGTTCTCATAAGTTATCGTCAAACTCGCACAGATTTTTAAACTAGTTCTTTTCACGACAGTGGAAAACTTGGAAAATTAATGACGTGTCTTGCCTCGATCACATATAATTTCCGACCTTTCATCCAAACCAAGTTGACGAAAAAGTTTACACCAACGATAAAAATACAATTGTTTTTAGATCACCGTTCATCAACACATCGGCGGATCCGAATTCATCACGGTCAACTGGAATGGGCATACTGCAGTGTTATTGCTGAACGATCGTTTGACCCTTGCCGACACGAGCGATTCTCATATTTAAAATGGTTGAAACTAAATTTCCTTTTTATTATTCGATAGATAATAATTAATAATTGTTAAAAATTGGATGTTTCAGTTTCGTTAAAAACCAGAGTCATAACAGTGGTAATAGATTAAAATGATAAAAACATAAATACAAATAAACAACACGGCTGTCGAAAGCTATTAAAAAAATTAAGATCGATATTTAAAATTTAATTTAATTAAAAATCGAATATAAAAATTCTAATAAAATGTTTTTTACAAAAAATAGATACCGATACTTGAAGGTTTATTATAAAAATTTAAAAATGCACTAAAAAGTATAAAATAATTACTCCCGATTAGAAAATATATATCAGACTGATATAACACTTAAGTGGTGATATCGTAATTCTTATACAACATTTATACCTTAATCAGAGTTGGCATCATATTACATATTATAATAATAATTAAAAACTGCCTTAAATGTTCATTAAATTGTTCCTAGATATTATAATATGAATTTGATGCCAACTCTGATTAAGGTATAAATGTTGTATAAGAATTACGATATCACCACTTTTAAGTGTTATATCAGTCTGATATATATTTTCTAATCGGGAGTAATTATTATTTTTCACTTTTTAGTGCATTTTTAAATTTTTATAATAAACCTTCAAGTATCGGTATTTATTTTTTGTAAAAAAGCATTTTATTTTGCAATTTTTAGCGTTATGCTTGAATTTTTTTCTTGTTAAAAATCAATTTTTTTTCATATTATTATCCATACTTAATACTTAAAAAAAATCGATTTTTTTTTTATATTGAACTGCATTTCCACGGTGTGAAAACATCAAAAGCTACATTTCCATGGTAATTTGGTAAATTTATAATATTTTAAGTCAATAAATCTAACTTGACGTTGAAACTAATCATGAATGAAAAGCATCCAAAAAGCTTCAATTCCCGCATTATTAAGGATAACTCAAAAACTACCGATCAGATCTTGATCAAATTTAAATGGGACCACCACATGAGAAGCGCCGCCATTTAAATAAAAGAAGCATCATCAAAATCAGTTCACCTAGAAGAAAGTTCTGTGGTAACACACATAAAAAAAAAGTAAAATGAAAAAAAATAAAAATACAGTCGAATTGAATACCTCCTCCTTTTTTGAAGTCGGTTAAAAAGGTTGCTATTATTTAACAATCAAACAACAGCGTAACGGAATATATATAAAATGGGTAATTATACTGATTAAATTTTAAGTTATTTTTTTAATATACTCTTCCGCAGCGCGCTATTTTATAAAACCACTGTTCACGCAACACTGCGTGTTTGTGGTTGTTTTCTGTATTGCATTGTATCGTATTGTACTGTACTGTAAATAAATTATTATTATTATTATTATTATTATTATTTAAAAAAAAAAAAAGGCCCAATTGGCCATTGTACCTCTTTGTAATTAATCGATTTATATTTAACTCTTACAGTTTAAAAATAATAATAATCCCACTGCTCGCGCAGCTATGCGCATTTGTGGTATATATTTGCTTAATTATGTTACATTTATAAACTTACACAATAAATTGATTTGATTTGATTTAATTTAAAAATTGACATTTCCGTTTTAAACTCAATGTGTCTTGTAGCAGTTTCCAGAATAGGTTATTATTCGATTTCCGGAAATTATTCCATGTCGTGTTCGTTCTATATTGAAGTTCTACGTTATAAATTTCACAGGTAAGTGACAAAAAGCAGAGATCTCAATAGATTCTGAAATAAAAAACGAAAAATCGATCACCTTAAGACGGCAACTCCTATTACTAGGCGAAATTCGCAACCTAAGATTCGAATTATATATCCGCCTATCGTTCTGGATGAAAAATTAAAAGCAACTTATTTCGGATAGAGTATGTTGATTTGCAGCGGTCGGCCGTTAAGATTTATATCTAAAATGAAAATTTTCACAATCTTATCGATTATAATATAGTATTGCCGCGTCCGTCTTTTAAACTAATGTCTTCCTAATCGGTAATAATGAGAAATGGAAATTTTATAAAATAATCTAAATGTACGATGATTGGTTTAATCAAGGATAATCTTGCTAACATGGTCATTCGTATTTATTCAACTGTGAAACTTCACTGTCGAGATCTCTTCTTCTTCATCTGCCGTCTCCATTTTGAAAGTTGGCGATTCACAATTGAAATTTCTTTCTATCAACGAGGTTGCTCAGAAAAGTTCTGTTGCGGAACAGTTGAACTAGTCGCTAAGATTATCCATCCATGAAATTTGACGTCTTTCTTTCGATCTCTTCCCGGCAATTTTACACCCTGAAGTACTATTTTTAGAATGGTATGCCTCGATCCTCTCATGATGTCTCCCAAATATTGTGGCTTCCGTTTTTTGATGGTTTGTACTCCGTTCCCAGTCTGTTAAGTACTTCAATATTCTTCACTTTTTGAGTCCATGATATTTTAAGGATACGTCGGTAGCAGTACATCTCAAAAGCGGTGATCATTTTTCCTAATGTTGAGTCTAGCGTGTCCAGCATTCACAACCATATATGTAGTAGGATGGAGAAAATACCTCAGGAGTCTGATTATAATCAGTTCCAATTTCAATTCTTGACGCGTGAATAGATTCTTCATTCTTATTAGTGCTCTTCTCGCTTGCTCAATCCTGCTACGTATCTCATGTCTGGAAGTAGAATTTTCTTCGAGTATACTTCCCAAATGATGCGTGTGGGACTTGTTCAATTTTTTCGAGATAGTTAAACGTTAATGTTTGGTTCTACCTTTATTGTTAAAAACAACATCGTCACAACTTTTTAATACTGAGATATTTGTAACAAGTTCTATTCAGTACCAGTGACCGTGCTTAAAAACATTACTGATAATTCTACTTACTTGTGAATATATTGTAATATTACCCGACTTTCGGGAGTGATGAACTTCCGATTTTTTTTTTTTGTAATTATGGTAACTGTTAACCGAGAACGCAGGTTTAGCAGCGTGTAAGCTGGTTTATTGTTGTTAAAATTTCGTAAATGTTTCGATAAATTCTTTCTTTTCCGTTATGAAATATTGCGAAAAGATGAGAATCCTGTTTATTTATTTATGTTTTAATTTCGCACGAATGAAACAAGGTAGTTGTTTAATAAATATATAAAAAATACGATTAGTCAGAAGTGATGGTTTACAATGTAACACGTGTTGTATCGGCATTTTAGGCAGCATCGACGCTATCCATCTGCGGGCTATCGAACATGAAAAACACATTAAACGGAGCCGCTTCATCAACTTTTGAACCCCTGCTGTGAGCTATTTACAACATCGTGTATTACTCAGACCGATTTCTCGCTCTCTATCGGTCTCTCTTTATTTCCAGCTTATACACTGCGATGAACAACTTGCTTAATTAAATACGTCTTTTCTTCTACCCGACTAAGTGGTTTCAGGGATCGCTATTCTGTGCACTAGAAAAAAACAGAAAAAAAGAAATAACTAGCATAATGAAGCGACCAATAATAAAATACACCTCACCGCTATTGTATATCGATGTCGTAATTTTTTCAGGCTTTTATATGACAAAAAAAAGGCCCTTATAGCTTGAGGAAAATTTTTTCACTGTAACATAAAAGGTTGCTTAAAACAAAAATGCGCGCTAGGCGCAATGTTCAGTATTGGGACGGGAGAGATTGAAAAGTTTGTATGTTAATTTTTTTCCGATTCATTCGGTTTCGGCAGCGCTCTTTTAAGATAATTTTGTCATTACTCCTATTTATTTATTTTTTTTTGATTTTACACTTTCTTTGTGTGGGTAACCCGGATTAGGGAGTTGCTTTTTGTGAACTCCACCGCTAAACATATTTAATTTCCGTCTAGAGTTCATAATTCTGTAATCGTAATCGAAAATATCCGAAGGCAACTCTAAATCAGTTGTTATTGTGCGATCGTTATAATAGCTCTGGTTTACTTCCTTCGGAAAAGTTTCGAAATCGTACTTAAGAATAGGCTCCATTGGTGGCATGCGAACCAGGATCCGTCTTCCCTGAGAGTATGTATGGTTTCAGACCCGGTCTTGGAACAACTATTTGTTTAGTACATTTACTTAACGATATCTATTCTTCATATATGTATATTTATAAAGATTTTTCTGGGGGTCAAATGACGTAGAATGCGCAATATATTGGAGTGTCATCATTCCAACTAGCCTCTTCACGTTAACACCTACCTCACCTGCTCGTGGTGACCCCTGCACGCTTTGACTAGAGTGAACGTATCGGTGTTAATCCGATAGTAGTAGCGCTAAGAATTGCCACAAACGAGGAAGGTGGAAATGGGATTACAACCCCCATTTTGCCGTAGTCCAAATTCAAGCTACAACTTACAGCCAGTCAGTAATACATTCAATAAATAATATAAAATAATTTATACATAAAGGCAGGATAATATATAAACAAAATTATGAAATAAAATACATAATATCAACTGGTTCTATGAGTTTCCCAGTTTGCGTCAGTCCATAATTACTAAATTATCTCGCCTCCGTTTCTCGCATAGTCTCCTTCCTTCTTCACTAAATCGCTTTTCTTTGGCTGCATCTCATTTTTGTCCATCGGATCCTGAAGGTTCCCAGTATGTTTGTGATGCGAATCACGTGCTCTTCGAGTGCTCCGGTTTATTTCGAGAGCGTGAGTTACTTTATTATCATCTTTTAAAGCTTGGTCTTCCTGCTCCTTTCAACGCCTCTTATGTTCTTTCTCTACCTATTCTCTCTGTTGTACCTGTCCTAGGGGTGTTCCTTGATTCCATTGTCGACAAAATAAAAATCTAATTTTTATTCTATTCCATGTATCTATTCCTTTTTGCTGGGCTAATGCTCTTTGGTAGCAAACCCAAGGGGGGTAAAAAAAAAACAAAAAAAAAACTAGAACTTACAATTCTAGTTTTAATTCTGGAACGAGTATTACTCCCTCCCCCTCTAATATATATATGTTAACAGCAAACTTTGGTTTGTAAAACATGATGGAAAGTCAATAAAAGTGAACTAATACACCAGGTGGTAATCTAAAAAGTGAATCCACCACTAGTGGAAACATCAGTGCATTCAAGTATATCATTTCTGGCGAGCTTGAACCACCATATAAAAAACAGCTGAAGTTAAAAGTGAAAACAAAATATACGTTTGGAACACTAAACGTTAACTCATTATTAAAAGTCGGGAAGTTGAAAGAACTAATAAAGGTACTGAATGAACAGAACATACTGCTTTTAGCACTACAGGGGAAACGAGGTTTACGGAAGAAGATGTAATGGACGTGGAAAAATTTTGAATATTTAAGGAAAAACCAGGAAAGGAAATAATGAAGGGAATGCCACATTTAGGAACAGCGTCCACTGAAAGACACTAGATTCGTTAGTTCACTTCAAATCTCCGTCGGAGAGAATGTCCATTTTGACACTAATAAAATGTGCTAACAAAATGTATACGATAGTTAACATACATGCTCCAATTAATGAGGATAACAACAAACGGAATCTGGAAAAAGTCGAACAGTTTTGGGAAATGTTAGAGGAAGAAATGGATAAAATACCAGAGAATCATATCAAAATAGTGATGGGCGATATTAATGGGCAAATCGGAAAGGAAAAGAATTTTAGGCAAATAGTGGGAAAATACCTAGCGCACAAAAGAACGAATACCAATGATGAATGGGTAATTGACTTACGCCGGATGTTTAACCTCAAATTAATATCTACAAACTTTATGTAAAGGAATGCAAGAAGTAGCAAAACAAATAATTCCGTTGAATATTTAAAAAAAAACACAAATGTTGGAATGAGCAATGTGAAGCTGCTCCCTCGAGGAAAGATTAAAATATTGGAAAAAATGGAATTTGACTAAAACAGAAATTGCATATGAACAATTCAGAAATCAAAGAAAATTAACGGCAAAAATTATTAGGAACACAAAAAGAAAGTTGGAAAAACAACTATTAGAAGAAGCAGAAAATGATTTCCAAAAAAAAAAAAAAAAAAAACAGGAATTTTTACAAAGTATTCAAGTCCAGGATAAGATGATATCAAGCTCCAAGTCTGTGTTTTAAAAATCCAGATGGAACCCTAGCTCTTAATAATAAAGACAATTGCAAAGTATTAGCAGGATATTTTGCAAAAATACTGAATTGTGATAAACCTAAAGAACGACTAGCAGTGGACATACCAGAGGAAAAACAGAGACTCCTCCTTTCGAGCAGAGAAGAAATTAAACAGATAATATCTTAGCTGAGAAATAATAAATCTCGGGGGAAGACTTAGTAGTAGCGGAATTAATAAAAGCATCTGTGCAACCAGTGGAAGTGAAATTGACAAAACTCTTAGTGGAAGTTTGGAGAACAGAGAAGATACCACAGGGATGGAAATGTGCGTTAATATACCCGCTTCATAAGAAGCATGATAAGTCAGAGGTTAAAATTATAAAGGAATATCTCTATTATCGTTAGTTTTTCCTTAATCAGACCAAGACTTGGTCATTCTCTCCTTCCTTCTTCTCGTTTTTCTTTTTCTCTTTCACCTTCTCCCTTTTGCCCTCTCCACTCTACTGATCCTCCCTTTATATGCGACCCCAACCATATCCTTTTTGAATGTCCTGCTCTTTTTCTCGAGTGCTCTCATCTATACGCCGAACTCTTGGCGTTGGATCTTCCTACCCCTTTCAATGCTTCCTTTATCTTTTCCTTCCCATCTCTAGCCGTTATTCCTCTTCTCCTTTATACTCTCTATCGCCGATCGGCTCAGAATCTGAGTAGGTGATCTAAGCTCATGTAGTTGGGTCAGTGCTGACACCGAACCCGTTTAAAAAAAAAAAAATTCGGTAGTTTATGAAATCTTTGCAAGGATGTTATTAAATCGAATAGAAATGGAACTAGGAGAATACCAAACAGGTTTAAAAAAAAATCGATCACGCGTAGGACAAATACTTAAATTAAAATTAATAATAAGGGATAGGATGATAAGAAACAAACCATGTGTTATAGTATTTGTAGACTTTAAAAAAGCGTGTGACTCTGTCGATCGAGAAAGTGTAATGGATTTTTTTTTTTTTTTTTTTTTTTTTTAACCCCCCTTTGGGCATATCAACAAAGGATCTTCGCCCAGAAACGAAAGGAAGGAGAAGGATCAGTTAAATGTAGATTCGGTCAGCTATTGATAAGATAAAGGAACTGAGGATAGGAACAACTGAGATCGACGGAAACGATAAGATATACGAGGCACAATAAGGAGTAGGGAGTTTGAGTGACAGCAGATTGGAATACAAAGAGGTACGTTCGTTCACGAGGGATGGACATTCAAAGAGGATATGGTCAGGATCACAGACGGCTACGTCGTCAGGATGAAGAGGGCAATAAGGGGAAAGAGCGAGATGAAAACGAAAGCGTGAGGAAGGAAGAAGAGTATGATTCAGACGTAAACGGATAATAGGAACAATAACGGAGCGGTGAAGCGAAGGAAAATCGTAAAACCAAGGCCGCGTGGGAAGATTAGGTTGGATGGAAAAATAAAAGGAAGAATGATTAGAAAAGGAGGAAACGTAAAAATCTGACCAAGATCTAACATGAAACTTTTTGCACAATGGGAGTAAATTCGAAACGGGAATTTTAGAGAAAAAAAAGCGGGAGGATACAGCAATCTGAGCCAAAGAATCAGCCATTTCGTTACCCTCTATCCCCATATGACTGGGGACCCAGAGCATTTCAACGCGGATAGCGTGAAGTGAGAAGAGAGTGTGAATGAGAGAGCGAATACGGAGGATGAAAAGGTCAGAGGAGTGAGAGGGGAAATGAGAGGAAATAGCTTTAAGAGCACACATGGAGTCGGAGATAATTAAAAATTTAGAAGAAGAACGATGTGAGGAAATATGGATTATGGCACGTAAAATGGCCGTTAACTCGGCCGTAAAGATAGTACAAAAGGAAGGGAGACGAAAAGATTCAGAGAAATTAATGCTCGGAATGATGAAAGAAGCTCCAACTCCATTAGGCCCCTTCGAACCATCCGTAAAAATAGCAATATGGGAAGGAAAACGGGATTCGATATAACTATGGAATTCCTGTATAACTGTTGGATAGGAAAGGGATTTGGAGGAAAAAGGAAAGTAGAATACATTGGGAGGATTGGAGAGATCTGCAAAATTGAAAGAAAAGTAAGGGAGATTGTTATAAGAAATTGTGCAGGATAAAAAGGAATTTAGCCGCAAAGCAATGTGGGCTAGAATAGGAATTTTCTTGGGAGTAAAACGCCAGTTTTGCAGAATAGAAAGATATGAAGGAATAAGTTTGGAGGATGATAACGGTAGGCGTTTACACAAGAAACGATAACCTAAATAGGATCTGCGAATGAAAAGGGGAGGCGAGTTAGACTCAGCGAGAACTGCTGGTACTCGAGAAGATCTAAGAACACCAAGGCAAAGACGAATACAAGAATTTTGAATTATATCCAGCTTGGAAAGAAGTGATTTTGAGGCAGAGCCATAGATAAAGGAACAGTAGTCGAATTTGGAACGGATAATCGAATTGTACAAGGAAATAAGGAGAAAGGGATCGCCTCCCCATTTTGTTGGAGAAAGAGCTTTCAGTAAGTTTAGTCTTTTAAGGGCAGAAGAGGAAAGGAAATTAATATGTTCATAAAAGGAGAGACGACTATTGAGAAATACACCGAGATAGCAGAAGCATTCCCTACGAGGGATAAGATTGGAGTTTAAGGATACAGAGACTAAAGCGGGATTAAAAGGACGAAGAGAAAAGACAATACAAGAGGATTTTAAAGGGGAAATAGAAAGGTTCAAAGAGGAAAGAGATTGTTCCAAAGTAGCTAGAGACGAATTAACACTTTTGTTAACTTCTACGATATCACGGGATGAGGAAAAGAGAAGAATGTCATCGGCAAAAAATAAGGAAGAGGAGTTCATAGAAAGAGAAGCAACAGAAATAGTATAAATATTAAAAAGAGTAGGACTAAGGCAGGATCCTTGTGGAAGACCACGTGAAACAACTCTTGTAACCTCGAACGAAGAAGAAGACAGGAGAATAGTACGATTTAACATCAAGTTAACAATGAGGGAACAAAAATGCGTCGGGATGTTAATTGCTATCATTCTATCTCGAAGAGTAGGGAGATGGACATTATCAAAAGCACTGGAAACATCGATAAAAGTAGCTAGAGTGTACTGTTTATCGATGAAAGATTTATAGATATAGGAAACAAACAGACTGACGCAGTCAGCAGGACCTAAGCCTGGACGGAAACCAAACATATTAGAAGGAAAAACATTATTGTGTTCGAGCCACCAGACCAGGCGCTTGTTAAGCATGCCCTCAAACAGTTTTCTGAGACACGATGCTAGGGAGATCGGACGAAGAGAGGAGTTTTTCTTAGGGATAGGAATGATAATAAAGGTGTTCCAGTCAGGAGGTGTGACTCCTCTGGACAAAAAGGAGTTGAATATACAAAGAAGGGTTCGGAGAGCAAGCTCGGATAACTTTTTTAGGACAAAGAAGGGAATACCATCACGACCTGGAGTGGGGCTGGAAGATTTTTTGAGAATGGATTTTAATTCATTAATATTAAACGCAGAGGAAAGAGAATGAAAATTAGGGTTTTCCATAACAGGAAACGGGCAGGATTCATCAACGTTAGGAACATAAGCAGGAGCAACAGCATCAAGAAAAGAAGACAAACTGTCGGAGGAAATAGTATGGATAGAAGGACGTTCAGAAGAAGGGAATTTGAAAGCTCTGGCCATTTTCCAGATATGATTGAGAGGAGTAGTTCTCGAAAAAGATGAACAGAAATTTTTCCAAGAGGATTTCTTAGACGATTTTAGAATAAACCTAGCCCTTGCATTGGCCCTTTTGTGGGCAAGAAAGTTTTCGCGTGTAGGATTTGATCGGAAAATTCTAAATGTAGCGCGACTATGATCGAAAGCGGCATTGCATTCTTCGTTCCACCAGAGGGACGATGCTGATCCACGATGGCCTGATGATGACGGTTTACGGGAAGGAGAAGACAGCGATAGAGCATTTGTAATCGAATTTAGGAATAGATGGTAATGGAGTACAGGATCAGAGCCATCTAGAAGTTTAGGAAGCATAGAATCAACTAAGGAGTGGAACAGAGCCCAATTAGTTTTCGATAGGTTCCATCGAAGGTAATTGAGAGGTTTAAAGCAAGGAGAAGAAGGAGGATTCTGGGGAGTAATTAGAATAGGAATATGATCACTACCATAGGAGCCCATGAGAGTTGACCAATTGTAATCAAAACCAATAGAAGGAGATGAGAAAGTTAAATCGAGAGTACTATAACTAGATGCGCTCTTGTAATAGGTAGGAGAGAGATCATTAAGAAGGACTAAATCATTAGAAAGAACAAGATTTTCAAGAACAGTACCGTTGTTGTTATGGTTTGAGCAGCCCCATGAGGGCGACCGAGCATTCCAGTCACCCCCAATGATGAACGGATGCGGGATAGACCTGAGGAAAGAAACGAGAGGGAAGTGACGAAGGTCGCAACTAGGGGGAACATAAATAGAAATAATATTAAGCGGACGAGCTGCATTGGAAGGAATGGAAATGTGTACAATATTAGGCTGATTAGGACTAGAAGGGGAATTAAAGGAAACATCATGAGATTTAAATAGAATGCCGTTCCTAATAAGAATAGCAGATCCACCATAACCATCGTCACGATCGCATCTGATTATCTTATACCCACGAAAATTAATATTCATATCCGACCGTAGCCACGTTTCCGAAATGAGAGCAACGTTAATACTATGAATGTCTAACAGACCCTCTAATGCATTTTTGTTGGCTCTAAGGCTGCGACAGTTCCACTGTAAAATATTAAAAGTACCCGGCATAGTAAATTATAGAAGGAAAAGACTTGAGTAGGGAAAGGAAAAAGAAATAAAGAAAAAACAAAAAGATAGAGGAGGAGGAAAAGGAAGAGAGACGAAGAGAGAGCCAGAAGAAAAACAGCAAGGTAGAGTAGAAAAAAAAAAAAAAAAAAATAATTACAATATAAAAAAGAAAGACAGAAGGAAAGAAACTTTAATGGATGGAGGAAAATTGGGGCTAGCAAGATGAGAGAAAAGTTAATAAGAAAAGGGAAGGAACAAATAAAAACAATTAAACAAAAATAGACTGTTGATGAAAAAAGGACGGCGATGGATGCTAGACTGGAATAAATAAAAGAGAAAATGAAAAGTAAGGAACAGGATTTTAGAGGCAACGGACAAAATGATTCGGAGCCCATTGCAGCTAAGTTGCATAACAGAGCGAAATTCGTAGTCGCTATGATTCTCGATAATTGTCTCAACTTTTCGAGAATATAATGTAAATTACAATAGCGTAAAACAGTGTCAAAGTGCTGCTGTCTCAAAAATATTAAGACAAGAGTACAATGCAGAACGACACAAATAAAACCAATATATCTGAGCCCGGCAGTGATTTTAGTCACAGCAGCGTCAGTACATTGAAATGTGAAAAAATAAATTACTACATGTCTGCCTCTGGGCATTACACCCAAGTATCTTAAAATCCGGCAAAAGACAAGAGTACAATGCATCATGATACGAATAAAACCAATATATCTGAGCCCGGCAGTGATTTTAGTCACAGCAGCGTCAGTACATTGAAATGTGAAAAAAGCAACTGCTGCTTGTCCGCCTCTGGGCAATACATTCAGGAGTCTTAAAATCTGGAAAAGGAGGAAATTAATATGAAAGGAAATATTGATAGTAATAATAATAGTGATCATAAAAAGAGAATAGGGAGAAAACAGAAAATGGAAAGAAATAAAGACAGAAAAAGCAGAGAAAAAACGAAATGGGAAAGAAAAGGCTAGCCCCGGTTGCATTCACTTTCACTTTATAACAAAAGTGAGAAGAAAGACTAATTAAGGTGAATGTAGTTAGATAAAAAGAGAGGTAGGGAGTCAACAAGGGAAGGAGAAGAATCAATGTTATTGGACGCAAGAAGATCTAAAATCGCTTCAGCTATAAAATTTGCTGTAGGAAGAACAGTAGATGAAGGAACTTTGGAAGTAGAAGCGGAAGTAGTAAGGAATTACTAGTAGAAAAAGAACTATTAAAAGCCCAACCATTAGAGGGCGACGGAAGGCGGTTAGAAGGAAGGGCAGGAAACTGTGGGGAAGGTTTAGTATAAGATTTAAAATTAGGACGTTTATGAAAAATTGGGGATTTGGGCCGCGGAATAGATTTAGGAACTGTATGAGAGGACTTAGAAGATACATTAGGACAGGAAGCAGGCAACGAAGCACGGTCGGCATATGAGAAAGCCTGGGAAACTAAATTACTATTTTTAAAATTAGAAGCCTCATGGAAAGAGATGTTTTCGAATGCCATAATGCGCTTAATTTCCTTTTGTTTCACCCATTCCGGGCACGTACGATTATAAGCACAATGAGAGCCTTTACAATTCCGGCAAAGAGGGGGCTCTTGAAGATTACTGCAGTCTGATAAAGGATGTTTGGAGGCACAGTGAGGGCATATATTCGAAGAGCTACGACAGTGTTTGGAAATATGCCCAAAAAGGAAACATTTCGAACACTGTGTAGGTAGTCGTACGCTAGGCGAAACAGGAAAACGGAGTCTGTAAATGGAAACAAAATCTGGAAGAACGGATTTGTGGAATTTAATTTCTACGGATCTAGTCGGAATTTTAGTACCCTCGGAGGAACGATAGATACGACGAATGGACGCTATGGGAATAGACGATTCAATCCCCTCCGTAATATCGTCTTCAGAAAACGAAGGATGAACCCCTGAAATAATTCCCATTCTGAATAAGGCGCTATTGGGAATGTAAGCTTTAATATTTTTACTGAGAAAGAAGTCAGAATTAGATAAAAAGGAATTTGCAGTGGAAGCAGAAGGGAAGGTGACTGAAATGCGGTCCTTTCCTTGAGGAGAAACACTAAGAAATGACGAAGAAACAGAATTTAATAATCTTGCAAGAGCCAAAGGGTGATTATTGCCTATGTTCTTATCGTCATCTAAATTTTCGACAAAAACAATGAAAGGTCCCGGATGATCATTTACGAAACAAGTATTGGAAACGGCGGTAATGCAACTATTATTACTAGCACTATTATTATTATTATTATTATTATTATCACTATTGTTAATGTTACTATTATTGTTGTTGTTGTCGTTATTGTTGTATTTATGTTATTACTATTATTATTAATAATGTTGTTAGTAGATGAATTATTTGAATTGATCTTAGTGTTATTATTAACAATGTTGTGGCTGAGATGATCGACAACATGGGAAACAGGGGATGTACTAGGTTCAGCCTCAGAGAGTTTAATCTCTTTCGGTAGAACAGAGGAAATGGGCGAAAGAGGATCAACAGATTTACGTTTTGAATTACTGTCCACGTCCATATTAATAGACAAATTGGTCGGCGGTTTAATAGCTTTAGCAGGACTTGGGGAGGAGGCCGCAGAGCGGCCCCCCTTGGCTGCGCTCATCTAACCAACTAAAAAGTAAATAAATAAAAATTAGAAACAAAAATGACGAAAAATTAAATCGTCAAGAAGACGAAGACGAAATAAATGAAATAAAAACAACGCTACAAGTTAACTTAAATTAGCGAAGCGACAAAGTTAATTTACAGCACAGATAAGAGAAATACACTAGAATAGTTAAATCGGAACAATCTCACCGGTTTTATCAGCTACGATGATATCGAACAATGCCGACGAAATCGAAGACGACGTTACCGGAGAACAATTGTTATCTAATAAACAACGCGAATGAACAACCGCTTATCACATGCACACACCAAGTGTAATGGAAATATTAAAAGAATTTGGTGTAGATAATAAATTAACAAAATGAATACAACAAATACTATTAGGCACTAAAGATAAGATAAAATTTATGGGACAAATCTCCGAAGCTTTTGAGATAAAAACGGGTTTACGGCAAGGAGATGGACTATCCTCAATCCTGTTCAATTGTGTCTTAGAAAAGATTATAAGGGATTAGGAAAAATTACTGGAAATAGAAAATATAAGTAAACAAATACGACTGGGATCATCATCATCATAGTTGCGTCTTTTGAGACAAGAGATTGCATGCATTATTAAATCAGATCTCTGGCCCGAGTAATCGTCTCTCGTAGACTTTTACGTATTGAGATTGTCCTAAGGTTCGTTGTCATTAATTCTAGTCTCCTTCGTCCTTTTATTAGCTTTCCTTGTACCGCCAACCTGAACAAGTCGTTTTCTCTAAATTTTTGAGTCAGATATTTCATTTTTCGGTTTTTGATGTCTTCGACTAGTTTCCGTTTTTCCCCTATTTTTGCTAACACTGTCGTATTTGTCGTGTGTTCGGTCCGTGATATTTTCAATAGCCTCCGATAGCACCACATCTTGAAAGCAACTATTCTTTTTTTGCAATCTGCATTCATCGTCATGGTCCATGTTTCGCAAGAATATTTTAGGACGGTCCATACACAGTACCGCATTATTCTTTTCCGAAGGCTTATATTTCGATTTGCAAGCACTCTGCTGATGTTGTTAAATGCATTCTTGCCATACCGATTTTTGTTCTTATTTTTTTCCGGTCTTTTCCGTCATTGTTTATTAATGCGCCTAGATATTTGAATTCTGCCACGTTTTCCATTTCCCGATTTTCGATCTTTATACATTATTTACTTCTTTATCGTTATTTCCAGACGACTACTGGGAAAAAAGAAAGAAAATTTAACTATTAATTGTTTAGCTTTTGTAGATGACTTCGCAGTTTCCTCACAGGATATAACCTCGGTGTTAAGGCAGATTGACCTTATAATGTAAAAGAAGTAGCAGAAAAAACTGGTTTACAGATTTCCTTCGAAAAAACAGAATATATCATTAGAACTCACCCCGATATATGTGTACAAAATATGGAAAAGTCAAAAAAGTTGAAAGTTTCAGATACTTAGGTGAGGTTATTCAGCAAAATAGATTGGATGGGGAAGCACTGAAAATAAGAGCAAGAAAAATGGAAAAAGCTTTCCAATTAACACGAAATATATACAACAAAAAAATCAATATCCATAAATACCGAGATAAGACGTTACAACACACAATGTCATTAAACCGGAGTGTGTCTATACGCAGCTGAGTGCTTAGAGCTGATTGATGTAGGAAGGATTGAAATATTGGAAAAAAAAGGAAAGATGGATCATAAGAAAAATTCTTGGCCCTCAAATAGTAGTATAGTTAAAATTTAGGAACAGATCAAATGAAGAAATATATAAGATAGTAGAAAAATTATCCGACGTGATGAGGAACAGAAGGTTGACATTTTGGAATGGGTGATACTCGGTTAACTAAAAGAATCTTTCAACATTTTGATAGATTGAAGTCCAGGCCGAGGTGGTTCTCGAACACGAAAAAAGATCTTAACGAAGATACATCATCTAAACTATTGAAGACAGAACAGAATTTAGGAAGAAAATAATAGAGTTCGATGGCTTTAAAAAAATCAAAAGTAAAAGAACCGGGCAGAACAAACGATAGGAAGAAAAGGCATAGTGAAATAATGAAGAAATACTGGGAAGAACGAAAAAGGAAATGTTTGTTGTTTCCACGTGGTCCATAGATGGCTAAATCCGAAGAGAAGAAGAAAGATTTTCTTATAGATGCATTTTTGGTCACGAAGGGGGCTATTGTTAACGTATCCATCCCACCTTATTTTTTTGAACAATTAACATCTTCCACGATTCCTGTCCGTACGGCTAGACTTTTATGCGATCTCTTCAGTCACAGAGTACTGTTTTTTGAAAACCCTTCCACTAAGGAATTCATAATTAAAAAAGGTGTACAAAGGGCCGGGGCACATGGTTCAGTTCTAAGTCCCATTTGAGAATGGGGCATTCCCGAATAGCTTTGGATTTCCATGATTCTTCGGGGGTGTAATAGTGATCATGTTCATACCGATTTCGTGAACGATGTTAACCGTTTGTTGTTTCGTTGCGATAGATTTGAGAATAACAGGTTTATGTTTTTTTTTGAAGAACTGATTGCTAGGAACATTTTCCCTCCGTATACGCTGCATTATCTTTTATATTGTGAAGAGGTCACCTTATTTACAGTATTCAAATGTATTGTAAATAACAAATTCTTGGTATAATCTTTCGTAGATCCATCTGCTAGTCAGTGGCCAAATGATTTCTCGCCAGGCCAAAAAGTAAATATATTTCTGAAAAATTGTCGTGAAAACATATAAAAGCAATCGTCGAAGTAGCAATCTGCACTAATAATCGACACAAAATTCACGGTGTTATGCGAGAGCGAGTCTTGAGGGGAAAATTCGCGTGTAAATTGGCAAAATTGAGTGAGATATATTTTAAGAAATCCCCATTGATCAAGTTGGAAAGTGGGCGTTACAAAAAAAGCGTTCGACGATGCAACACACAGGTAAAATATCGAGCGCAAGGCTGGGGTATCTGTATCCTTTTTTATATATACTTCGAATAGTGTATACCATCGACAGATAGCACCAGAACAACGCTACACACTACATACCTGATGGTGATGATCGTAATCACTTACGGTGATATCGCGTTAGATATGTATATCGCGCAGATGACGGGGTGGAAAATTAAATTTAAGCCCGTCTCATTTCGATAATAACGAACCTCATAAGCGATATCAGCGATTAGCTTTATATCGAGTGCTTAGCACACTGTAAGCTCGGGAGTGCTGAGTTAAAGTGAAGAAAGAGATAAAGAAATTCGTATTGGTGATAAAATCGCGACTAAATCTCGCGATTAACGTAATTCGGCTAATATTATACAGAGGCGTAACCGCACTCTGTCTGCCAAACAAAAATTGAAAGAAGGAGCTTCATCGGTACATTAGAAATGATACTTGCCACTCTGATCTGAGCTGTAAAACATTTATTTATCCTTTTTTGCAAAACTCGGAATCGATTCTGACTAATAATAAATAGTTTCTGCGCGATTTTCTTATTGCGGACCACCCCGATGCAGCACATAGCAATCAATATATATATATATATGTATATGTATGTATATGTATGTATATGTATGTATATATATATATATTTGCAGACAGATTTAAGCATACACATGTACATATCACGTCTGGTTTGGAAGTGTAAATAATTATCTTCACCTACTGCGGTAGGTCTGCGCATTGTTGCTTTTGTTATTTAATGGGAGAAAAAGATTATTTAATGAAAATATCTTCTCGTATAAAATTCAAAATGTATACAAATTTACTGAGCGTGCAATGAAGTTTTCTGCAGAGCAGAAAAACTTTTATGGAGCTGAAACGTATCTCAGTATAATTTTCCGAAACATGCTGCAATTAAAATTTAATTATCATCTAATTACTTTACGATTGTTACTTGTCCGTCTCCCAGCATTCCGGTTCTGTTAGTTCCGGTATTTTTTTATCAGTATTATTTTGCGCGTTGGAGTTCCAAACTGTTAATTACAGTGTATACGGTAAAATCTGTAAAACAGAGTTGTTTTTATTTTGTTTTATTTTATTCATTTTTTTTTTTTTGGCAATTTTCTGCTTCGTATTTCATTTTTTTTAATGTTGAGTCTGTAGAGTAATTGCTAAACATCAGACAAGAAGTGGATAATTCTCTTAATATACGTTTATTGAAACGAAAAAAAAAAAAAATCACTTAGCTCGAATTAAATGATAGCGTAAAAGGACTTTACTTTTTTCGACAAAAGCATATTTTGAGAGTAAGATTAAAGAAATTTTAAGTATGTGTTAATTTTTTCTTTAAAAAAAAAAAAGCTACGCTAGACTTAAGGAAATTATTTTTTTGCTTTTGAGCGACAAAATATGGTACGAATTGGATGACTGGAAAGAAAAAAAAACAAAAAAACATCGTTTATCCGTTGAAAGTGATTGGAAATTATGATATTTATCGGCTTCGAATAAAATTCAAAAATAACGTGTTCATTTTTCATGGTCATGTTCGAAATTGTACAATGCCTCGAATGAAATCATATTTGTGCAATGTTCACTAATTTATCCCTTACGAAATTCTGGGCACGGCCCTGTTTCGCATGTATAAATTCTGGTATTTGCGCTCTTGAATTCGATAAAAAAAGAAATATGCGTAGATCTATGCGATTATAAATAAATGATTATGTGTTTGATCAGTGAAAATGTAAATATGTTAAAAGTTTTATAACGGAGTAGCTGTGAACAGGAAAAATTTTGGCCATTAAAAAATTATACGAGTAGTATTTTATTCGATGATGTCGGATATAACAGCAAACCGGTTCTAGTAACAATTAGATAATGCACCTCTTCGATATCGTTAGGACCGATTTTCGCTTCATATCGTTTTCTACCATATAAAACATATAAAATTTACAAATAAAGCAATAATGTAACGCAAGATAAAATAAAAATGCCTATTTTACGGTAGTCCGCGAGTTGGTCGGTTTCTTGCTTTGCTAAACCGTAACATGTAATTTTTCTTCTTTTATTTTTAATTGCGTTTCGTAGAATAAAATCGAAATAACAATTTTTCTTAATTAATTACTGCATTGGTGAGTATATTTTTAGGAAAATAGTAATCGAAATTTTCAATTTCTTTAATCTGAAGTCTTATTTCAATTATTTTATGTAAAATTTGATATATTAACTGTAAACTTATGTCAAGCACGCGGCTCCTTTTCCAGTACCAGAGTACTGTGTATCTTTAACAGCGAGCTATTCGTTCTATACGGACTGGAGTCGGGATATACTACTATAAGTATAGCACAATTTTCGCTGCTAACGATGGTTAAAATCGAAATTTTCTATTCGTATTAATATTAAAAATACCGTTGCCTAAGTTCGGATAATTATAATTACAAAATGGTCAGTAAATTTCTTTTAATATAGAGAGGAATATTATTACTCAGCTTGATGGAAGGCAACGGTTGGACGCAGACCTAATGTTTCTAGTTATCAGCTTTAGATTTATGTTTTGGAAACTGTCTGGTTTTCTTAGATCAATCTTTGTAGTCGAATCATAAATCATGGAGCCATAATCCAGGCAAAAACGAGTAATTATTTCACAAGAATGCCGGATCTAAAAAAGCAAGTGACCCAATGCCATTATTGGATTAAATATATTTATAATTTGACCATGTATAATTTGTATCGCAGCTTTTCAAGTTATAGTCCTCTAAATACCTCTCGTTTAATAACGTAGGAATATGGCTAACATAATTTCGTTCTGTACTATATATATATATATATATATATGGTCTATAAAGATAACAGATGCGTACTTGTTGGCTGAAATATCCAGCTCATCTTATTATAAAACTTTTATTGCTTAGAATAATTGCATATCTTTTGATATTAGATCTGAAAACTTGGCGTTTTTTAAATTACGAAATCATTTGTTTAGTGCAGTATACACGGCTTAGTGATTAAATACTGAATGAATCATTGATCAAGATGTTAAATAAAATGAATTTCTTAAGGGTGTAGTCCTAGTTACTGACTGACTAGTAACCGGATTTTTAATACACAAATTCTGTTGGAATATAATTTACCAATACACTTCGTCAGCGGAATAGGAATTTCCGTAATTGTTGACGTAACATATCGACTGGAAAGTATCCGCCGATATAAGGAACTACTTATCTAACAGATGAATAATTGTAAACGTCATTTACCGGAGTCGAACCTGATCCCGACCTAAAACCAAATATATGTTCTACGGATATAAACATAGTCCCCTTCTATTTCGCCGTGTCATAATTATTTTTAAAATCGGTGAAAATTTTATAAATTTTTCTCAGAATCTCTTTACTAATGGTTTTAGGTCGGAGCTGAATAATCATAGTTGGTGTAAGTACTCAGCGTTGTTTTAAACTACCACCGGAGGCTTCTGCAGTACTTCTTGCCGTATATATGTATATATAAGGCTTGTCGGTATATTTTCAATATCCTTAACGGTTGGGGCAAATATGTGGTTTGTGATAGCCTCAGTTCATTATCAGATCTTCAAAAACTGTTTTCATTTAAACATAAATGCTAGCCAACCAGACCGGAAATTATGTGAAAAATTAGGGCAGTTTTTTCTTGGTCATAAGCTGGATGTGTCCTAAACGATGCAGTCGATTTGCGCAGCTAGGAAATCCGCGCTGCATGGATTCATAATTCGTTTATTCATAAAAGTCACACTTAAACTTTGTGTATTAAAGTTTAACTAGAATGGAATGTTGGCACAGCAACGGAAGCGGCAAATACCATAATATGGTTCAATGTGAGCTCCGTCTGGTTCTGTAGTATCATGAGCTGTCGATGCTCGACTGTTGCGTAAATTCGTTACCTACTACACTATGCAGGTGGTGACCTATAGGTTACACAAACACGTCACTTTTAATTTCGTGCACGGGGATGTAGAGCTTGCGACAATCACGTCTCAGTTCGTGGAAGTTGCTAACTATTTATTGTTTAGCTGCATTTAAATAATAAATTATTGGATACCGAGATTTTTTCGCCATATTCTCTTCATTATTTACTTTTCTGTGGAAAAAAGACTGCGCAAGTTATTACCGGTTTTATTTTAAATAATAATATTAATTTATACGAATATGTTTCGCTTTTTTTTTTTCTTTTTTTTTTTTTTTTTATTTTTTCTTTTTATTTTGTCGATGTTATTTCGGTTTAGCAGTGTTTAAATGATTTTCTGTTTCTTTCTTTTTATTTAATTATTGAATTTTTGATCTATTGTTAGTTTTCTATACGGACATACACGAACACGTATTGGCAACTTAATTGGTTCTGTGTTGGACACGGCAGAAATCAGTACATAAAAAAAAATCGAAGAATAGTGTACCGCCAAAAGTTGAACGAGAATTACTGCCCTCGTCTATCGGCTTATAAAAACAGAAATCTCTAGATTATATCTCTATGCTTATCGCGTTACTACCGACGCGATTTCATGCCAATTTCTACACGTTTACATATACATATATATTAATTACTACGTAATTCTTAGGCTACCTCCCATTAGAAAAAATGTCACAATTTTATGTAACGAAATATGTAAGGAAAAATGTAACGAAAAAATGTTTTAATTATATATAATGAAAGTTAAATGTTAGGATAGGATTTTTGTGATTATGTTATATTTTTGTATTGATGCCAGTAAGAATTACGTTGTAAATTTTGATCACTTTATATGCAAAGTATGGAAGAGAAAGAGACGGAAATAAAAGCAAGAGGGGTCGGCGATATTTTAAGTGAAATTTCTTTTTTTCTTCGTGGTTTTCGTGTTATCTATCGTTTTGGTCGAATATTAACCCATAGGCTGCGATTTTGGTCGACGGTGTCACGTTCATCGATGATATGGATAGCAATGTCATTACATAAAATGAACGAGAAATATCAGGTGGCCGGGGGTTACAAGGAATCGCCTGAAAGCGATTACGATAGTTCTTCATAACGCGACATATTTCCGGATTAGCCGTATTCCGGGAACAACTTGTAATTTTTTTTTTCACGTTTTACTGCATAATACATGCGACTATTTTATCGCGCGGAAATAGTCAACATAGAGCATCGTAGCCGCATCATGCATCAGTAAAGACCGACCGAAAGAGTTCTCTTTCTCAAGAGGGCGACAGTACTGCTGACCTATTTCATGCCAGCGGCCATGAAATAAAGTGGAATACACGAGTGTAATCAAGGTCCACCGTTTGGAAAACTCGCACGTTGATTAACGCTTTCCAACGTCTTGGCTCCTATAGTAAGATGATCATTATCTCTCTTTAAATTGGCTATACTGACGGGCCTGTTCTGTCTGTTAGTGCTGTCAGCGCTGAATTCAGAACAGATGGTAAGTTATTCTGAAGAAATAAAATACAATACTGTACCGGAAACTCGAGAAATTTCGATTTCGATCGTTCGAGAGATTCACGATGATCTCTCTCTCTCTCTAGTCTGCAGTATCGGAAAACTGTGTCAACTATGCGAGAAAATCTGATGACTAGCCTGTTGCGACAGATATAGACAGTGGCGGATTTAGTCTGACCAACCGGCCACCCGGGATCCCCCCTACAGAAACCAAAATCTTGAATAACTGAGGCAAAGTATGTACGCTTAACTATAGTATTGCTTTTATGATAATTATCTTAGAATACAATCGTGTAGAGAACAAATGCTGCCAGCAAATCTTTGCAGTCAGCAGAATATAGTTCGAGGAATGTCTTTAATTATTAAATTTACCGGAAAATTTCGTTTCCGAAATGGTTGAAGAGACGGAAAAAAATCTACTACTAATAGTAGTAGCGAAGAAAGAAGAGTAAAAAAAAGTGAAAATTTTTCTTCGCTGAAGAAAACGAATATTTCGTTTGTGATGATTTTTATCTAATTTGTGATCGTTGCGAACTAACCGAAGAAAAACCGTCTTCAAAAAATTCTGAAAAATTTTCGAATTATTCTTTACGCTTTCCATCTGACAGGAAGCTATTAAAAATCCGAAAGAAAATGATGAACACGACATAAATATCAATTTGAAAATGAGAAGTTTTAAAAAACGCAATTCCTGCTATTTGTGATGGTATCAAATACATGAAAACATGGTGCAAAAAGTATTTTAAAAATAATATTTCGAACATTGCTTCAGCAGAACGAAATATTTATTTTTATTTTTATTTTTTCTTCGTGTTTATAAAGGAAATTAAGTAGTACGTAAGAAACGAAATGAAAATTAAATGAACGATTTTATATAACAGTATTCGACTGTGTGGTAGGATTATTGAAAAATAATTTTGCAAAAAGAAAGAATCGAAAAAAAAAAAAAAAAACGAAAATTTTTTAAATATTCAATTTTTTGTACAATATGAAACGTTTAACTTCACAATCCCCGACGCCCTGTCAGGGGTATGGGACTTACATTACTTTTTTTCTATTTTTACGTGCGATTTTAGAAATTTGCTGTGTACGATTTTTCGATCTTTCTTGTATTTTCCGTTCGATATGGAGAATAATCGAAGCAAAAAATCGTGCTACAAAAATATTTTAGTCGTTGTTTTTTTGCTCCATTAAATACCTCGTCTAATGTAAAAATTAAAATTTAACATATAGTCATGACATACGGGGGGGCAGCACCGCTTAAATGATACGAGAATTGTTTTGGGTTAATTGATCGGACTTTATTTTTAGTTTTCGCAACTTAAAACACCGAGATCCGCCACTGAATGTTATATAATTCATTTAGAAAACTACAAAGCGGCTTCGAAGCTTGATATACCCGCATTCCTCTCGAAACCCGAATATTCCGAGGAAATAATTTTTTGGAAAAGTGAAACCAAGCAACATAATTCCATCGTCGATTTCGTCGAATAACAATTTCTAAGATTCTACAAATGATAATAAAATATAAAAAAAAAAATGCGTTCGCATCATAAAACACCTGCGACCCCCGCAGATTGCAAGGTGGGCTCACGTCCGACATTTAGAAAAATAATATAATACCGCGCATTTCCACAAAAGTAACCAATCAGGCAGAAAAAGTAGAAAGGAGAGTTCTGATTAATTAATGGACTTCGCAGGTATTTCAGCACAGTTTTTTGTCGGCACGTTAAAAATCTTCGCTCTAACCAATCGATTGGAGTACCTGAAAAGTAAGACGCGCACCAGGAGATGAACCTTCAGTTGGACCATTGTTGGGAAGGATGACCTGGATCGCATTGTCAACTTAGTCGATGCGGAATTGCAAGAGTCGTTAGCGAGCAGGAAGGGCTCCTTTGCTACGCGAAGTTTATGGTGTAATTGTACGGTTAAACTATTGCAATTAGGACAAAATTTTTTTTACATGTCTTCTAAATTGATTGAAAATCGTCACAACAATTGTTAAGAAGTTCGGCATTTTACGGAGAAGATAATAATATTAAAGGCTGACGAAGAGGAACAATACGGTGAAACTTCTAGCACAACGCTGTATAATTTTTGAATCGCATATTGTTATTATTCGTTACTAATGCGTACTATCTAAGAGTATTAAAATGGCAATAAAACTTTCAAACAAGGTACTTTTTTTTCAAAAAAAAAAAAAAACTTCCTCTTAAAGTATCCGCGCATCACCTTCAGTGTAAAAATTAAACGATACGTTTTATTTTATTTTGTTTTTGTTTTTTGTTTTTTGATTTTTTTTTTCTGGCCTCTGCACTCTCATAACCAGTGAGCACTTAAAACATGCACGAACAGTAGCAAAACAAAGTAAGGTCGTAAAGAAATATCGTAATCTTCGTAAAATCCCCGAAATAATCATATTTCCTCGGTTAACTTTATAATTATCGACCAACTTTTTTCTATTTACTTATCAGAATTGTAAAAAAAAAAAAAAAAACGGTTTTATGATCTGGGAATTTGTTGTTGGTCATTAATTTATGCCTGCTTTTTGGAAAACAATACTTTTAAAAATTACGAAATTTTATTGATGGCATAAAATTTATTTGCCGTTAAACGTTGGCAGGATTTTACGATCGCGTGCGAGCTGCGTGCTTGTCTGTTTCACTTTTCATTTTAACCTCAAGTGTAATTGGTCAAAAATGCCTGCCAGAGGGCGGATCTAATTTTTGTATTATTCCTTTTTCGCGCCGAATTTTCGGTAATAGTAGCGCGTCTAATTATTATGCTTATTTCCTTTTTCATTACTACTATTATGACCGTATTACCGAATAGTGCATGCACCGCGGAGTAGGTTAGAGAGAAAATAAAAAGAGGGCCCAGGTAGCTTACCTGTCCACCATTACGGCTGCGCGTAATATTTGCCCGGCTAGTTTGTTTTCGGTTCGGTTGACGCCATATTTAATGTACCTTGCAGGCTCTGCTTTCTCGCCATGCATTTCGACCGTTTTATTTCTCGCCGTAGAATTAATTGTTCGGACTGGCGCGAGCTTTTATTTCTTTTTCGATTATTCAGCTTTTGACCAGACCAGCTGGTACTTGAAAACATTTTCTTTTGGCTTTTCACTAAGCGAACGGTTTGGTAATCGGACGACGACGGCTATTAAAACGATTAAAATAATAATTATGATAATCGCAGTCGTAATAATAAACTTAATTGTATTTTCTGGTTTTCTTTAAGCAAAGGGTAAATAGAAGAGACAGTTTTTCCGAAGGCTTAAAATATTTTACCATAAACATAACGCGAACTTGTTTCTAAGGAATAATAGCAGAAGTCAGTTTTGCAATTAGGTGGTGTAAAGAATCTGAACTGTGTGCTGATCTTTGATTAATCAACCGGAGGTTATAAAGGGAGACTAGGAAGAATTGGTTGAATTTTAGAAGAAAAAAAAAACAAAAAAAAAAAAACAAAAAACGACCAAAAACCAAAAAAAAACCCGACAAAAAACAAAATAAAACCGACTTTAGATCGAAAAGAATGTTTTGGACTTGGCTGTCGATATGAAGGGGGTTTCGCGGATTTGTCGAAAATGTGTAAAAATTTAGTTCAATTCTCCGGGTTTTTTGCTCTTTATACCCGGGGCAATCTTCCGTTTACTGGTTTAGAATATTCTGTATGTAAAATGAAAAACGTTTTCTTTCGTATAGTTTATTTTTCTTTTCCATCACAACTGACCAACTTTAGTGGTCATTTAGCGATTAATTTATTGCGATAAAGAATGTTTTGTGAGTACTCCCTCTGCAGTAGTTTATAATGTCTGCTTTAATCGACTTAATATTATAACTTGTGGCGAGCTATCGTAACAAAGAAATATAGAAAAAAAAAGCAAACAATCTCATGACTGATTGATTGAGTTCTTCTTTAACTCTGGTCGTTTAAGATGTAGAAAAAAAAACAAAACAAAAAGGCGGTTTTATAAGTTGTACGCGGTCTTTTTTTTTTCCCCTTCACCATGAGCCGAGTGTAACTGCATAGGTTATTATTACGGCATACGGCAATTACTAAAGTTTTAAAATGACAACAGCGATCTGATTTGTTTTAATATATGTCAAAAGGTTTGGACGATCGTTGCAGGAGCATTGGCGAGCATCTTTTGTAAAAAATAATTTAGGTTAAATGACGAGCGGGATGTTGCAAATTTAGTACACGTGGAAAGAATATGGTGAACTGAGGGATAACAACACGTTCGGGAACAGAAAGGGTAGGTTGTGGGAAGCAAAGTCCTGCAGAACACGCAGTTGTGAGACAAAGAAATAATTCTTAAGCGATTAATTATAATAATGTATGTTATTGTCTTTTATTAACTGAAATCACAAGCAACAACGAGGGCAGCACCATGTACTGGCAATGTGGTTGATATAACAACGAAAATTATGAAACAATTATTGCACCGAGCGTGTCCACTAACGGTGATTGACTTGAACCCGATGTGAGTTAAATGGTAATGTTTATTGATTTACTTATTCTCCGTTTAAGCGACCGCATTTATGTAGAAAAGCCATAACAACGTCCGGAGGGCTACTAGAGTCCGCAAAGGCAGTCGATATCGACCTTGGCACAGATAGCGGGTGTAGTGATTGTATAGAATAAAAGAAAGTTTTATCTTTTTCTTTTTTTTTTTTTTGTTCACTTTTTCCAGGAACAAAAAAAAAAAAAATTTCGGTGCTCGGAAGTGAAGGATAGTATCGTAAATATTTGATTGGAAACGGAGAAAATCTTGCAATATAGTTTGGTTGAACATTTTTCTTGTGCCATTACGAACGCTGTTTGCGGTAAAAATTGGAAAATATCGAAAATTACCACTTTTATCGTGTCCCAATAGCGGGCGATCCCAAATTTAAAAAAAAAAAGAAAACATCATATTATCAAAGTAGATGATAATCGTTCTAAATATCATATTTTTTTTTTGTTTTTTTTTTGAATTTATTTGGCTTCGTCTAGATATTAATCTGGCCAATTTGATAATTTTCCGCATTTTTTTTTATAATGCAGCAGCGGGATTTAAATTGAGCTTCACTCAGGGACGTAACACGGCTGCTTAACTAACCACGTTTCCGTGTGTACGTAAAAATTATGAAATTAGGAATTAAAAAAAAATGTATTCTGTAAGCGGGCTTGTCTCGATGTTGATAAATTACCAGCGAGTTAATCCGGTCGAAACCTTAAAAATAAAATTTGCAACTGAAGTTCTCAAAAATATTAAGATTGAATATGCATGTACACATGCACACACACACATTCATATATATATATATATATGTTTGTGTGTGTATGTATGTGTGCTGCGTTAAAAAAGTTTTATATATCTGGAAAATCAATTTACGTTTTGTACTTAATAGAAGATTAGTATATTTTATTACCGGGGTTACTTTGTACTGTGGAATATACGTATATATTTTTGGTTTTTTCGTTTTTTTTTTTCACTCATCATATTTAAAAAGTTTTTATTAATAGGGAACTTTTTATGGATCGAAACTTTATGGAACGGAAAATGAGCTTGTCAAACGTTTCAAAAAAAAAAAATGAAAAAAAGAATTACAAAAAATTTATTTTTTTTGGTCCAAGGAAATTTGTGGTTGACCCGGTTTCCGATTTCCCGCATTATATATATATATATATATATATATATATATATATATATATATATACACATATACATATATATATATACATACATAAATAAATAAATCGTTTGTTCCACTTTTAATTTATTGTTTATTTATTAGCGAATTTTTGTTATTTTAGTTGCCAAAGTACAATTCGGTTTTTCAAAAAGAGACAATTTTTATCGATATAAGATATATTTACGTTGCATTAAATTTTTGTATTAATTTAAAATATTTAAAAACAAGAAAAAAGGAAATAGATTTTCCTTACTAAATTACCGCATCACTTTAGAAGTTTATAGTTGCGAAGCAATAATTCTTTGAAAAGTTCGATTATAATCTGAAAACTTAGTGACATCGCTTAGTTTTTAATGGTCTAAAAAGCGTCTGTATCTTCGGTGGAACGTTTATTTAATATTCTCCTTTATTTTTCTCACCGTTCTGGACATATAGAGAAAGTAAGCAGTAGAACTTCGATAACCGTTTTACATTAGAAACGATTTTTTATTCTTTTTAAAAGTTTTCTTACTTAATAAGCCAAATTTATTCTCATTGATTCATTTCCTCAAGCGATTTATTACATTTTTACATTTGGAATTCTCACATTACTACGACGAAATAAATATGCCGTTTTAATTGGCTCATTTTACGCGCTGTTAACAGAAACGGAATATTTAAATATATATTTGTTGTATTTCGATCGAATGGGGAAGAAAGCGATAAAAGAGTATTAAATAATCGGAGATAGAAAGTTAAACCGAGGGGAATATTTAAATTATCTTTTTTTTTTTTTAAAGGTACACATATATAAATTTCCTAATTTTAAATTATATAATATCTAATAACTACTTCTGCAATTATGCAACTCATATGTACACACAAGACTTAAATATACAAGAACTATTAATTATTTATACACACTGGCGCGTCTATACAATATTCACGGCGAACTTATTTATAAACATACCCGCATCCGTACTGAAAATCATGTAAACAATACAAAACACACGCACTTACCTATATTATTTTAATATGTTATATGCGCTGGTTGGGTTAACTTTTTGTTATTTGTTTTATATTGACTACAAAGCCGTTAAGTATATGTATAATATTTTCTTACGTGCTCAAATTTAATCAGGGAGTTACACAACTCCAGAGTATATTTTGCATGCTTGAATGAAATAATTTATAATATCCAGGAATACAAGCTAATAATTCGCGGAAAATCTCGCGTTGATCCATTTTCGAAAGCAATGTTAAATTTTCTTCCTACGCGCATTTACATACGTAAGTAATTTTATAAAGAATATATAGATCGTGTAATTTCATTAACGTCCTTTTCATACCACGATTTACAATTTTCTGCAATGAAGTATCTAGGATTTTTAAAGGTTTTAAATGATATTTAGCAGCATTTCCTCTACGAAATGACCGGCAGATATAAAGCGTAGTAAATTTTGCGTATGTGGGACGGAAAATATTGTAATAAGTAATGAAATAAAAAATTTAACTTCCCGAGTTTATCACCGGAGATGAACAACAAATTTCACCTTAATTTATTATCGAATTTCGTACACATTTACGGTTAATTTCAAAAACTCCCTACTAATTTCACGGTTATTAGCAATTTTGTGATATTTATCATTATCGAAGACTAAATATAATATACATTTAGTCATTGATAAAAAATTTAAAACTAGCCTATCACAGTCGGGAGTATTAAATCAATTCTTGATTGAGCAAGATTACGTGGGATATTTGAATAATAACACGAATTAACTGGTAGTACTGCGTCATCGGTATACGCTAGTAGTATATCTGCAACATTTAAATTGCAAAGTTCATTAACATAAATCGAAAATAAAGAAAGAGCCAACCTGCGGCCATACCGCAAACTCTTGGATAACTTCGTTGTTATAAACACCATTAATTTTTTTGTGATATATATTCGCTGCTCAGTAGGAACGGTTTTACTCGATTTAACATAAACACTCGAAAACCTGCATTATCCAATTAACTACCGCAATAGTTCATGATTTACCGTGTCAAATGTCTTTTTTACATCAAAGTAAACAGTAGAGTAGTCTGTGCACCTTTCTGCTTCTAAATTTTCTGTAATATACGAGACACGCATGTTCAAATACAATTTCCCGATTTTTAAAAATTCATATTGATTTTTACCGAAATAATTAGTATATATGTATATATCAAATAATTCATCATTTTTACTTTAATACATTTCCCATAATAAATTTTTGATAAGCTAGAAAGAATGCACATATGGGCGACTATAATTTAAAACTGATGTTTTTTCACCACTTTTACGAACCATCAGTTTAAATACATATATCAGAGAGCGGTTCTTCAAAAACCGGCTGTTTGAATAAAAATTTTAATAGGTAAACAAAAAAATCGTCATGTCTTTCAACTGAAATCTTGTCGAACCGGAATGACTGTGTTTAGGTATAGACGAAATTCTTTATATCGCTATAAGAAAAACTTTTGTAAAGACAAATAAGTATCTAAAAGTTGACCCAATGATTTCCTTGATATGGGGTTAGTTTGCGACATGCTTTATCCTTAATGTGGCGTATTACAATTTTTCAAGTAAATGTGATATAATTTGTCACTATTCTTCATTACCCTCATCAACCGGTACTAAATTATTATTTTTATTTATTTTAATTTATACACAGGCTCTTGTTTTATTTATAATTTTTTCCCCTTATTTTTGTACTTGCTCAGAGTTTTATTATAATAATTAAGCTTTTCTTACTCCCCTTTGAGTTGTTTTTGAAACCGGTTTAAAGAGTTGTTGCAAATTTTCATTAACAAAGGGTTTATTTTAAGTCAGCTAGGTTTTTTCAGGCAACAGGGTTGAACTACCCGATATTATTCACTAATGGGTTTCGAAGTACGCCTTTGTTCTTTTTTAGTTTGCGATATTTCATTACAATTAGGAATGAAATTTGCGATACTCGTAAGAATCCAATAAAAGAAACTTCCGACTAAATGTTGCCAATATAAACGAACTGATATTGCGGAAACAACGGACGAGGAAGAAGATTTATATTTCGTAAAGTGACATACTAATCGTATTTTCACAAACTTTAATAATAATCGAATTTCGGGCAAAGTTGTTTTAAATAATAATTCGCCACGCTTTTCCAAAATGCATTAAAAATAAAACTGGTCGATGTAAAGACATCGATTTTGCAACTGATCATTGTTAGTAAACCGTGTCTTAAATATGTAGTAGAAAATACAATTTAACTTTTTTTTTTTTCCCGTGCCTAATCAGCGTGTATTCCTGTAATAATTTAAAATGCAGCAATCAATTTCGTAGACTCTAATATTTTTACACCATTCATCATCATTAAATCATTTCCGAAACCTTGATGTACATATATATATATATATATTCATAAATAAATAAATAAATATATATATATATATATATATATATATATATGCGTGTGTGTAAATATGTATTGAAGAATTTGGTTCTTCATTATATTCCTAAATCACGAATGGCATTGATATTTTTTTTAAGTATAATATGTGATGTAAAATATGATAACAGAGTGCTGCCTTTTTTATTAAAGTCGAAGAAGATTTTGCCATTTATGTTTTACATCAGATGCTTTGAAAAAGGTATAAGACTCAATATGCGCTTCCTTAGAGTACTGCAACATTTCCAGCAGCATAAATATGCGCGTTATTGAAGGTTTTTTTTAATAAAAGGATTAACATTCAAAGTATAATGATATTATGAATCACCAAGTGGTATACAATCGGCCAATTTCTAAACTCTCAACTATGTACGAAATATGATAATAAATTGTATCATCAGGTATAGAAATCGGTATGCCGATTAATACTGAAGTAATTAGTATTAAAATTGAATGCAGGCTGCGTTTGTTGCAGTATTTATATACATAATTTCGTTAATTAGTATTTAGACAGCGTCTTTGGTAAAATGTGTATTAAAAAAAAACAACCAACATTTAATTAAATTGTGGACTACGGCGAGCAACGCGTGCTCAACCGCTATTAAAAAAGGAAAAGATGTCTAATTCGAACGAATATGTTTATTATTTTAACTAAATAATTTAACGAGAGCGCATATTCGCGTATATGTAATGTTTTACAAAGGTAATTAAGAGAATAATAATAATAATAAGAAGAAGAAGAAATTAAATTCAAAAATTTTTTTTGCGCAACTGAAAGTTAACATACACTATTATTAAAGCATTTAAATAAACGGTAGATTATAAGTAAGCACCCAGATGATGGCTTCCGTGCTATGGCTAACGGTTATGCAAATAGCCAACAGTCTAAAAGACTAAAATATCTCGTTGTAATATTTCGCAAAAGGTTTTGTTTATCATACGAGTTAGTATCTAAAATACGTCATTGAAAATATGGGAATATTTCTGCAATATCTCTACAATTTAACTGAATAATTCAATTTTGTAAATGAATTACCATTAAGCAAGATCCGAATGTTTTTTTTTCTTTCGTTCTTGATTTGCTAATTTTAAAATATTCTACTTATTCTAAAATCAAGTCGTCCATATGTGGTGCCTTCAATATTATCGTACGCGTATTCGATTAAATTTATCAAAAAACAGAACTAAAATAGACTTCTGATGAAAGTAATTTAGAGTGACATTTGTTCACCATGCGATGATCTGAGTGTAGGAATTGTGAACCTGGACAGTTGTTAATGAATATTTTAAGATACAACTGTAAAAAAAGAGGAGTTTTTTCTCTTGTAATTTTGAACAGTCGTTTTTTCTGTTAGAACGGTGTGTAGTATTAAAAAATTCAATAATAACATTTTTTTGGCATCTTAATAATTTTTATTTATCGTTATTACTATTAATTGATGAAATCACTGAACACATTCCAAAACACCTGCCCAACCGATGTAAGAAAATATTTTTAGGTTTGGTTGGTAGAGCCGTAACAGCGAGAAAGAATTGCTAAGCTTAATAAATATCATGTAAAAGCTAAATTTCTGCGGTTTATGTTCTCAAACTCGCTAAAGTCTAAACTAAAAATTTATAAATCCTGAAAAAACCTAGATTAGCCCCTGAAAAACACGGTTTTTCTCGTCTTTTTCTCTCGGCTGGCATTAAGTAACATTTAACTCCGCTATTATATATTAGTATGTACAGGTTAATATGTACAAATGTATTATTACGGTTACCGAATTATTAAATTTAATTTTTTTACAATTAAATTTATATTTATTTTTATCAGTAATAGTGCAAAACATCATCATCATCATCATCATCATCATCATCATGGTTTCGTCTCTTGAGACAAGAGATTGCATGCATTATTAAATTAATCTATCTCTTCATAGCGAGTTAAATATATTTATTTTTAATGTTAAATATTTCAATTTATAATAATTTACTTAACTTAATACGAAATGTAGGTGGTAAACAGGGGTTAATTTGATGTCTTGTTTTTGAATTAATTCAATTTAATTATAATCAAATTGTGTTAAAGCAAAAGTTGACCACTGTTTTCCTCTACATATAATATTATAGAAATAACTAATTAAATCGTTGATAAAACTGATAATCGCATTATAACTAATTCAATACAGACCCATATGTATTTTATAAGTATTTTTATTGTAATTTTAGCATTAACTTAGTAAGTAGAGCTTATCCAATTACGATTGAGGTGCTCTTTTCAATAACACCGGTTTCGTGTATGAATGAGATTAATGCTAATCGAAAATAGTATATATGTTAAACATTAAGGCCTATATTTAATTAATTCGTTATAATTCTATCACAGTGAACTCATTATCAGAAATTTGTAAACACAGGCCAATTAGGGCTTTTCAAATTTGTAAATGCTCTATAATTATGAGGTAAAAAAGAGAAAAAAAGGGAAAAGGGAAAAGGAAAAAGAGAGAAAAGAAGAAAAAAAAACTTGGCCTGTGTTGATCTGAGAATGGTTTTCGCTGCTCGTGCTATTTCAGCGCATAAGCGAATTTAAATGTATTTTATATATATATATATATATATATATATATATTATCTATTCTGTACTACCTATTTATATATAAATAAATTTTTGATTTTGATTATTACTTTTGATTATCGAAAATTAATCGATTTTTATTAATTGCTATTGAAGTTTTCATTTGTTTCCGAAAGAGTTTTTATAACAGAATTTTTATTTTATTCTTATTATTTATTATCACTAGTGTCTTCACATACTGTAGAAATTTGTAGCTAATTCGATTTTTTTCGTTACTTTTTCGTATTTCATTCATTATTATTTTTAGTTTAAAACTCAGTGTGTGATAAATTCAGCGCTGTTATCGAAATCGGATTAATAATGATGTATAAGAATTATGTAGATTATTTATCGCGGTTAGTAAATAGCGTTTCAAAAATGCACAATCGCAAAAATCGCGATGCATTAGGGAAATATTGTAAATTATTGTGTCGTTAATTTACACACTTTGTATTTAAATTATGTCGCGGAAAAGGAAATAGCGAAAAAAGAAAAAAAAAAAAAGGAAAAAAGGAGAAGCAATTAAAGGAAAATAATCGCATTCATGGACTGAAATAATATGTGTCGTTACGTAAGTTGAGGATGCAGATTTTGTAATTATCGTAAACGACGGAAATAGACACGATTACCGGTTAAGAACAATTTTATAGCCGTTTCTCGCTGATTTTCTATAAAATCTAGCGAATTTACCATCGTCAGCGGTTACTTTTAAAAGATGTTCCCGAGAAATAAATAAAAGCGTAAGAATTACCTTAACGACGTGCTCCGATGACTTTTATTATTCTATCGAATAGGCGGCAGGCCGCTTCTGAGTTCGCAGTATAGTATGCGAGCGTCTAAATGTTATACGCAGTCATAATTCCGTTAAAGCTCGCTGATAACGGACGAAAAATGCAACCGTCTCCGGGCGAAATAAATTTCTAAATATACGTCTGATACCGGAGTAGGAAACGAAGCGGATGTGTGCGCACAAGTTAAGCGTGTGTGTTGGTGGTGATCATGGGAGGGTTTTAGAATTTCAGTCGGTCGATTTCGATTTTAGTGGAAAGGTGTGTGCACGCTCAGCTCGATTCCTCGTAATGATATTTTTAATTTAGCCGCCGGCCATATCGATTATTTTATCGATATGGCAGATCGGAAACCGTTGATAAGTGCGTTTCTTCGATCATCCAGCGAGCAGAAAAAGTCGCGACGACCATGTCATTTCAACTTTTAAAACGATTTCACCTCATCTGGTTGTTTTGTCTTTGTTTACGCATAGATCGAACGACTGTTTGGAAATAAAAACTAGTTTTCTCCTTTTTCTCCTTTTTTCTTTTTTTATTAAATTCGGAACGACCGTAAAATAGATTCGATCGATACAGAGTGGAGAACGGCAGTTAGAATATGGGGACTAGTAGTCACATTATGTTCATCTCTTTAGAGAGGAGTTTCAGAGAGAACTGGATGGATACGATTAATCAGAATGTGTATTTCTAGTAGTTTTTTTGCCGTATTTTTTTATTATTTATTTATTTATTTATTTATTTATTTATTATTATTATTATTATTGCTGTTGTTATTTCTTTCGTTTTTTTTTTTTTTTTTTTTTTTTACATTAAAAAGAATAAACTGAAAAAGACATAATACGCGGAGAACGATAATTAGCTTTAAAAGCTAACGATGGCGGTTTCCTAGTGAATGGAAATAGAGAATCTTTCATCGTGTTCGTTTCGACATTCGGTGAAAACCTTTCTGTAACACATCCCGATATTGATTTTATTACCGATAATCCGCCGTATTAATTGAAGCTTTATTAAACCGCTCCCTTTAAAGTAGTGACCGGACCCATATCCCGGTTGGATCATTGCTAGCGAAAATTAACTGGGCACTCTCTCTACCTTTAACAACTGGAAAACCGAAACGATATTTTACACCGCGTTTAGTATTTCTACTTGTAAATATACTATTATAGTAAAAAATGTGGATTTACGCTGCAAGATCATCGAGACTCTTTTTTTTTTTTTTTTTCCATCCGCGTGTAATTTAAACCGGTTTAAAAATATAGTAATTTCTCTACCAGTGATGTGAACTGCAGCCGCGTTAGATAAGATTAAAAATCGAATAAAATTAGCTTTATTAAGATGTCGAAAAAGCAATGAAAACTTCAAAAACAAATAAGCTCCGCGCTGATATTGATTGCATATGTGCTAGGATAAATAAAATCCGGATGAAGCGTAAATTAGAAATTATGAATATACTAAACGCCATGATTGAACTTAATTGCTATCCTCAATGACGGAATGTAGCAAAAATGCGCCTAAAAAAAAAAACAAAAAAAAAACGGGGAAAAATGCGATATCAGTTTTCTTAGCAACTTCGGCAAGATAGTCGAAATAAAGTGTGTTGTAATAGTGGAAATATTGTACCGAATGAATAATTTTTGCCTTTACAATCATTCTACCAAACAACAAGCTCTCTTATTCACTCGCTTCTCTCACTTCATTCTATCCACGTCGATTATGTTCATGCTAGCAAAATTATTACGTCACTACTAGTATTCTACTCAATTGTATGTTTCCGAAAAATCTCATGATATATTTTTAAAATTAGCCCCGATTCCACGTATTATTTTTATATTTCATTCGTTTATAATTGTTTTAATCATATTTTGTTTCGGGGGGTTCCTAGCCATATGCGGTAGTAATGAAACCTCGGCTCAGATTGTTGCGTCTTCCCGCTTTTAGTTCGCGATAATTCCCGCTCCTAATTTACTTCCGCCATGTAAAAAACTTTCATACCAGATTCTGATCAGATATTTATAGTATGTCTCTTCCTTTTCCAGCCAAAACCTTTTTGTCTACCTATCCCCTATTCAATTTAATCTTCCCACTTGGCTCCCCCTAGTTTTACGACTTTCCTTCGCTTCGCGAGTTCGTTCATTTGCGTCTTAATCATATTCTCCTTCCTTACGTTTTCATTTTCTTTTTGCGCACCCTAATTCTCCATCCTCCCAACCATATCTTCCTTGAATGCCAGTGTTCTTCTTGAATGAGCGTGCGCCGCTTCATACTCTGATCAAGCTAATCCTTATTGTGCCTCTAATATCGTATTACCCCCGTCCATCTCTATTACTTCGATTCAAAGTTCTTTTATTCTATCAATATCTGACTGAGTCCATACATAATTGATTCTTCTCTATAACATCGTTTCCGGACAAAAAGATCCGTTGCGTAGAGACGTGCTCAAAAAAGAGAAGAAGAAGAAAAAGGAAAACAAAAACGACCAGAACTGACCAGTTTATATCGTGCACAATTTTTTAATGGTGTTATCGTTGCCTTCGACTCGGCCTCGCACAATGGAATAATATTTGAAACGGCTGAATTTCTCGACTATTTGATTAGAATTATTTATAAAGTCAGAAATGGAACATTTTCAGTTTATGTCGCAAAGTTTCTTCCGAGTAGGGAGTATGTTAGATTCGTTTGTATTCCCAGTTTTTTTTTCTTTTTTTTTTTTTTTTTCTATTCGACCCTTTTCTAAACTGAACCGAGTTAATAAGACGGCTCCTTAGGTACTACCGCATTTTTTGTAATTCTTTTATCGACTCGGTTCTATTGCCGATAAAAACAGAATTAAATGACGTAATCAGTTAGAGACTTAGCTAAATGTAAGATTTCGGCCTGTTCTCTTAGAAGCTTTATCATTTTCACTTAGAAGGCGGTTTTTATTGAAAAATGTCAAAGTTTTTAACGAAATCGAATGGATAACCAATCGGGTCACTTTATAAACGATTAAACGATTAAACGATTAAACCGGGCGAAACGTATAAATTATATTGCCAGCTGAACAGTCGGTTAGTTATAATTGTGTTTCGTTCGGGTGGAATATCCCGCTTCCGTACATTGAAACTTTTTAAAAATTTCACTCGCGCTGGGTTAATATCCACAATTCACGCACCCAAATAATGATGATAATAATAATAATAATAATAATAATAATAATAACAATAAAAATAATTATGGTATAAGAACCTGCAAATAAAATTTACAAGGTTATAGAAAAAAAAGTAATTACTGTTCCGATAGTAATTGGTGCCCTTGGAGCAATTCCCCCGACCCGAGAAAACAACTGGATATAATAGGATTGAATACAGTGACAATAGTGCAGTTTCAAAAATCAACGCTATTAGGAACATCCTACATACTGCGCAGATACCTCTGCAACTCCTAAATCCTTGGATAGGATTCGAGACACAAAGACGTTCGTTCCGGCCGTAAAGCAGTAAGACTGTGAGAAAATGCATAATAATAACAATAATCAAATCAACCAAATATGTTTATTATTATTATTACACAAGCTCCATATATGCATAAAATTTTGCGAGTCCCTTGTTAAAAGAAGTAAGGCGCATTCTGAACGCTTTTCGTTAAGCAGAATTAACGAATGCAGACATTTTTAAAATTTTTGTGCGTTAAAGGTCGCATACTGAAGCAATCAAGAATTTTTTCACTTACACTAACGAATCGATAAAAACATCATTAGTGACTACGATTTCAAGCAACTTGGTTTTACATGTACGCTAAATGTGAACACGTAAAACTCTAAAATATTCTGGTAATTGTAAGATACGTGCTACGTTTTTATTTTTACGAAAAACGCCGCTTTCTAGTTAAATAATTCTAACTCTTGCGATTTAAAGTGGCTTTTATACTTGATCGGCTCTTTTTTTATTTGTTGATTTTTCTTCTTATTATCCAATTTGTAATTTTCTACTATAAAGTGTTTATAACAGTTGGCAACCAAGGTCGTCGCCAGGAGCCAGGGGGGCGTGGGGAAAGATGATAGAAAGAGGATATGAGTTATTGGAAAAATAAAATTTATAAGTTGTAAAGGCTTAATATTTTATTAAACAAGAATACAATCTTAATTGAAACATAATTTTCATGGGTTTTCGGCAAATTGTTCTATTACTTTATTATAAAAGTCTTCCAAATTGTCCTTGATTACGCGTCTATGAATACTAATCATGGCCAGTTGATTAAAAAGTTTCAAGGCTCCAGGGGGGCGCCTCCCTCTGTCTCTCGCTGGCGACGCCCATGTTGGCATCTATTTCACCATGATTTGCTACATCAAGTACAAATTGCATTATTAATTAAAACGACCTATACTCGGTTTCGTGTCAAGTGCGAAAAACTTCGCTACGAAGATGATGCCTTGGAACTTTATCGTTAAGAATGAAAACCCGTGAAATAGCGACGCTTTTAAGTGATATTCAAGGATTCCAATAAATTGTTCGCTACTAAATAAATCTACGAGCAAAATAGAGATGGTCCAATTTTTTATCTATCAAGAGAGAAATTTGATCATTTTCATAACGCATATCACGAGGTCAGTAAATTTGGTCAAATTTATTACAACTAATTCATACGTTTTCTTTCTTTCTTTTTATTTTTATTTCAGTTCGAACTAATGAATTTACCCCCAAAAGAAATATAAAAACGGGCGCGGATAAGGCGCATTCCGTTTGAAATGAAGCTAATCGGAGAGATATTATTATGCGCATTAATTTCTACAACGAAGTTTATTAATTGTTTAATTCCCGAAAATTGTGTTTTATCTATTGTTGTTATACGTTTATTTTACTTTTCACAATTTTCTTCGGCATGGTTAAAGTCAAAAATTTGCGTTTTTGTTCGATACAGAAATATGAAACGATATGAATTACAGATTAAATAAATTATTAAATTGGCTTAATTAAAATCCGAATAAAATGATAGTTGTCCGATGGACGGCGGACTTAAATACACACGCCATGCTGACACGCGAAGCGATGTAATCTTTATTTTAGTTGCAAATATATATATATATATATATATATATAGAGAGAGAGAGAGAGAGAGAGAGAGAGAGAGAGAAAGGGAGAGATTAGCAATTATTAACGAGTGGGGAGATGAATGTGTTCCTTTTTTTTTGGATTTATTTGTCAGATTCACGATTAAAGCGAACACTGACTATGAATATCAAAACTGAGGTCGCAAGTTGAGCAGTCGGGTGTTATAAAGTTTCCTAGAAAAATGATTTAATTTATAAGACGAATTAAGTTGCCCATTGGTTAATAAAAATCAACCTGTGTAGTGGCAGTTTCGCTATAATTTGTTTTGTTTTTTTTTTTTTTTTTTAATTTTTCAAGAGTTAATCTCTTTAAATCTGCTTCTAATTAGATTTTTATTTTTATTTCTTCGGGCTCATGACGCGCGCACAGTTTAATTGCTCTGTTTGACTTTTCTTTTGTTTAAATATTCAAAAACACACACAAGCGAAAAAAGCGGAAAAAACTCAATTTTAATGGAGATGTATGGACAAGGTGTTTCGCACAAAACGAACAACGCGAAATGGATAAAACAAATAAATACCATTTTAATCGGTATTCGGCGTACAGATTCGTTTAAAAGATTGCATTTGTTTTGCGTGGAATCAGGTTGTTGCTGGCCATGTTTGGGGAATATGTCTAGTGGGGCGATTGGGATAAATGAACATGGGAGCATTGTTTCACGCGATGTTTTTGTTCCATTTTCGGTGTTGCTAACAACAATGGCTACGAAATTGTATAGCGGCGGTGTTTTACACTATTTTCAACCGAAAACTGGAAACCGATTAAGCTCTCTAACTTATCCGTTCAGCTTTATCTATTATCGGCATATAGGGAAGTTTTGATTAGTCGAAAACAACGATTGTGTTTTGATAACATATTGCTTCGAGACAAACGTTTATTCTTCTATTTAGTATTCGAGTAGTGTGGACAATTTTCAAATGATTATTTTAGCTCAGTCTATACGACATAAGTAAATTTATTTTTCCCCATTTATTTATCCTTTTTACTGATATCCGCGCATATCCTCTGTACTATCACAAACGGCTGAACGTTACATACATTCTCCGAGCATTTCCCTCAGCCGGTAAGATTGAAAATGATATTTGGGCTACAGAAAATACCGTACTACATTCAAATTGACAAAGTGTAGCTTTCAAATTGGTTCGAGAATTGTTTTTTAACAATTTTGACCGTAAAATTTTTTGTAATAAAAATATTACAAATCACAATTTTCACCAAAAAAATAAAGGAATATTAAAAAAAAAAAAAAAAAAAAAAAAAAGAAAAAGGTCGATTTTTTTGATTATTAAAAGCATCGTTTTCCGCCTTGATTAAAATTTCACAGCGGGGCCACGCCACCGGCCACGTTCCATGCGGTAGACGAACTATCCGCGTTACCGTTAAGTAATGAGGTCGAAAAATGAGAATTTCGAAAAATTCGCATCGGAGAAAATCCGTTCCTGTTAATTATATTATTACACTTCAGATGGAAGTATTACCGGTGTGCAATTTAACATATTTAATCGTCAATTCTGCATATTTTGGCGAATCATAAATTTAACATCATAACGTAAAAAAGATTACAAAAATGTTTTCATAAACTGCATTCCGATATTTCTTCAATCAGTGTGGCTTGCCAAATGGGGGACAACAGGGAAAAATTTCTGACGCTTAGGCCTCCTTAGAAAAATGTATATTATGACAGGTTATTTAATAAAAATCCAAGAAAATTAAACGAAAAACAGGTAAATAAAATTTTCGTTCATTAGTGAGATACGTTAATCACATTTTCTTTCATTTTTTATTTTTATATGCTTTTTCATTTTCATTCCTTACAATATAAAATTTGTACATACAATATTTATTTTGTAACAAACATCGTTAATTATGTAGATTAGGATGAAGCATTACACTAGTAACTATCGCTTTTCGAACATGTAGCTGCATGTGTGAATTTGCACAGGGCTCTCTTTATGTGTAGGGGTGATTTATGGTGAAACGTTCGTACGTTACTGTCTTCAATTGATCATTTGTAATTTCGTTTCGTGCGAAGGCTTAACTGAGAATATAATTCGTGAAAATTCAATAGAATAAAATTGCAGAAGTTTGAAAGTGAACAAAATTAAAAATTCTATAAAATCACATCCGTCTTATACTGTTCAAAACCGGTTCAGAGATGGATGATGTAATGGAAATTTCTAGGCTAAGAGCAGCTTATTCGACTAAAGTGTCCCCGATTTTATGGTTGCCGCGGTGATGTAGAAACCGGTGAAGAAGGAACATTTTTTTTTAAAGTACCGCTTGGTCGTTTTATTGTTCTTCCGACACCGGCAGAGTGTTTTTGTGCAGAAAGATACAATGCTACAACTGTAAAAACGTTTGTTAAACATAGTCAGGAAGAATTCCAGCTGAAAAAAAAAACAAAAAAACAATTGATCAGAGCTGAAGAGAAGTAAGCGTTTCAGGCGCAGCTCAGCTTTAAAGTGATTTCACTTGAAAATTGTTTCGAGTATTTTTCTTTTGCTTTCTTTACGGATGCTAGACTATTAGCGCTCGTTAACGTAACATATTAGAGGCTGCAAATTAGATTTGCGCAATAAGATTTTTGATTATTCTGCTCAGTATCGTACGATGTTGAGTTTTGATGCTTTTGATGTATGTCTGTCTGGCCTGTGCCCAGAATTTTGAAAATTTTCTTCGCATATTAATTTTATAAATAATACATTTTTCACTAATATTCATACTATTAATAATTTCCATCATTTTGATTTATCTGTATTAATAATTTACATAAAATGAACATTAATAAAAATTACATATGTTATTAATTATACTCGTAATAAAAAACTTTTCCTTAAGATATTAATGAAGTACCTAAAAATATGGAACATATTTCTTCTTTTTTCTTTTAAAGGTAAGAACACTCTAAAAAATCATTAATATTTATTTTAAATTTTTGATTTTTTCCAAATTTTTACGTATTTATAATAACTATTTCAGTTCTCATGGGGGGGGGGGGCGACCCCCAAAAACCACCCCGTGGGCGCGGCCTTGATGTCTATCGCTGATGATTCTACTTTATCAGCTGTTTATTATGTACAAGACGTAGGTGTTTTTTTTTTTTTTTTCGTTTAATAGGCTATGCGTAATCCTGTATTATTTTTCTGTTTCGTTGTCGGTTATTCGTTGGTAGTCTATTTGATACGGCATATGCGTGTGCTTAATTTTCATGCGATTTCGTTGATCATTTCAGCCATATTGGTCTAATTATTTGTATTCCACGTTATTTTCTTTACGATTTCGTTACCTGTAATTCTAAAATGTAGATGGCAAAGGTTCTATTGTATGGTTGCTTACGATTTTGGATGATGTATTTTAAGTTTCCAGTGTCTGTATTTTCAGCGACCTTTTGTTCGCAAGTGATGGAGTCGGTATATAATACTATATATTTATTTGGCCAATTACCGTAGCGTAGTTGGTGAGGCAGTTTCGTTCAGGTTTCTGATATCCCATCGCTGGACACTGAAATATAGATAAATTCCCCCCTCGCGTTGGATTAATGTCCATAATAGTCAAAGAGTCAAAAAAAAAAAAAAAAAAAAAGAAGAAAAAGCAATTTGCGACTGACTGTTTTAAAGTATACTATTTTAAAGAGCTTTCGGTGGAAACAGACGATATTGTTGTCAATTTATAAGTATTGCTATTTACAAGTAGAAGTGGTACGAGCTTTTGATTTAAAGGCTTCTTCTTATTATTTCTTGCGTTGTCGTGACTAATACTTATAAGTATTGCTATCTACAAGCAGAGATGGTGGCACGAGCTTTTGATTTAGAGGCTCTTCTTCTTCTTATTATTTCTTGCGTTCTCTTGACTAATACTAACATTTCCATTTATTTATCTGCGCTGTTCCTATTATCGTTGGCATTGATAAGCCCGTTACAGTTCTAATGTAGTCGATAAAGCGGATTGCCGTCCTCTGTCTCTGCCTCACGCACCCAATTTAATATTTCCCCTCTAATCCATCTCGTCAGATAATGTGTCAGAAGAATTTTAAACATGTTCGTTTCATTGTTGGAATTAATCCTATCTTCTGCCTTTATTTCTAATTCTTTCAGTATCCAGAGTTGCACGCTTAATCCATGAGGAATTCCGAGCTAACAATCGTCCGGTTTATGACGTAATGTTGGGGTTTCAGGATTCCGAGCCGTAACACACAATTAAAAATACTACGGAGTCTGTTGTTTTTTTTTGCTATATTAGTTTTTCCGAATTCTCATCAGCCTTCCCAAAGTACGGAAACGTCTGTATATATTTACCGATTGTCCACAAATAATTTCGCGAATTTTTTTCTGATGTTGGTTTTTTGCAGTTTAAAATTGGCTGCGTACTTACTGAAAGATTGAAATTTAAGTTCAAGGAGGGGTTTCGATAAATCATCTTAATTTTTGGCGCGAAGTGTTCGGAACTGAGTATATGTTCAGATGAAGTTTCGGAAACTTTTTAAAAATAATTCACGGTAATTTCGTAGAATTCGACGAACTGAAAGGAGAGTTGGATTTAGTTTAAAAATAATAATAATTATTAACAGTTGTCTTTTTTTTTCTTACAGTTGCACTGCAACTGCGGCTATAAAAGCACACGGAATAGGACGTAGCCGGGCTCTAGGAGAGATGGAATAAATGAGAACAAAGAAGGGAAGGTTGGGAAGGTTAGGAAGGTTAATGCTGATGATTAAGAATTTCAGGAAAAGAAGCAGTTACGGCTAGAAGGGAATAGGGATTACACTGAGAACAAGATAATAAGTGAGGAGTGATCTGTCAGTACGGCGAAGATCCCTGTCTTTGCTAGGAGGGAAATCAAAATTGCGCGTATTACGGCATAGCATTCTTTTCGGGAGAGTGCTGTCGGTGACTGTGCTGCTTCATCCTACCTGACTTTAGCAGGTTCTTCGCATTATTACGAATATCTGAAATATTCTTTTTTGAAAAGGTAACGAGCTTTATAGGCGATTTTTAACGCGGCATTTTTACCTGAATTAAATTTCTTCGTGTCTCACCGTACATTACACCGCCATAATTTTACTTCATGTACGCTAGCAGTTTCGTCTGATATATGCGTCGGTTAGCAATTTTTAACTGTTTTGTTTGTTTTGTTTTTTTTCGTTATCATTTTAATTTATTCCGGATTTCCGACTTAATTTTTATAGTCGAATATTTCCTGTTGGTTATTTCGTTAATATTTCCGATGCGCTGTAATATCTTTACTGAAAGAGATGCGCGCTTTTAATTTTAGTCGCGAAACAGCCTTCACGTGAGTGCGAATTGTCTTCGGATTTCTCAGCGCATCTGCGCGGCCTATTTTTAAACAGAGTAGACAGACAAGAACGATTTTTCGTCGAATGATTTTCGATGAGTTTAAAAATTGATCTTCGTTGAATTATTTTACGAAAATGACAGACTTACCGGGAAATTCAGTTTGAAATATTCGAATCTTGCAATGATAACATCTCTTTATCGCGTAGTATGTATAACTGAAATTTATCTGAAAGTGTTGCTTATTATGATTATTAAAATTATTCGAATCGAAAATAAGTGGCAATATTTTTCGGCCACTTTAAGTGTGCACTGCAGCTTTCAAAGTTTTCTTTATTTATCGAGAGATTGTAGTATGGTATTTGCGAATTTTCGCAAAAAAAGTACACCGAACTGTATAACTGTTAACGTACCGTGAAATTAAGCTTAAAAGTAACGTATCTAAATCGCATTCTCTACTCCGTCCACCAAATGATGGTGGAGTAGAGAAAAAGATAATTCGGCAAAATTGCTTTTTTCGAATCACCGGACACTCGTTGACACTGTTCTTCCCTCCGCTATTAAGAGTGGATGTCATTACGTGAGATTTTTGAAAAAGAAAATGAAAAAAAGGATGTTGTCAAAGGAAATTCTATCATCATGTATGAATTTCTCGTTTGTATTCGCTCGTGTGGTGATGCTAAGGATTCTCTATCTACCCGACAAACATCCACATTTCGATATGATGTCATTGCTACGTATACACCGGAAGCGTTATGAAAAATCATATAAAGATTTTGTATCGATTAGATAATTTTTTCCGCTATTAATGATATAACGTTCAGAAATGGCCAATTAAAACCGATTACTCTATAAAAATTGCAGAAGAATATTCATCAGGGAATGCCCCCTTGTGATCAGGAGATTCAGGTTTATATATATATATATATATATATATATATATATATATATATATATGTATATATGTATATGTATGTGTATATATATGTATGTGTATATATAACTCGGCTATTTTGGCCTCGCAAGGAGCTGTGCCCCTTACTTTCATTTCTGTCTCTTTCTCTTCTATACTTTGTATAAAATGATCAAAATTTACAACATAATTCTTACTGTCATTAACACAAAAAAAAGTAACATAATCACAAAAATCCTATCCTAACATTTAACTTTCATTATATAAAATTAAGACATTTTTTCGTTACATTTTTCGTTACATTTTTCGTTACATATTTTGTTGCATAATATTGTGACATTTGTAAAATAACAATTACAAAAATTCTATAAAATATAACAAACGTTACATAAAATTGGGACATTTTTTCCAATGGGGGGTAGCCTAAGAATTGCGTTGCAATATATATATATATTTATATATGTATATGTATATACGTGTATATATATATATATATATATATGCAACTTGCTCTTCCATGTCAGCAGTGCTTACGTTGCCTTTCTTTCAGAAGAGTGTTTCTATTTAAAATCGCTCGTTTCAAATCTGTTGGGTTACTTTTCTTTAATTCAACATTTGACCTAGTCATATTTTCTTCAACACAGAAGGTCTTTCAGAAAAAGCGTTCGCTCGAAAAACGTAAATAACGGGTACAAAAATGAATCAGTTTATTTTTTTTTACAATAAGTGCATATACCCGTAAGCAAATCATAAAATTGCTCATGCAAAGTTCAAACATCCCGACTTATTGGATACTATCAATGACGCGTGAGATTTCTCTCTCTAATCATAGTCGGCCTGTTTATGTAGCAGTGATCCTTTGCATAAGGAAATCTATACACGGTGACTAAGACCAGCCACAGTATAATGCACATTGAGCGATTCGAGACGACAGGTGACTTGAAATGTTTGCGCAAGAAAGTCGACTATTCATCGGTCGTGTGAGGCTTTGTTCCGTCTTGTCTTGTCTTGTTGGAAGATGTAAAATCCCGCATCGACTTCGTAACAGAAAGAACTTCATTAACATCTGCTCAATATGACACCGCCTGGACCGACGATTCCGCGAGCACTTAGCGCTGCCCATAACGCACATTGTGGAAGAAACAATGTTAAGTCGAATTCATCGCGGATAAATGAGGAAATTTTCATATGACCGTTTAATTAAAAATGCGCTTCATGTTTCGGCGAACGCGAGCCGTTTCTGTTGGGAAACGGGTTAAAAAGCTTGAAACGAATATCCTATACGAGGAATATCCTGAGAATACGGTAAGTAGACGATGACGACAGACCGAGTTTCTGTGCCAAACGAGTAAAGTGCGAAGTGTAACTTGGATGACACGCGTCGTGCCTGTCGATTTTCTTTTCGTGTACCAGCGCCAATTTTCTCCTCTTCTTGTTATCGTGAACGCTGTCAGTTCTTTGAATTTTTCGATCAGACTTGTTATTAGTCCTTTTTTTTTTGGCCATTTATGTCGTTGAATTTTGAAAATTTTATCATAAGAGAAGGACAAAGCTCGCTTTAAATTTTTAACAAAAATAAAACCCGTTTTTCGATTTAGACATTATGACGCAATCAAATGCACGAACTTACCTACCGGCTCGTCGTTAGAAGTGTTATGGAATAGGGAATGTTTTTTTTGTTTTTTTATTATTATTTCGGGTGCGTCAACCAAGGTCCGACCTTTACCCAGAAACAAGGAGAAGCAAAAGAGTCGTCAATTAAATTTTTATTCAATCGGATATAGACAATATAAAGAGGAAAGCTAGGATAAAGGAGAAGAGGCCAGGAGAGAATGTAAGACGCACAATAAGGCGTAGAAAGTCCGAGCTTCAGCGGATGAAAATATAGAGCACAGACGAAAGGGACGGTCATTCAAAGAGAACGTGTGCTACCATCGGTGAAGCACAAAAATCTCTTCAGAGAAGGGTTTTTTGAAAGACCCCGCGTTTTTCATTAAGCTAAAAATCTTTCATCTTTGATTATTTATTTTTACGAATAGCCGGGATTCATATCGTTTGAAAAAACGCCCAACGCCCGAGTAGTGCTTTAAAGCTAAAAAGAAGTACCTTTTTTTCCCTATTTTTTTTTTTTCTTTTCTCCATAGATAATATTCATGTTTTACTCCCGGACGATTTGGAATGTGCACGATATGACATGTTTTTGCGCCGTTTTGTTTCTCCTGTTTATTAACGAATGTACGTATGCGCAGTAAGTGTGCCATTTCTCTTTAATTTCTTACGTGTTTTGAAATTTTAGTTTAATTTTTTTTACTGTAAAAGTGTGTTTTTTTCCAGTGAGAAAGTTCATAATTTTAAAACAGCGCTGGTTAATTTCTCCACTTCGGAGTAATAATAAGTTAAAAACCATGGATAATAAATTAGAATAAAGAAAGAGAATAATATAAAACATAAGCAAGTATTGAAATATTAAAAATTTTCAATCAAAAACGCCTGCTGTTTAAAAAAATTCGCTCGTTTGTCCCAGCTGGGCTCTCTTTCGGCTATTTCGATATTTACTCGGGGAGGCATCATCGGCTTTGCGATTAAATGTACCGATATATTGCGTTTAAATGTACCGATATATTGCGATTAAATTTACGACATTGTAATAAAATAAGACATACTGGTTACAGTGTCTTGTTGTCACATTGCAATCATGAAGAAGATTGTTCGAAACTAGCCTGTGTTTTATTTTATTTTATTTTAATCGTAATATATATCGAACGTTTAATAAATCTATATTATATATGAATGGCATTTGCATAAAGTTATCTAAATTCAAATAGCCTTACTACGTCAGTCCTTTCTTTTACATTTTCCGACTTATATCGAAGTGTCTGATTTATCAACGGGACGCGTAAACATTTTATTACAACTGACCCTGTGGAAAGATATTCGTATTTTACTGGAAACAAAAGGAGAATGCTTACATTAATTTATAGCAGAGTTCAGTCTCTATAAGACATAGCGGGATTTTTTTTTTTTTTTTTTGCATTGATTGCTCATCTACCTGAAACCGAATGATGTTTACAAATCTGGTATTTCTGACTGATAATTGCAATGCTGTTCTGGTATTCATTTTTTTTTTATCCGGTTTTACATAATGAATATTGTTCCGAGATAGGCTCTACCCAAGCGTAGTTAAGAACATAATACTTGGCTATGATTCTGCCTATGTAATTTTTGCGGGGCATTTTGGAATCATAGGTATAGCGCTCTTACTTTATATTTTCCTGGTTCTTTCTCTTTTACTTGTATTTTTGATTGTTGGTGTCGCTAAAGTAATGATTCTAAGCGTATGAGTTTTTGTTGATGTGTTTATGAAGATTAAAAACGTTATAATAAGGTATAAAAATACATAGAAATAAGGGTATTGTTGGTGTACGTTCTGTTTTTTGGAATGAAATTATTTACAATCGTTCTCGAAATAATAACATATTAAGGTACGCATTTTTTCATTTCTTCGAGTCATACGGTGATATGTCTGCAAATAAGAACAGGCACAAGAAATCAACTGATGATGGGCACAGTAGCAGTCCGGCCGCTACATAAATCTGTTAGAGGAAGTTGTTATCAGTAATGAAAAAATAGACGCGTTGCGATATAGCGGACTATGCAGGTAAATTAAGCGGTGCTCCCGAGCTCATTGTTCGCTGCGTGATATGAGAACATGGCGCGGAAGCAACAAATCAAACCGCTTAGCAGTCGTATAGATGAATTAGAACAATACACGAGAAGAAACAATGTTATCATCAGTGGTCTGCTAGTGCAGCCGCATGAAGATATAGAAAATATTGTGTTAAAAATCGGTGAGGCAGTAGCAGTTCCGATGAGCAGTACCGATATCGACTGCTGTCGTCGGCTGCCAAAGAGTAGAAAAGCGCGGCGGTGGTTGTCTGCCGTAGGTTAATCGAAAAGCTGAATACGTCAAAAGTAGCCGGCTAAAGCGGCCAACATTAGCCGTATTAAATTACATTGGATCTGCTTTGTAAATGAACATCTTACTGCAGCCAATTCATGTCTTTCTCAGCTGCGACGAGACAACTGAAGAACAACGGTTGGCGTTTTGTATGGACAAGAGATGGTTAACATTTTTGCGAGGAACAATGAGAACATACCTGTTAATATCCGCCGTAGAACAAATGGTCGGTCTGAAGAAATGAAACCGATGACTAAGATCGTCTATATTTGTAATACTTATAGGAAACTATACATTGGGCTACAGGTTATATTATAATAAGCATCAGGTGTGATACGAGATATTCGTTGTAGAACTTTCGCATATTCGTTTTTTGCACGTTTAAGCGTAAAGAGAATATTAGTAAGATGGGGTTAAAAATGAAGTGACGCAGTAACTGAGAATTTCCATTTTACTATGTTGCTTGTATATTCTCTATGCTAACTTCTCTGTTCTTGAATGTTTCAGTGATGATTATTAAGACAAAGTTACTTATCGTTCGTTGTCACAGTATTTTATCATTATTATTGTTGATAGTATTGTTATTGATATCATTACTATGTACTTTGTTAATGATGGTAGTTAAATTTAGTACCAGTTTCACTTTCGTTATTTATTACTATTATTACGCGTCGAATTTATTTATTATTTATAGTTTTATGCAGATGAATGAACAAAATGCAGGTAAAAGATGTTAACGTTAAATATTTGCAGTCTCCGAAAGCACTATAACGGTCTATTAATTTTATTAGACAATAACGGGAATTCATATGATACAATTATTTTAAATGAAATTCGGATCTATACTGACGAGGTTCCCAGATATAATATCCCCACTCGGATATAAAATATTTTTCAATGTAAAGAAGAAAATAGATCAGGAGGGGTAACCATTTATGTATCTGAGGACATCGAATGTTACCACAAAACCTGTAGAGTATGATGAGTGGAAATGCAGTATGTCTGTACATATATACAAATACAGAACAGGATCAGCTTTTCTATAACAGGAATATATCGATTCTGTGATAGCTCACGTCCAGACGTTTTATTGGAGCTCGACAATATTGTTGATACTCGTAAACAAGAAACACTAGCAGTTATAATTGGGGGGACATTTATATAAATCTATTTAAAGAATAAAACAGTATGAAATTACTTAAATGTTACGTATGCACACGGGTTTACTAGTATGGTCATATACATATACGACACACAGTAGTAATTATTCTGGTATGAATTGTAATATTTTACAAGATAGAGCAAAATAAGGCGTAAACTTGTAGATGTTCACTTCTCTGATCATATGCACATTTTTATCGCCTTTATATTATGAAATGTTTACAGCTGATGATTATTATTATTTAAATAAAAAATTGAAACGAGTTAAATTAGATATTTTCTGTATTTACACTAGTATAGCTACAATAAACGAAAACTTTGACTGGTTTATAGCTAAAATTCAGGATATTTTGCAGTGTTGTAAGGAAAATACCAAATGTAGATTTTTCGGGCGTAAAAAAACGCCTTGGATCAACTCTAAAGTCATAAAGTTACCCAGTGATAAAAACACTACCTACAAACTAATTAAATTACACCGAAATAATTCTGAACTATTAAATAAAGCAGCCTCGAAATTAGCGAAACAAGCAGTGAGGAGAGCTAAAATCAATTATTACTCAGGCTTACTTGACAAGAATCGTAATAACCCCGAAAATTATTGGACAGTTGTTAAACAGACTCTTGGTAAAAAGACGAGTGCCCTTGAACATATTTGTATAGGACGTAAGTAATTCCAGTTAGTGGTAATAAGAAGTATATTTCCGAATATTTTAATGATCTCAGGCTTTGGTATCGGATGTATACTATTTCCTCTTTCTCTAACAATGTTCTTTTTATCTGTTTGTTTAACCTAGTGTCTTCCTGTTAATCTATGGTTCTTTTTGTTTCCTTCACTTTGTCGTTCTGTTGTTGTCTCCGTTATTTGTCTGCGTTCTTAAGCTATATTTCCTCTCGTTTTTGTTTTTCGTTGGTTGCCTCTCCATATTGTCCTTTCCATTCAAACGAAGAGCATGTTTGCAATGCTGATCATGCGTTTATTAATCGTTAATCTCTTTCTACTAAGCGTTCTGCTTTCTATTCCATTTTATTGATACTCGCCTACTCCGCATTGCGCCTCTTATGTCCTACCTTTTCCCTCTTCACAGATTGTTCCTATTATTTGTTCCTTTCTCCTAACAATAAGCTGACCGTATCAAGATGACACTCCTTCCTATTCTAATTGTTTCTAGGTAAAGGTCCCCCCGGTTGACGAGCCCAAAATAAAAAAAAAACAAAACAAAACACGTAACTCTTAGTTCGATGTATATTTATAGTCAAAACAAGTTGTGTATGTATATGTATGTATAATCTGTATAATTGCCTCATTTTTATTAATACTATATTCATTCGCTTATTTATAATTGTGAATTATCAATTTGCTATTTTGTCTTTTATTTACTCTTATTTATCTATTTATTCATTTATTTAATTTAATATTTTTCCCTTTTCTATTTCTTCTTTCTTTCAAAATTACAGGTTGCGTTTTATTTTTCCGCTCATTTCTATTAATTAATTTTACGTTTTTCAGTACGTACCTGTTCGTGTTTATATACCTTTAAAATTGCAGGCTGCGTTTTATTTTATTCTCCGCTCATTTATTTTGTTAATTAATTTTACTTATTTCATTACGTACCTATTTATGCGTATTTTTTCATATTTCTTTAATTGTACTACTTTCCAACTACTCACGTTTCATAGCGCATCTGCGCGTCTTGTGTAACAATAATGATAATAATAATAATAAACATTGATTGAGATTAATTGATTGAAAAGTAAGTCGGTACCAATAATTATTCTCATTTCAATCTGACGAGTACAATATTGGCTACTCCCTTTCTTAATAATGTGTATTATTTTCTGAAATTTCCTCATATATAAACTGTCGATGATTTAATATGATAATTTCGATTTCCTTGTTCCTTTTATAAATCCATCTACTATGGTTTATGAGCCAAGCCTTGTTGGAATATCAACAAAAAAAAAAAAAAAAAAAATTATTTTTACACGTTTGCCGAACTTTTATTTATGAAAACTCAAGACACAATTAATAGTACGACTAAAGTAAATTGAAAGAAAAAAAGGCTCAAATTAAAAACAAAAAACAATTAAGAAAATTTGTAGTATTTTGTTGTTTCATTATTATTTTAGTTTTATAAATGTTGCGCATTTTAATGTCACTAGCGAAGCAAAAAAATGTTGTACTGATTGGACGAAATGTTCAAAGAATCGTCTAGAGTGAGCATTAGGCGGCCAACCCCATGTCTGTGTTGCAGAATCGCAGGCAGCAATTGGTATGCGTTGCGTGTATATTAAAAGAGATCGGTCGATATAAATCGGTTGTCGGCCGGGTCGTCGAGATGACAGCCGCTGCAGAAGTGGCAAATAATCTGTATGGTGACAAAAAGGTATTATAATAAGTCGAATCAAATGAGCGGTGGGAGCCGATGTCGGCGATATTAAAACATTTGTCAGCGGTAGACTGAAAGTCTGTATAGAGACAGTGCGCGCCATATCGAGAATGCAGATGTCGCCAAATTGAAAGCATTTTTACATGCTGCAGTTTGCAGTTTGATTGGCATGTTTTTCCCGGAGGAACATGCCGAACTGTTACGCCATCCGTTTTCTCTATTATTCGCCAACTGTGTTGCTACACACTCGCCATTATTCCGTTTCGGCTCTTTCCACCAACTACACCGCTCTACCGCTATCGTTATTAACGTCGTCGCGCTGAAGACATCGCCGACGCGTTCCCGAGTTTGTTTAATAAAAACCCCGATGATAGACCGAGCAGCTACATATATTTTTCCGGAAAAATAATCTGAAACAGGCCAATGCTTCTACTTACGCTATACTAATACGACAGTCTCTTCGCCTATCGGAAATATTTTTGTAACCGAATCTAATGAATGACTTTTAATGATTATATGCAGCTCTTATTGAATATGCTGGTTTCCATGTTCGGAAGGCAATGTTTATTCTACGGCTATGCATACTGACTTTACCGTAAAACAGCGCACGCAATAATTAAGACATAGTTGAATCTTAATAAATAGAATTTTCGAATGCGATATTATGCATGTCTACTTGGGATTTATCATTATTACTATTATTATTATTATTATTATTATTATTATTATTATTATTATTACTCGTTCCAAAATATAAAAAACATCACGTGAGAATGCAGATTATTCACCAGGCTCCGATTAAATTCAACTTGTGGTCTCCTCATCTAAAATCTTTCCCGTATTTCCCCTTTTGACCGGTACAAGATTTCATATATACGCATATTTCCTCTCTCACCGCAAACGTAATTTTTGCTTTATTACTGATACCGGTCCCCTTATTTTATTGTCATAATTTATTTACTTTCTACTTTAAACCGCGTATACCCTCCTATTATAATTTTCATTACAAACAACGTTTTCGTAATTTTCAAGATTTTTGGAGACTGGAAGCTAGCATTGTATAAACATCCTTTTCATGGTTCACTTTACCTCCTTTCCGTAAAGGGAGTGTGGTCATCGATGCTCGTTCTTCATTGGTAATATACATTTCTAGAGACATACGCAATTACTTTAAATAATAGTAATGTAACAGCGATCTTCGATCAATTCCAAACTAATACGTTTAATTTTCATTATTATTAATGCGATATACTTATCGAGAAGAATTAAAAGATGGCAAGCAGGCAGACAAACTGATTACAATTCTGAAAAGTAAGTTTTATGAAAAAAAGAAATTAAATGCCCGCTAAAACGTTAAAGTATTAAAAGCGAAGTTTCATAATTAAATACAAATACCGATATTTTATTCGGATCATTTTTAAATACGCCTAACACGCGATGTCAACGAAAAATGTTTTTCCTCTCTTCTCTTAACTGGTAGAGTTGTCTTACCGGTATTTATTCTGAAGAAACACTTTATCTGTTAATAAGATTTTCATGTGGAAATTATGATTTTAGTTCCCTCTCCGGACTTGTGCAGAATTATTCAACAACAGAGATATCACATGGTCGTTGGTATGGTTTTCAAGTTTAATGCTATACTTATTGGCAGTTCCAGATATTTCTTCGCTGAGACCGGGAATTTATACACAAAACCGGAGGCATCTATATTCATCGATATTTTAGATTTATTGCCTAATAACCAATGAAGCTTCCTGGTTTTGGTGCTCAATTCTTTACGTTTCTTTACGATATTATTTCGTCACGTAAATTTTCTTGTTCAGGTGGATCCCGGATATTTAACATTTTTGGCAGGGATATAACAGGATTATTTCTAATTATATTTGTCTTTAGTTCCGCTTCATAATAGATGTAACTAGAGATGACTCAGTTCGATCATTGGCAATTCGCCATGCTTTAAACTCTGTAGAAAGTTCATCAATTGCCATTTGAAGCTGCATTAGCGATGTTTAAATCTGCGCATAAAACAGTTGTATCAGCAAACCGGGCATATGCATATCAGCAGACAGAGTAGCGAATCAAGTAAGCTAATCTCAGCGAACCAAGTACGCTAATCTTAGCGAACCAAGTAAGCTAATCTCAGCGAACCAAGTAAGCTAATCTCAGCGAACCAAGTAAGCTAATCTCAGCGAACCAAGTAAGCTAATCTCAGCGAACCAATATTCTTCATCACCATATTCTACGGAAAAATATCTTTCGATTAAGATACGATTTTAACAGCTGAAATAGCTGAGCTGTAAGATAACTCCGAGCCTCTGGTAAACACAGAATAGTTTCCAAAATAACAAAATTAAAATTGATAGCAGCAAACATTCATTATTAGGCAACGAGAGAATTTTCATTATTACAATTCACAATGCGAAATGATTATCGCAGAATTAAAAGTAGCAACCAAGTTCTTATATAGTAACGGATATTTCTTCTCGTTTCAAGTTGAATTTGCTATTTTTGTATATAATTTAATGCAGTGATTTTACAAGAAGATTCCGAGATGAAAAGCAGGCATTTTATTAAAGGTGACAGTGATAGTGCAGCACCGAGTGATTTATAGAAACATCGACGCAGCGATGCGTGGCAGGAAACAGAAAAATCCGATAAACAATTTTAGATTTACATAAGCACTAGGTGTCTGTAATGTGCTACATTGATACAATAGTAGAAAATCGGTTTTGTACAACAAATACCGGTCGAACATTCATTTTCACTGAAACAATACGGAGATGTAAACGAGCTTCCGGAACTAGTTGCACCGAATGATATTCCGAGGAGACGGAATTGTTCTCATTAGGTTTCACAAATGGCGATGATTATAACGAGTATTATGTGAGTAGACTGTAAAAGGGGAGATTACTTTAGAGTATTCCGTAAGGATATACGAGTATAACACTTTATAGTAGAGTGAGAATTGTTGGAAAAATAGACAAAGAAGAATTAAAAGTGAAAGCTGATCTGTGCGATTATTGAAAATTCTCGTATAGTTGCGAATATTATAGCACGTCGATCATCGTGAAGCATTTCAGCGGTTGTCGTACATATCTGTTCGGATATAGATTTCGCGGTGACATGTCGCGCTGAGGGATTTTTTGACACCGCACTTAACACAAAAGCGAATCTTAGTCTGTCTTTAGCGGCCCGGTCCCTTTGGAAATGCTCGTCAAACCGCCCAAACTGCTGTTTATTTGATAAGAAGCGCAAACAGCACTTTGTCGATGATATTATTTTTGACGAAGAGCCGCCCCACGACTCCCGACCGTACCGTTTTCTCCCGTCTTTAGCTGCCTCTGTGTCTGCGATTCATCGCCCCCCCCCCCGCTACTGATTTAAGCAAGAACTGTCCGCGCGAAAATTTGTGTAAATCTCGTTTTTCTAACGATAGCCGTAAATCTTTTCCGCAGAAACTTAATCCTATTTCTCTGAACCTCCTGAACATCTCTGTGCCGTATATTTATACATATATATACGTATGTATGTATGTATATATATGTATATATATATATATATATATATATATATATACATATATATATACAATATATGTATGTATGTATATATATATGTATGTATGGCGTACGGTGCGATACCTGTTATTTTTCCATACACTACCTGAGCAGCGAGAGCCAAGCCGATAATCGGCTTAGGGTCGGACCATCTCACTTGTCTTTTCTTCTTCGTTTGACGGTTGTTCTGATAGCTTATTATACGGCCAATATACATCCGCCGGATGTGTACGAAATTGTCAACATACCTCGAATAATAGCATAACTCGGCTTTTCGAAAATCTGACAAATAGAGATGAGTCCTGTCGGCTGGAAGAAGAGGGAATGTACTCGCTCGCCGACAACTTGCGAGTATTTCATAAACCATTTTTTAAAATACCATTTCGGTGGCATCGAGGCTTTTATTATTGGAATACAGAGAAATGAAAATAAAAGTAGCGGAACAAGTGTGGAATATTGAAATGAATAGTAATGCGCTTTATTTTATTTGTGGCCTGGTGTGATCGATTATGATTTGTAAGAGTAATTAACGTCGGCCAAAAAGCGTCGAATTTTTAACATCACAGTGGATGAAGCAACAGACAGGTATATTACTAGACCGGTGTGTATTGGCGCGCCTACGCATTTTTATAGTATTAGGCAGCGGGCCTGTGAATTATAAAAATATCGCTTGTGAGCAGACGAAATATTTACTAAGTGTCGAAAATCACTTTAAATACTCATTTCACCAATTTCAGTCGGCTCCTGAGGTATTTGCGTAACTTAAATATTTCTTTTCGCACATAAGATTTCATTTGTAGGTTTCGTATTTGCTCCTTATCATTTATCATTCCCTTTCATATTATTCATCGCTATTTTTTTTAAATATTATTCTCAATATTAGAAATATAGTCGCCGCGAGTTTTCCTTAAAATTTTTTCATCGGTTGATACATTTTCGATAATACATACAGCGCCGTCTGTTTTTTTGATACTCATATGGTCGTCTGGATAGACTTGGCTTCCGTTTCGGAAGAGTCTTGAGTTCGATCCCAGGCGATGACAAAAATGATTGCAAAAATTAAATTAAAATAACCGCTAATAGAATCATATGGAAGCCAATGGCAAACACGATTGATATGTGCGCTGGTTAGTGTACAGCAGACAGACACACATGGAATTGTATTTGTACATATAATGATAAATCAAACATTTACTATCAGTTCCCGGTGTAGTCTCGCGTAAAGTACACTCGCGTTTTGAATGTAACAATTGCCTAGTACACTATGCTTATGTCTGTACAGCCAGAATGTACATACAAATAGAGGAAGTCATCGAGCAATACGACTGAAGAGGGAGATAGTTGTATATGTTTAATTTTAAGTTTATGTTTCCGAGGTTTGAACCAAGGCGGTTACTTATTAAAATCTGCCTATTTTTGAAACTATTGAAACTGTTTCGCACGATAAATGCTTTCTTCGTCAATGAGGTTAGATATTTGAAATTATTAAAAGACCGATTCTCTCTTGGGGTCATACTTAACTTATCACCTGTTGAACATTCTTCTATTATCCACCTTATCGTTTATGGTGTTCTTGTAAATCGTCCTCCTAATCAACCTAATACATTGCCATCGCTGGAAACCTTAGATATCCTGAAATGTCCGGCGTACTAAGCTCATTTTGTAAGTTTAAGTCCCGGCTAAATGAAATATTAATTATTCACGATTCCTCTGGTCAGTGTTTAAACTTGATAACATATTAAAATAGAAAAACATAATTGGACAAGCTACTTATTACTAGATTAAAAAGGTGAAGCTCACGTGGTATTGTGGTAGATTCGGGCGCAAATTTAGATTCCAGGAAATGAGTTTGTCGCATAGAACACAAGAGGTCACCTTGCACTTGGTAAACTTCTATTAAAGCTGATAACTAACCGGCGGATTCCTTAAAAACGGCACGAATAAAATCGAGATCAAATTAGTCGATCAAAAATGTACTACTATCCATCGTTTGAAAACAAATATGACGATTATTACAATAAAGATCTTTTCCTATTACACAGACCGCGTTGAAACCTAACAACCGAGTGTGTATCACGGACTTTGACGCTGTTAAACCAAGTAATATCATTGAAATGCTGGCAGATCTTATTTAATTATCTTTTTGATGCTTTAAAAGGGAATTAACGAACGAGTAATAAAAAAAATAAAAAAAGGGAAAAGCACGACGTCTTTAATATTCCCTATTTTGCGGAGAAACGTTAATTGAAAAATTGCATGAAAATGTCGATAAACACGCTTTAATTTTTAAAAATTGCAGAAGATAATTATTTTTATTTGCTAATTTTACTAAGGGGAGAAGTTTGAATAGGAAAAAGATCGACAATTTTAAGATATGAGAAACTGAAGATGAACAAGAAATTTGACTAGGAACAGAGCGAGGCTGTAAGAGTTGTAGAGAGGCTGTATGCCGGATAGCTTGTGGATAAAAAGTTTTTTCGATCATTGCAGGTCGCTTTGAACATCTCTTAAGAAAAACTTAAGAAAGAATTATCGCAAAAAAAAAAAAAAAAACTTTAACATTAAAAAAGAAAAATGGAGAAAATCAGAAAAAAACATTTAGAAAAATATTTCTGTTTTACAGCGGTTTTTCTGGCTACGATAAAAATCTCGGTAATTCCGAAGCGCAGTTGTGTTTCACTCGCAGATGTTTATTTAAATTTAAACGAAGCTAACGATTCCGTGTTAATAGAAAGTTTCAGGATGCATACGTTTGGCATTTTTCGACGTTGATTGTTATTGTTTCTCCATCCTTGGTATAGCATTCTTTGTCAGATTCCATTCTTTGTTACTCCTAATTGCTGCTATGTACACGTGTCGATGGGCAATCGCCTATTATTGACAAGCCCAGGGAAAAACCCAAACAAGAAAAAAGAAAAGAAAAAAGAAAGTTATAAATTTTAAAATTTAAATGAATTTCTATTATCCACGGTGGTGCATGCAGCCAAGCTAGACAAGTTGCTACTGCTTCTGTATACGCTGCCAGCTGAAGAAATTAATTTCAAAAGGAGGGGTCCGTTTTAAAATTTTCTTCACTCATTTTCAATACAGACTCCATCGAAATCCTCCATAACTGATTAAAATCGGAAGTACGAACAAGTAAGGTAAAATCGAAATATAATAAAATCGCAGAATTATTACAATATTAATACACCGGATAATACGAGAACCACTTTTTAAAAAAATATAACAATATATTCATTTTTTATATGTTTAATTGTAAATGACGCTTGCACTGGATTGTGTTCTGTCTCCAGGAGTACTACAATTCCAAATCTCAACGGAAACGGATACACTGGTTATTGCAGATTCTCTGACCTCCATACAATGTCTGCAAAGGAATAACGCAGAGAAATCAATAAGAAATTCAAGAGGCTCCGCTATTGCTGGACCAGAAGGACTACTAAGTCGAATTTCTGCGGGTCCCTACGTATACTCAGATTCCAGAGAATGGGCATGCAAATCTAGAAGCTCGATCTGGTTATCCCCGATGCCGCATAAATCGCAAGGCCTAACAACACTTGATATGTTTCTACGAGAAAGAATAACTGAGCAGTGGAGCAAAGAATGGATGTCCAAGACTACATTTTTACGTTAAATAAAACTGATTATGATTGAATCGCGGTTGCCGTCGATTAATAGCCCGTGTGTCGAATACACAACGATCATTCGGCTAAGAATATAGGATATATAGCTAAAAGCCATGTGACCACGTATTGTAAAGGATAACTCCCGCTAAGACTGTGCAGAATTAAAAAGTCCGTCAGTACAACATTTTTCTAGTTGGGTGACGTAGTTTTAATACAGTCTGTCTAAACACTTTCACGTCGTTAGCAGAAATATTGGACAATAGATCATATAACACTTTGAAGAAGTACATTCGGGATGACAGTTACAGGTGGTCCTTAAAGTAGCCTAGGCAGCTTTCACCCGGTGATAACCCTGGTAGTTGAAAACGGCAATTCAATGTAAAATAACGGGGGAAAAAAAATTAATAATAATGTAGCATTTAAACTTGAACAAAAATCATAAAACCGTAAATTAAGCATTTACGGGTATTCAAGAGTAAATAGAAAAAAATGTAAGTCTTATAAAAACAAAAAAAGAAAAAGAAAACGTTCCAAGTTCTATCTGTAAAAGCACTAATTTCCGAAAAATATTAAAACAAAAATTACGAAAATGGAAACGCAGACGGTGTCTGATAATATCCTGGATGTACCGTTTCTATTATTGTCGAAATTATATTTAATATTTTATAATCGCTATCAAACAGGTGTTAATAAAATTCTCTATAATTTTCAAAATTTGTCGTATAATTTAAAATACTTACGAGGGATTTTCACGATATCGATTTTCAGCAGCAAAATAATTGAGGAAAATTTGGCATTAAATTTCTGGTTTTTCAAAAATTCCATAATACTTTTTGAAAAAGAAAAATTTTGTGGAAATAATGGTGAAAAGGAAAAATAAAAAAATTTGCAATAAGAAAAGCAAAAACATTATTAAGCGAAGATCGTAGGTGCTATTAAAAACGCGGCCAGCTCACACAATTATTATACCGTTACGGTGACATGTGTATTATATTTTTTGTTACAGCAGCATCAGAGTTGACTCCTGTATATAATCGATGTAAACATTAATAATAATAAACGTGTGCTTTCGAAAGCTTAACGTGATTTTGGGGAGGGGAAAGGGATTTTTCTGGAGAAACTGCGATTAGAGGTAATTATATCGAGTGAGAATGTTGTCCAGTTCGTCATTCGGTAAATAAATTGAAGGCGGCCGTCTGTAAATGGATTTATTGAAAAGAGATGTTAACTACTAGTGGGCCTGTTTATCTGTTAAACGATAGTCATTCGTTTCTGGGTAAGAAATGAAAGGTAGAAGAGACAAGCTGAGATGCGCACGTTGACGCGGGCGAGCGAGTGGCGAACAGGTATTTAATTATTTCTTATTTCTCCATGTAAAAATGTAGAAAATAAAGAGTTGGCTGTTGTCACAGCGTAAGATATTGTCTCCTAACCTATTAATCTTATAATGAATGGGCAGCCTTCGGTCTGAGGGCATCTGCTCGTAACGACACGAAGACTCTTAGCGTCTGCCGAGACGACGACTACGGCCATCGATGAGAATAATTAGCTCTATAAAAATAGCGATTTTATCTGGTCCTGATTTACGATTGTTCTTTTTCCAATTCGTGTTATGTTCGGCAACAAGCGATTATTGCTATTTTCAGTCGCGTACTGCAGCGACTGTCGATAGCTGTTCTCTCTTCTTTTTCTTCTCCGCCCAAACTTCGGACCGCAGACCTCAGGCCGCGACCCCTAAACCCGAACTCCAAACTCCTACCGCTCGTTTAGTCGGCGGAGAGGATTATTTTTTAAAATCTATTCCACTTTATCTATTTTTCACTTCTGCTCTTTTTCACCTATAGAGTTGGTAATTGCAGTCAGCCAGCCTTCTCATCACTATTATCGCAATACGACACCTTGTTCAAATTATCTCTATCTGTTTAACAACTTTCATCTACACGTGGGGATTCAAACTGGCCGCTAAGCGAACGGGGACGTGTTATTTACGTACGACTAAAAAAACGAAACATTTCCTTCGCCCGATGATAGTGTAAACAAATGCTTTTCCATACGTTTATTTTTTTTTTATCGGTGTGTAGAACGACAGATTTGATAATATCTCCGGAAAGCCATTTCCGTTCCAGCTACAGCATTTAATTCCGAGGTTTATTATTATAACGAGATGCGTTCCACCTACATGCGCGATTAAAATTCGAACCCCGATACGCGTTTCTCTGTTGCTTTTAAAGCGTCTGTGTATTAGTTGCTTCTGGAAAGCGAATATTACCCGATCTGTTCCTAATCGTTATACAAATTTGTACGAAAAATCACGTACTTCGTGACAAACCGTGTATCATTCGTGAATGGCTCTACATAAAGAGTTTTTTGTCCAATAAGGATTTACGATTGCGAGATTTATAAGCGAGGCAGTTTGAAAAATTAACATTTATAGCTCGGATGAAAGTCGGTTAAAAATATTCACTTAAATTTTGCAAAGTTAAATATTGTTTACGGAGGAGCTCCTTCGAGGATCTAAATTTAGGTTTAGCTTCTTTGACTCTAAAAAGAATCCTCATTTTTATCTCTTTTCTGGTTGCGCTGGAGAATTATTTGATCATCTATCTGTAAAGTTGCATATGTATATCATCGGCCTCACAATTAGCGCCCAGTTTTGAATTGTGCTTTTAACAACAGATAAGTTTTATTAAGTAGCGAGAAAGGAAGATGATTTATAGAAATTTCGATTAAAAATAAATTGCTCCTGATGGGCGATTATAAATAAAAATCAACTCATTTTCATCCCTTCTAGATGAACATTTTCCGAAATAGATGTCTAAATTTATTTATTAAATTCCAAATTTTATTTTACACTGTACTATCGCTAACATCACTAGCATCATATTCCCTGTCTCTAACCTGTACTTTTAAAATTTCTTTCTCGATAATATAAAGATGCTAGATGATTGCGCTCTTCCAGTATAAAAAAAAAAAGAAAGTAAAGTGAGTTCCATACCCTTGACAGGGCGTCGGGATTGTGAAGTTAAGGTTCACAATGTACTAAGCCCAACGGCACTAATGAGTATAGAGTCTATAATTTTTGCTGAAATATCAAGTTTTAGGGGGTGACTGAAGTGTTTTTAATATTACCATCACAAAACCTAAAAACGAATAACTGAAATATATTATAATAGCTCTGGAAAAGTTTGGAACGTTTTCAGCCTCGTCGGGGGTACGTGAATGTGACACGAAACGGCTTGAATCGATTTCTTTCAGCTTTTGTCACATTCATATGTGCCTTTTATTGGCAACTGAAGATTTATGGTCCTCCTGGAAACGTTTACTAAGTGTATTTATTACGCATTTATCATTAGGATGTTTTTTTTTTTGTTTTATTACTGGCGTTTTTTTACTTTGATTGCCTTTTTCTTCCACGTCATTATTATTCTTAGTAATATATTAAGTCCCAACTGGCCCTATTTTTGCTTCATGCATGTCTCTATCGTATAATGCTGGAGAAACCCTGTTTATTTATTTCGTTCATTTATTATTACATTATCAGCGTTTTTCATTCAATTCACTTTCTTCTAAATATTTCTATTTTAACAAAGTGTTAAAATGGACTTTTCTAGTTTTACAAAGCAAATGTTTCCATTATTAGTAGAAAAAATACTTTTGAATAATATTCAAACACAACAAGTAGTCGCTTACTTGGCCTGCATAATCTTAAATCCAGCATATTGCACGAAATCGAAAACTTAATTTTTCACTATCATCGTTCAGTTCGCTTTTTCCCCATCCTGCACGCGATCAGATATGTGATGCATAGAAACCTTTTATAATGCAGAGATTCTGCCATATTACAGATCCTTTTGATGCTCTCAGTTTCTCTTGGTACTCGTACATATCCTAATGACATAGACATAGAAAATTTATAGTTTCTATTAGTAGACTTAAATTAGATTCCGTTATATAAACGTCACATTATCCAGCCTCTATGCACACACCGCTTGATGCGGATTTCGACTGAGGCTACATTTTCTTCGAATATATGTAATTTTCTACAGCGTCAAGTTTTTCTTCTGAAGACTTAATTTAGTTTAAAAATTACAAGACCATATAAATTTAACGTGGTGCTCACCCCGCACAGTCAATGTTAAAGCAATTATCTTATATACCGTATAACTTGAAAGATACATTGCTTTATGTAGTACAGTAGAGAGAGGGTTGCGTAGTGTATACACAAGCTCCTTAATAAAAAGAAGAAAAAAGTTTTCGGGAGAAGATAATGACGGTCAGTTTTGTAATGAGTAAAACACGCGTTTATAATAAAATTATTTCCCGTCAATTGTTAAAACGCTTGAAGTTGCATCTCATTTTATTTTTGTTTTTTCGAACTGATGCTGGGAATATGCTTGAAATGTTAATAAACACTATTGTACGAACTAGTAGTCCGGGGGGAGCCAGTCACAGATTTTTGCGACCAATTTCCTCTCGGCCGATAATTTGTGAAATGCTTCAGACAGTTGTGCCATGAAGCCTCGTGAACGTCAGCTGCGGCATCATCGGTGGGTCGGCTAATGGCAGCCGCTAAATCACGTAAAAAAAAAAAACTTATTTATTGATTCCTCCTCTCGGTTGAAAATTTGTGAGATGATAGTTTGCATGATATTTTGAATAAAAAAAAAAAAAAAAAAAAAAAAACCTTAGCAAGTACGTCGGCGGAAAACCCGGTCAGCTGACGTAGTGAAATGTGTAGGGTTGAAAAATAGATGTGAGCGCCGCTCGTCTATTTAAATACATCAGCTGACGGATTTTCTCCCGGCATTCAGCCAGCTGATTGAATTGTTTACTTCAAGTACTATTGACAATTTTTCGACTGGCAGGACATAACACTTTATTCGACACAACGCTAATATTTTATGAGTATTGGTGCAAATTCTCGATAAAATTTTAGCATACATTTAAATGAATTTAAATTCATAAAGAAAGAAAGAAAAGAATAGAAAAACGAATAAACAAATAAATAAATTACTTTACTATTAAAAACTCGAATTTAATTAAAATATATAATTCTATTAATTCGTGGCACTCTCGTCGTTCTCATATTCACTTTTAGAATCACTATCAGAACTGTCCGCTTTCAGATTTTCATCACTATCATTTATAACAATATTCAAAAAAAAAATTAAGTCTCTATATAGAACATAAGCAACATAAATAGAATTTTAAAAATTGATACAATCTTTTTCGGGCTGAATTGTAATTTCTTTATTGGACGTTGGTAACTAGAGAATGACGGTTGGAAATGATGAGATGTTTTCGTTAAACTCATTGCAGAGCCGAAAATGAAGGATACGAAAATAGCTAATGCTTAGAGACTCAGTGGGAACAGCTAAAACACGATATAGCAAAAGCGAAAACACGTTGAAACACATCGCGGCCAAATATAAATCCTAAACTATGTCTGTCGGAAAAGGTAGGGCATGTGTAATCGCAAAAAAGGAAAAAGTTAAGCAAGTCGTGATCAGAATTACAATTGAAAAATTTAAACAGAGACATCTATAAAAGTTATCGAAAAGACAAAAACAAGTCTTTGAGTTAAATGCAGATAAAAATGACCGTAAGTTAAAATGCTCTTCAGAGAGTTTAGAACTGGAAAGTGAACAGTGAAAGACAAATAAGGCGTATAAGAACCGATTCGGCAGAAATAACGGGGGATTGTCGCGATTTGTATAGGATCTAATGTTGAAACGTGATCTGCGTAGAAACTGGAGCCTGAACTTTTGCCGAACGAAGTGAAAGAAGTTATTCATTACTTGGAAAAAATAAAGCGGTCCGAATACTATAGATGAAATAGCAGCCGAGGTACCCGGAGAAAGTAGGACGTATGAGAACTGTGAGATCTCACTTACATTTGTAGCGTCACATGGAAGACTGGTGCCTGGTCGAAAGATTGTTGCCATTCCACATACATTCAGCTGTTGGAAAAGTATCAAAATTCGAAAACTATCGCACTACACATCACTTATTCTACATGCGAGCGAAATAATGTTAAAATACTGAATAATCATACGCAAGCACGTCTAAAGAAATACCGCAGAGAACAATCTTATACCTTAGAAAAAAATCATTTGAAACTAACCAAACTACTAATACGGTATTTCGTGATTATGGCGCTATGACGCCGAAACACGTCGTATGTAATTAAATTCGTAGTAATATTATTATTACTTAACCAAAATACTGTTCGGATAAGCGGTTTAGCAAAGTCGAACGAGTCTGACGTCGAAGAAGTAGTCAGGCAGAGCGGGTTTGTACGGGGAATATATTACAAGATAAGTTTTGGATCGATGAAATGGCGGAGTAAAGCTCGCAGGACGTAAAATTTCAAACCTCAGATATGCAGATATATACCCAATGACATCACTTTGCTAACTGCTAACATCAATGAGATAAGCGATCTCTTAAAACGCATCGAGGAAATAAGAAAGCAATTTGAACTCACCGTCAATAGAAAAAAAAAACAAAAAAACAAAAACGAAACTTATGATCATGGAGGAAACACACAATGCCTGAAAATGAAAAGACACAATCGCCGGATCGAAACCGTCGATAGTTTCATATACTTTGGATCATTATTGGAAGCAAGAAGAGGATCCGAAGGATAGATAAGACAAAATCTACAAATTGCTAGAGAAGCTATGGTGAAGTTAAGGAAGATCTGGAAGGACAACTGCGTAAAAAAAAGTATGTAAAAATTTAACTGGCGCTTGTTTTCCCGATCGCACCGAATCGACAGTTTCGAGATGCGGTGTTGGAGAACATTATTAAAAGTACCGTGGACGGCAAAAAGAACGAATCATTCGGTGCTACAAGAAGTAATTATGACGCGAAGGCTGTCGGCGGAGGTCTCGATACGTATAATGAGATTTTTTGATTACGTAATAAGGGCACAAGATGGAAAGAAACGTCTGCTGGTGCTTGGAAAAATCGACGAGAAGTGATCATGGGGGTGCGCTACGCCACCCTGAACAGACCTTTTTCGAAAGGCAACCCCGGTGTAACTTTTGCAGAACATGCTCATCGAGCAGAGAATCGGGAAGGGTCGGAATGATCGGGTGTCCGTGGACATGCTGATTACGATACCCTAGTGCAGTATGCGATTACAGAAAAAGAAACACTACAGTTCATCATTTATTTTCAAAAGTTTTCTTTTTAAACTGTTCATTAATAAGTATATTGACAGAAAAGTATAAAGCAGACGGGTTAATAAAAATAGTGTCTGTCGGTAATTTTATTTATTATATTTGTTTTTTCTTTCCGTAACCGCACTTTGTAATGAAATTATAGGATTTTAAAAACTTTTAAAAAACCGTTAAATTCAGTTACATTTATTAGTATTACACGAACATAAATACGTTAAATTTACACAAAATCATTTATAACGTCAATTATAAAACATATAAGAACACGTAATGAAACATTAAAAATTAATGAAATTTTAAAATACACAAAATTAGTCCGACCGGTTTCGTCTTCGACTTGTTCATTGTTTTCATTTTTGTAGAAGCGAAAATCAGAATAAAGATGGCGGAATGTAAAATACCATGATTATGCGACTGCGTTCGTGAAACATGTCGCGGTGTTTTAGTTTTTTTTAATTTTTCAATTATATATAATTTCCGGATAAAAGTTATTTGTTGTATTTTAATATTGAATTTTCGGGAAAAGAAGAAAAAAGTAGAAAAATGACACAGATATCTCTAATGACAAAATCAGGGCATACAGATAAAAGGGGAGCCGAAATTTTTGTAAAAAGGGTAGATCCTTTTTAAATGAAAACATTAGTTCAGAGATTCGTTTCTTTTTGTTGTGGTTTTTTTTGAAGGCGGCTATCAGCATCGGTCGTTTCATTATCCTCGACGCCTTTAGGAACCAGAGTGAAACAAAATGAACGAAACGGAATGAAGAAAATAAATTACGGAGTAGATAGGCATGCTGAACATTTTAATTATTCGGTATTTCAGTTGTGTGTAACAGCGATGCTTACTTAAGAGCAATATACTATTTATCGATTATGAGTAGACGTATTTGCTTGTTTTTAAAGTGATCTTTTGTTTTTTCATCTGTCGTTAGATACCATGACAACGTTTTATTACCTAATCGAAATTGTTCGTATGTTTTTGGCTATGTAGAAATACTACACGCGGTTTAACGAAATTCGTTATGTGGCCTGGTGGAAAATTCGTTATCAACGACGACAGGTGGTAAAACTGCCTTATAAATAATGCGTTTTTTATCAGATTTTTCCGGTCACATCTTCATGTAAGACCAAAATATAATTTTTTTTTTTTTTTTTTTTTTTTTTGGCACCAAAATATAATATTTGACTATAGTTACATAAGTTATTCCGTGCGCACGTTGGATGTGTCGTTCCATCGAACCGATTTCCGCTGACTTTTTCGCTAAATTCTGATTGAAAGACGAGTACTGGATTGTCGGTTTACCGAACCGATTATTAACGTGAAAAAAATCGATTACTGAGTATTTTCGCCGTATACGAAATGTTCAAATTTTTACCCGCAGCAATGAAAAAACACGAAGTTAGCCTAAGATAATTTATTCGGAAGAGGTGCTTGTAATAACATAGTTTCGTTACGAATTCCACGATACCGAATGCGATGCCAATATCACGGCGGAAGACAAGTAAACATTTCGTACATTACCCGTGGCTCGCTGTCTAATTGAATGACGTCGAATAATGTTCATTACAGCCGGCGTAATTTTATTAATTTATTTAAGCGACATGGCATTAGGCAAAATAAAATTTTGAAATGACATTTCGAATGTATGTTGGCTAGTAATACTCTCTGTATATTTTTACGACAAAAGCAAAAACGCATTCTGGACCAATTGGAAATTGCAAAAACTATCGCTTAAAATCCTACACAAATTTTACTGAATTTCCGGATTATAAGTGGGCGCGGCTAGGTAAATAGCAGAAATCTAAAAAAACAACACGCTCTCGTAAAATTCACAGCCAACAATGATTAGGAATTGCCTGTAGACTGTGAAGAAAGCCGAGAGAAATTTATATCACCACACAGAAAATTATAAAATTACATGTTGGGTAATATCGAATGAAATTCTGCAAATTTCTCTTCCTCGTGTAGTTTTACATGTAACTCTATAAAACAAGCAACATGTTCCCTTTATATTGTTTAATTTTTTTTTCGCACGCTACATCGCTACTAGAGAACAGGAGCATACAAGAAAAATTAAATTACATTAATGGGTTAAGGCCTGAGGATTAGGATTATCATGAAAAGTAAGATATTTCGTTCGAATAGAACTCGTTTTGGATCTCATTGTTGAAAATACGGAAAATTATTGCTAGGTTAATGTCTCGAATTAGGAACAAAAAAAACAAAAAACTTTGATCTCGTGAAAGAAAATAGACACACGGTGGTGCACTAGAGCAGTTGGTAAGATATAGTCATTGTGGAAGAGGATAAACGACTAGAAAGAAGTGTGTTCCAAACAGAAGTTGTGGTACAGAGCAACTCGTTACGGTCAGCTTTCGCGATAAAATTAATTTCGGAAAGGAGAATCATTTTTTAAAATAAAAATATTATAAAATTTAAGGTTTACTTTAATGTTGTTCAACCAAAGGGACAAATATCTCTTCGCAATAGAAAGAGTCGATAACTGATCCTCCCTTTATATGCGACCCCAACCATATCCTTTTTGAATGCTCTGCTCTTTTTCCTGAGTGTTCTCATCTATACGCCGAACTTTTGGCGTTGGATCTTCTTACCCCTTTCAATGCTTCCTTTATCCTTTCCTTCCCATCTCCAGCCGTTATTCCCCTCCTTTTTTCCTTTATATTCTCCATCTCCGATCGCCTCAGAATCTGAGTAGGTGATCTAAGTCCATGTAGTTGGGTCAGTGTTAACACCGAGCCCATTTAAAGAAGAAAAAAAAAAGTAGAAAATTATCATCGGAAACGGGTTTCGTGCAAGCATGTCTCGATATTTCGAGCGAGTCAATCGAAAAGGAATTAAGATGACACACTATCGATAAAGTATTAGGAACCATGCTCAACACATGTATGTTATTACAACAGACTGTAACGACAGTTTCACTTAAGACGTTTTTTTAAAATTATAAATGTCATACTTTCATTTACGAAATGAAATATAAATGTGACAATCTACTCATCAGGGGTATACAAGTAAGTTTCTGCTGGGTGTCTAGTGTTCTTGTGGTGTTGGAATGAATGAGGCTATCGATGTTGCGGGGCGAAGGTTGCTGCATCGGAAGGCGAATTTTCACCTTCATCAGACCTTTATTCTAAGGTTAAAGTTGATAGTAGTGCAGAATGGATTGAGTTTACAAATAGCTAGAACCAAGGCAGATAATACCAAATGATGATTCGGCCAGGGCTCTCCTCTGGCCCTTTTGTATTATTTTGTTATCCCGGATCGACCCATTCGTAAACATGTGGTTACTATTTTCCGATTGCGTATGGGTTATTCACGGGTAGTTCTGAATTTTTCTGACCAAGGTGACGGTGAACGATACAATGATCATCACGCATCAAATTTCTTGGAGGGCATTAATCATTTGTGCTGTTTAATTGTAATAAATATGAACATTACCGAAGATCGTTTTGTGAACAATTAATGTCTCTTGGGTTCTTTCCTCCGTATACTGTTCATAATCTTCTGTGCCAGATCAACCAGATGGTCTTGTATATTTTATTTAAATTTATTATATTAAATGACATCCAAATTTAACAGCATTTATTCGTGTTATTAATTAATTATCCTATGCAACTCTTGATGATACGTGTGATCCATTATCCTAATTCTTGATGCCCTGTCCTGTTGAGAAACCCACCGCATCTCGAACTTGACTTGGGCAGTTTTTCCCTTTCGCTATAATTTTATGCAGACATTCGTGGGCTATCCTGGAAGATTGTTTGTTATAATTACTGTATATGATGATTGTGATTCCCCCGTTCTATTAATTTTCTGATCAGTTGAATTCAGATACTCTATCTATCTTGGGCTCAGTCTGGCCAATTTCTTTTTCCTAAAGATTTTATTCAGTCATCCGTGGTTAATGTTGAATGCTTACGGCCATGGTTGTCTGTAACCTTTTTCCTAATTAAATATTATGTATCCTTCAATCAACTGGCTTGATGTCGGGTCAAAAAAAAAAAAGACAAAACAAACAATCATAGTATATGGGAAGGTCAGCAATGAAAGAGGAGGGGCCGAACTCGATGGACGGATATTGTTCGAAGAATTACTGAATAGACCTTTTATAAATCGGCTATAGCGGTATCAGAAGATAGCATGCTCAAGATACCCTTCCATGTACATGTACACTTGACAATGATAATGGTGATGAGTGGTGCGTATCATTCAGATAATCTGTGTTAAGTAAGAAAAACAACGAGCAGTTTCGGTATTTAGAAGTAGTATTTTTATAGTACTTTTATTCGCACCGGTTTAATAGGTAATTTTTTTAAAAATAATTCATTTCCTAAATAACAAACAAATAACAATGATAACTAAAAGTGTACTCTGATCGCAGAAGCGTTTTCAGGCAAAGCCCATCTTCAGCCGGAAAAGGAAAAACCCGAACATAGAACCGAGAACATGTGTCGTGAAGATAATTATAAAATTTTTTTTTGAAATTCGAATATAGAAATGTGTGCCTCGAACATATATCAGCAAAGTGAGTTTGTGCGTTAACATATGGCTAATAACGAATATTGAAAGTTTAGTTGAAATTTAATACTTCAGACGTTGAGGTACAAAAAAAAGGGACAATAATAGTTGGGTCACGGAAGAAGTAGGAATAATATGGAAAAGATCAACTATTTTCGGGGAATTCGTAAGGAGCCGAAATTAAAGTCGGCCGAACGGAAGAAAGAAGAGTGACGAGAGAATGAACTAGTGAAAAGGTTAATAGGATCATCGGGTCTAAGTCGGCAAGAGCAAGTTAAAAAAAGCGCCGAGGGGAAGGGAGAAAATCAGAATATTATGGCAGAGGGACTAGGCTGTAAAGATCGGGCTAGAAGGAATTTTAATTAGCAAAAGAGAAATCGTACTTATCGGCACGGAATTTTAAGCGGAACTTTTTGTTGGAAATTTGTCAATAGAACGAACTAAAACTTGTTCTATCGCTTAATAGAAGCGTTTAATTTTGATTTTTTCTTTTTTTGCTCTAATGAACAAATTTATTCTTAATTTAAAGCAATTATAATTAGCCAGGTCACCCATTTCCAGCAATGATAGTAGAGACTTTAATTTCTAATTGAACACACTCCGAAGCTCATTTTATTTGAAATTTCGAAAAATTAATTTCAGCGTATGAAAGATAAACAGGAGAGAACCATAACATTTCACGAATGAAAATAATTTAGCGATATACCTTTTTCCCCTTTAAATGCTCGTTATACAGGTCAGTTGTCTGACTACGTATTGTTATGTATCAGCTCCTTTTACGTCTAAATTGGTTCGGGCGCCATTGAAGAGAAATGCTTCAAAATTTAAAAAAAAAAGGAAAGAAGAAAACACAGAAGAAAGGGAAGCCTTTCTTTTCCACCGTGGAGCGGTCCAAAGTGTCCCTCGCTCAGGTACCACGCGAACACCAATCACAAGGCTTGCGCTGAAAATTGGGGAGAACCAAACGAAATTAAATTAAGCAATAAAAAGCGATATATTTTGAAGCATCTAATAAAACTTAACAGGCGATTATTGAACACGACTAGTAATCGAAATTTCTACAGCTTTCGTGTGAGACCAAAATACGACAAATGATAACTGATCGTCCACGACGTTGATCGGACGGCGGGGACAAACAGAAGAATCCGGCGACTTCGAAAGACGCATGTGTTTATATGCAATAATTTGCGTAGCAGAGCAAATGTCTAGGCATCGCTTTTAATGCGAAATTAAGCGCTCGGCTGATGTCCGATACCCTTTACTACATCTACTAATATTTAATTGCAAGCCTCGACACACACATACATACACACACACCGTGAAACCATTTACACGCTCGCTTTTATTACTAACGCTGACATACATGTAATAATGACTAACATTTCAGTGATCTTAATAGATCGCTCAGAATTTTTTCTAATGCAACCCGATTACGTTGCTACAGAATTCCATATCTTCGGTCTACTTACCAACCTAACTTAAAATGTATACATATATACACATTCAAATTTCTTTATTTTCCTTTTTTCAATTAATTAGTTAATTATTATTATTGTTATTCCTATTATTACTATTATTTTTCCGCTCTTTTTATATTTAATATCTAGATTAAAAACTAATATCCATTTGGTTCGTTATAGTATGAAGACTGCTAGATTTAAATTTTCAACGGAGTTCATGTGTACCTTTCCGGTTATTCAAAAAATTTACTCTACCGGTTTGTGCACACATAAAAGAAACAAAGTAAAATTAAAATGTATGCCCTTGATATAATCCTTTCGCGATATATTTTTAATGGATCCGAAGATAGTACTCTAGACGATTTCTCGTGGGATTCGTTTTTACGTTCTCGCATCACTTTTTTCGTATCCAGTTACTCAGCCTGTGCTAAGTATAAACTTCGGATCAGCTGGAGTCTTTGGAACAAGATAGATTTAGAACGAGCACTGGTTTCGTAGAAATTTATTTAAACAGAAAAGTTATACCTTACAGTTGGTACGTGTATCATCATGCGGTGTTTACGCGTAAAATCGCGGTAGCTGCAAATTTTGCCCGGGTTGTACGACGTCGTTTTAGAATCGTTTTCACTTTTGGCACTTATATACACAGCACCTGGTTCGAGACAAAGTCCAACTGCCCATAAAGTTGCCTATGCTTATGCGTGTTTGTGCGAATGAGCACACAACATGGAAATTCTGTTGGTGCGTAATTAAATTGTACAAATGTTTCAATATTAACCGACAACAGCAACCACTTATAGTTACGTAAGAAATGGTAAATTAAAATATGGACCGCGTGCCGAGAAAAATTTCCGTACTCGTAAACTGCAACGTTGGACTAATATTTATTTCATTATTAATTTATTTATTTGTTGTAATGATAGACTTTATTTTCTGAAGTTTTCTTTTTTTTCTTTTTTCTAATAAATCCGTTTGAGTATTATCTTAGTTTATGATTTCTGTTGTAAAATTATATAAACGAATATGTGTATATTATTATTTACGAATTAAAATGTAAAATTTGTAATAACGTGTACATACGACAAATAAAAAAATAGCTTTATTAATAAGTGAGAAATCAAAATTTAAAGAATATTTAATGTGTTTCAGAAACGCAGGAAAAATAACGAATATAGAAATTGATTTGAAAGTATTTAAAATTAGTCAAAAATTTTTCGTTCGTTTTTTAAATAGCCGGTGCATATTGGCTTATGTAATTTATCAGTTAATAGTTAAAAAAATCAATACGCTATTTACAATTATTTTTGTACACGTTGGTGATATCTTTTCGCAGTTGCCGTACATTTCGACAGCTGTTTTTAATTAATTCATTTTAATAATTCTACGAGGGGAATAATTTAAATTTATAACGATTCGTAACCTTCACGTGGTGCCCCTGGAACGCGATTTTCAAGAATTGAAGAACTTTTACCAAAAATTCAAGCTAACGCGTACCAGTCCTGTCGAAACCGAGACTTCGACTCCGTCCAAAAATAATTTTTGGAGTTATGCGAAGAAGTCCATAAAGCTTATCTTCAAACCCACCATACCTTATCCTTTACTTCACTTTGATGAATATTCGTTTTGATTTTACAAATAATAATGAATATATCTTTTTTATTTTCTTTTTTTTTTCTTTTTTTCTTTTCTTTTTTTTATACGAGTAGTTAGTGCCTATATGGCTATTACTCGATTAAAGGTCATTTATATATCATTGATTATTTTTGTTTTAATAATAAAATCAGTAAGCATTTGGAGGTTGTTTATGTCGAGGATACTTTTTCTCAGTTGATTATCGCGATGATGGTTGTACTTCTGGCAGGTTAGGATAATGTGATGAACTGTCAGCGGTACGTTGCAAATGTCGCATAGGGGCGGTGGTTGATTACTCAGTAGATATGAGTGAGTAATTTTTGAATGCCCACGGTATATTCTGTTAACCACTGTTTCCAGCTTCGGTGAGCAGACATTACCAATGATTAGCGGCCAAGCGTCCACGCTTTTCTTTGAATATCCAAGTATACTTGGCCGGGCCCGGAACCGCTGATTCCACGAGTGTAAGATTTCCCGACTGTACCACTGTGTTAGGTCTTCCCCCAGCATTATCGGAAGATATGTTTGAGTTTGCCCTCTTGCTGCATGATTCACGATGTCATGGCCATCTATTCCTCGATGGCTCGGGATCCAAACGAACGAGACACTGGTGTTTCGTTTATTTAATTCAGTGATGATAAGCAGTATTTGTTCCGCCGTTGCCGCAGTCGAATTCATCGCTTCAATATACTGCATGGCTAAGACTGAACCGGTCAGGATCGTATACTGGTCAGATGGCAATTCCGATATCTGCAGCAAACATTGAAGTAAGGCTAACATCTCGGCCGCAAGGACTGATGTCATATTCGGCAAGCTGAAGGAATATATCCTTTTCCCGATGGAAAAGGCGCCTCCGACATGTGATGATGTTTTGGACGCATCGGTGAAGCATAGAATTGAATTAGGCTGCTGGCTCAAAACGTTCTGAAGCCGTTTACGGATGTCCGTATTCGGCTGCGTTTTAACGTCGGCTGTAAGTAGATGCCAGCAGATATTTGGGGTAAATTGACTCCGTGGCGGTGACACTGTTAGGATTCTGCTCATGATACCACGTAGCAGCCTCAATGGCCTTTGCAGTCTAATTCGTTGTAGCTGTTTTTGCATATGAATGCGATTTGGATGACGCTGATGAACAGCGACCTTCATTGAATACTTAATAGCGAGCATCTTCCGTCGGTAGCAGAGCGGTGGGGTGCCACTAAGCTACTGAAGGCTAGCGGTCGGTGAGGTTGGGAAAGCCTTTAATGCAATCCTCAGTCCAGCGTTCTGTATCATATCCAATATATTCAGTAATCGGTTACTGGATATATCTCACATTCGCGAAACTAGTCGGTTTTGTTTAATTATTAATTGTGCGAATAATTTATAGGTTTTCGTGTTTTTTATTTCATTAATTATAATTATAACGCGAATACATTCAAATAACTATAATAAAAATAATAAATACACTTCATCGTTAGTTCCAGTCGTAAGAACCTTTTCGCCGATAAATAGAAATTATCCGCTCTCCCCGTGAGCGTTAAAATTTTTGTCAAACGAGTAATGAAATTTGGATATTTTTTAAATGTGAACTTTGTAACACCACTCTAGTAGCTCGATAGTTCGTGAAAAAGTAATACCATTATCTGGTGGTAGAGTTTCAGAAACTTTTGAAAGTCTGCGCAATTTGATAAAAAAAATAAAATAGTTCAATTGATAAAACGAAATATTGATACTGTAGATGTGTGTAATTGTTGCAAAGTAACAGGTTACATCGGTAGAAATGCTAATTTTTGTACGCGCTAGTCTACGGTTTGAAAGAAAATCGTTTTTTTCTTATTTTCACGGCGCTGCTTGTGCCAAAATTTCTTCATTAACATTCCCCTTCTCACTCGGTGTCTCTCTCTTTCCGAACGGAAAAACAAAAAAAGCAACAAACTTGTCTTAAGAAGGGAAAAAAAAGGCGTTAGAAAGTTTATAAAAGAACCGGAGAGATCCTGAAATCGAAAATTGCGAGTTCAGCAGTTATTACGGAATGGCTATGAAGATTAAAAGGGAAAACGGAAGACCGACTGACGGCCGGAAGGGGAATTTTTAATCCTTGGGAATGGAGAGAGGAGATAATTATAAGGTAAACATTTGTTTGATATATGTAAAGAGTGGAATTACAGAGTTTAGGGGCAAAGTTGGCTGCTTTTCGTGGAATTAGTTTAACTTCGGTTCCGCGCTAGTTGTTATTGTTGTTCGTAATCTGCACTAGAACAGTAGCTGCTGTTTAAATTAATGACCGTTATATTTCTTATGTGTATCCGCAGATATAGATAGTGTGCTAGTGGCCGGATAATATTCGACCGGGAGGACAACACAGTAAACGTTCGTTATAAGGATTAACTTGGAAAACCGTGTCTAGGGATTTGCCTAAGAGATCTAAACGACGAAGGATGTTCTTGTTGAAAATAGACTATCGGAGGTGTTGAGAAACATCTTAATAAAGATTCATCCGGGATTACCTCTCCTGGGAATTTGATCTCATTTTCGCCTTCTCCTTCCGATTTGCGCGTCCCCTCTTCCGCGACCACACAGCAGCGCCCTTCGATACCCTAATGTTCTTCCTGATGTCACTACAAAATATCTGCTTTATAATACTTCGTATATGAGCGCGCGTTTATATATCCGCGCCTCTGATAACAGTCCGCACGATACCCTATTTCATTTCGGACCTATCTGTGTGTGTAGTGCGTCCGCTGAGCACCCGAACAATGAGGGTGTTGGCCTGTCCGACCTGTGTTTCACTATAACGACACTTCTAATTAATATTAACTTTATTCGACGCTCCATTACCGCGTCCTATTCTCCGTCAACAAGCAACACGCGCGCACACAAACAATAGAGCCGACCAGAGAGGGGGTGCACTTTTCGATCTGACCGCTGTTTGCAGACCGATAGCACTTCAAGCAGCCTCTGTTCTCGTTTGTTTGTTAGCCATCGTGGCTCGCAAAATTAGCTCTCTCCCGTTTACAGCCGTGATTATGCAACGAGTGCCATCTCGATAAAACTGAATTTGTTAACACAATCGTTCGATGGTATTTAATTAGTTGATATTTTAGCCGTACGGAAATAATCTAAGCGATATGGACAGATCGGAAAATGACTTAATCAGAGTCCCTTAAAGATGCACACGTGGCGCATTGTGAGGCAACAGTGAGCGATAGAAGTGTGTTTGTCAAATGCCTGTCGTTTCATATATATGTATATATATATATGTTAATGAGTATGTAATTTTTGCTCGGCGCTAATTTTTAAGTTATGAGACACTTTTGCATCGATTAGATAGAACGTTTAAAAATGGCGTAGTCAATTAAAATTGATTCTTCCATAAGAATTAGAGAAAGTCATCACCTGCGGATGCAAAAGTGTCCCGGTAGTATGCAACGAAGGACCAGTTCATATATTAATAATCGTTATATTATTCCCATGCTAGGAGAGGAATATGAAAATTTTATTTCGATCAGATGTAACTTTTTAGGGAATAGAAGCGATAATAAAAGTGAAATGACGACGGTTAAATGTCCTAATCAATTAAAACTGAACGTTCTATATTATATAAGATTATAATTATGTTTCAGTCGAGGGTATCTCTAGGGTGAGGTGTAAAGGCTGAGTTAACATATAAAAATGATAATGCCATTCTTATGCGCGGAATAATAAGAACATCATATAATGAAAAAAAGTTATGTAATAACATTGCTTTTTTGCAATTTTTATAAGACAAATGCTTTATACTTTTTTATAATACGAGTAATTATAGAAGACTAGTAACTGGGTGTTTTTTAATTTTTCATAAAAACAATAATAATAATAAAACTTACTACGGATACAGGTCTTAGTGTTTTGCGGAACTGATATAAATAAATTCTCCAGCGGACTGGAGAAACACCTGAAAACAAAAAAATCTGGTCGATTAAAAAAATATTTTATTTAACACACGAACTAAAATTATACGGCTTTGATGTATAAAATACGGAAACATTACGGCGGGAAAAAATATTTTAATCAGCGAGCGAATTTCATCTTATTACTTATTAATTTTAAAGTAACCATCGGACGACAGAGAATTTTATATCAGTCATTGCCGTCCAATACTGCTCAATAAATATATTTGGCGTGTATTTACTATGACTAAATCGAACAAAAAAGCGATATCCGAAATAACCAAAATGAAATGAATATCACCGAATATTAATTTCATGTACGAATATTGGCAAAAAATAGTGCTACAGTATGGAATCCGTATAATAGTATAAACGCACACACACATACACATATACATACATTCATACATACATGCATATATATATATATATATATATATATATATATATATATATATATTTATTACATGGAGGATGAGAAAAGATTTTTTTCGATAACCGGTAGTTCATGTATGTATTTTTATTCTTTGTGGGTATTTTTTTTATAATCCTGATTTACGAACGGTTAAGTTATACCTTGTAAAACGAATACGTCGTTAAAGTAACGTGCTTATTATTAAACCGATTGATAACGTCTGGTATTTTACTTTGTTTTTTTTTGTTGTTTTTTTTACCTCTTGGGCTCGTCTCAACCAGTCACCCAGAAAGAAATAGAAAGAAAATAAGTCGGTTATATTTTAATCCGATCAGAAATCTTTGATAAAAAGGAATAAATAGCAGGAATAACTAGTAGAATAACTAGTAGAATAACTAGTAGGGAAGAAAAAGTCAGGACATAAGAAGTACAATAAGGAGTAGGAAGCCTAAGTGTTAATAATTAGGAATACAAAGTAGAAATCAGATGAACACTGGAAGAACACATGATCGGCGTCGTAAATAACTGCATCATCAGGATGGAGAGGACAGTGTGGGAGGAAATCAGGAAAAAGCGAAACCTGGAGAAAGGCAGCAGAGAATAGCCAAAACGCATACGAACAACGGAAACAATATCAGAACGTTGAAGAGAGGGATGCAAAAGAAACCATGAATAGGGAGGAAGAGTAGGCTGAACAGACAGATGAAATGAATAATTCTTAGAAAAGGAGGAAGCGTAAATATCCGATACCAATAATTGATATGGAGGCTTTTACATATCGATAGGAAGTTAGCGGATGGAATTTTTCAAAAAAAAAAAAGACGGGAAGAAGCAGAAACCCGAGCCAAGGAATCAGCCGCTTCATTACCAAATATGCCCGAGTGACTAGGTTCTACTCACAGCAAATCAATATTAATTGAATGGAGAGAGGAAAAATTATGAATGAGTGAACGTGTACGGAGAACAACAACGTGTCATTGGAATGATCAGGAAGAGGAGAAGATATGACCTGAAGAGCACTCAAGGAGTCAGAGATAATTTTAAGAAATTGGAGAAAATATGATTCGAGGAAATGAAAATAATAGAGCGAAGGATAGTCAAATAATTCGTTTATGAATATGGAACAGAAATAAGGAAGACGATAAGTTAAAATCAGAAAGGACGGAGGAAGCTCCAACAGCAACCTTGTTCGAACGACATATTATGTATAAAATACGTTTCTCTGTTGCAATTATCTCCGTTAAAAATATTGAGGAATTATGCGAACGGCACTTGTGAAGGTTTGTTATATCTGCTCATTAAGCAAGTTACAAAAAAATAAAACTTCAACAAAATTGTTCAAAGATTGAGCTTCAATTAAATAATATTATTACAGAAAAAAAGAAGAAAATTTCATTTACCCTCTTTATTATTCGAACACAAACCCGCGCTGCGTTTCCTCAAATGCGTTCAATGCAACGTACCGAACTAGATGTGCTTGAGCTGTAGGGTTCAAAACATGTTGATTTTTCGTTGTGTCAATAATAATTTTATATCGGATAATTGAAAATAAGTGTGTTTGTACTGGAATGAAGTTCAATGTTGACGACCCCCCCCCCCAGAGAGATGATATTGCAGTAAACTGTCGCGTAAGAGTTAAAATATTTATCTTGAATTGTGCCAAGTAGAGTAATATAACATGAAAAGTGGAGGTTAGATTTAAATATTACTGAATATTCCAAACAGAGTATCTCGTATACGACATTATATTTGAAAAAGGAAAATCGCATCAAACGTACTTCACGGAAAGGACAACAGCGGAAGCTTTTTCTTCCTCATCGTATCGGGAAACATCACCATGTCCCAGAAGTCCATGAAGTCCAGAATTTTTTCATTCAATTGAGGACGTTGTCGAAAATGCAGTTGTGTGGACAAGCTTTGTACTCGAAAAGGTATTCAATTGTTTGCACCTCACCGCAGCTACGCTACATGAGTAATATTTAATAATGTTCCATGTTTCCATGTTGCCTCTTGTACACCCCCAACCGTCGTCCTTAATAGACTTCCACCTGCGGTAGTTTAGATCTGCATTCATGGGGAGGCTTTCTGATGGTCAATTCAGAACAGACTACGATAAATGGTTTATCCGACGGTCTAGTGGAGAAAATTGCGAAAATCAGTGCATGGTGCTATAAAAGTGGAACAATTTCAACTGAATCGATGCATGCGGCTATCAAAAGTAACATTAACTCTAAATGTGTAAACTAGTTAACCGGAAAATGCCAAAAAAAAAGTATCAATTCTGTGACGAAAAGTTCTGCAGAAATGTCGTATTTTGCTAAGAAACCAAAATTGAATGTGGCGTAAATGAATAATTCAGATTTGGAAGTTGAAGAACTAAACTACGTTTGTAGAGCGGGCTCGTGGTAGAGTTTATAGTGTGGGAATGTATTTTGTGGCGAATGGTGTAGTCGCATTTATTGGAGGTAGTATGAATGTCGAAATGTACGTAGAAACTTCAAATAAGAATTCATGTTGGCGCGTGAAGAACTTTAGCGGGATCGCTTCAATTTTATTAAGAATTCCAAGTACAAGGCTCACAAAACTCGAGAATGGCTTTCTTTTTGTGTTGCTGACATTAGTCCGCGCACTGTAACTTTATAAAGAACCCGTGGGACTATTTAGACAAAAAAATATCGGAAAATTACAAGTCGAACTGAGTTGAGTAAACGATTAAAAGACGAACGGTAGGAGAATCATTCAGTCGATTAACTACAAAAATTGTGTAGTATTTTTGATGCGACGAAGATTGCAAGCTAAGCTGCTATTTAAGTTTCGCCGGAATTGTCCGGATGTTGATGCGGCGTATAATGGTTTATGTATGTGTTATTTATAACTGTGGTTGAATTATTTTTTGAATTTATTTGATATTTTTTTAAATACACTTTTAACTTGAAAAAATTATAAATAAAGTTTTTTTTTTCTATATTTTGGTTGTACGATCCCTTGTTTTAATGTTAAAAAAATAACAAAAACAAATATTGTTTCAATGGGCATATTGAAAAAATTGGCTTTGGCTTGCTTGCCAGTCACTAAGAGCGTATTGCCCGAAAATGAGTTCAATTTTAATTTAGTTAATAGTGGAGCAATGAAATCTACCAGATTTTGCTTGCAATTATTTCGAATCTGTGTAAACATGTACGACATAAGCCGGCTTTAAATTATTCCTATTTAATATTTCCAGTTTTTGAATTTAAATTTTCAGGATAGTTTTATTTCAATATTTAATCAGAATTAAAAAATTTACAGCTGCTTTACACATGTTGTTTCTATATCGTCGTTTATTCGTTACAAACTTTGTGAAAAAACGAAACACACACATATATATATATATATAAAGTAAGTCCTGTACCCTTAGCAAGACGTCGGTGATTGTGAAGTTAAGGTTCACAGTGTACTAAGCCCAATGGCACTAATGAGAGTAGGGGGCCAGCTCCTTTCTACTTGGGATCCGCCTTTACTTTCCCAGATTTCCCTGATACCCAATTATTTCAGGCTAGGTAAACCTAGGAGCAATTCGGATCCAGATCGAGACAAGTCTCGAACCCGTGTCTTCTGATTCAGTAGCCAAGCACCTTAACCAAGGGCGCCGCCAGCCGATGAGCCAGGGGGAGGGGCAAGATGATAGAAAGAGAATATGAGTTGTGGGAAAAATAAAATTTATAAGTTGTAAAGGCTTAATATTTTATTAAACAAGAATAAAATCATAATTAAAACATAATTTCCGTGGGTTTCTGGCAAATTGTTCTACTAATTTATTATAAAAGTCTTCCAAATTGTCCATGATTACACCCCTATGAATACTCATCATGGCCAGTTGATAAAAAGTTTCAAAGCTCCAGGGGGTGCAGCTGTCCCTCCGCCCCCCGCTGGGAAACCTATGAACTTAATCACTAGGCTACCGCGCTATCACATATATATATATATATATATATATATATATATATATATATATTTATACAAGTTTTTAATATTTCTTATTCAAAATACAGAAAAAAATAAAAAAGGTTTTAGAAAAAGTAATAGAAAACAAAGAAATTAAAGTATTCTATTAGAGCAGTATTATAAACTCAATTTTTCTACTTTTCGATATATTTTTCTTGACTGTCCATTATCATTTTCACTCCGAAATCTTCTGCGTGTAACTGTGCGATCTATCTTTCTCTGCACTCATAAATTGCTAAAGAACGTCAGTCTAACAGCTAAATTATAGCTCTGTATACCTTGTATATATTTATTACTGCGTATTAAGCTATTCCCGCGCTACTGGCTTTTATAGCAATTTATAGTACGATTTTTTGTAATTAATTAATTATAAATAAATAAATAAAATGAATATTAACTAAATAAATCAATTAAAATGCGTATTCCGAGTTCGCTTTATTAAAATTTCAGACTTTAAATTACCTGAAAAGTACTTATTAAACATAAAACCCCCTAAATAAAGTATAAATATGGTCCACATCGTTGTATAATCAAAATTAACTGGTAAAAATCAAAAAAAAAAAAAAAAAATTATTATCATGAAGGATTCATTCCGAATTACGATTTATATGAACAATAATTATTTCTGAGAAAGGGTTAAATTTTCATTCAATTATTTTGGTGATACAGTAAAACCCCGATTATCCGTGTTAATTGGGGATTCATCATGCACTGATACAGGAAAACACGGTTAACCTGCCGCCGGCCGTTCCGCGAGTTTTTATGTATCCCGAGCCTTGCGACCCACCTAATATGTGGGTGAGGAGGTTCTTCACTCAATTTCATATTATGAAATGATAGCTATCTACGATTGCAATTGTATAATTTTCTGTATTGTTTTGTTTTGCTTTGTAATAAATACGTTTAATAGTGTGTACTGTACATGAAATGAGAGCTGTGATATAGAACCCCTTTTAGCGAGAAGGAAACTGGATTACTTAAACTAATCTAATTAAGTAAATACTGTATAATATACAGAAGATTTATAAAATTCAAAGTTTTTATTCATTTTAAATACTGCATATTGACAAGACGAAGAAATAAGAACACAAAGTAGAGTGGAAAGAAAAATTAAATGAACGTAAGGTACAGAAAAAAAGCGTTATAAAAAGGAATAGAATAACTCAGACTAGATATTAATTTTTATTAAAAAAGTTAGTCAGTTTCTCTCTTTCTGTTTTATCTTCGTCTGGAAATGTTCTAACTGCAGAATGTCTGCGAATGTTGTATCTGTCTGCTGCTCGGAATACGTGATCACAGTCTGCATACAATGCAACGCAGTTTTACAGCTTACTCGCTGTTCTGCTATTTCGACTTCCACTTCATATTCCCCTTCAGAATCCTCATTGATTTCATTCAAAAATTTCTTCATCAGTAAAATACGGTAACCAGGATCAATTTCATAATTATCTATCCACTCCTTCATATTTTCATCATCAACATGTTCAAATTCCTTTCCATCACAGGAAGCACGCGAGTTTAAAGAGATACACGGTTAATCCGCCAAACCGGTTAAAACAGACACGGATAATCGCGGTTTTACTGTACTAAGTTTTTTAATATAAAATGATGGATTTTAAGAGCTTTTAACAATTTCAGAAAGTAATTTTTGTGCCAGTATTAGTTTATTTTAACTGTGTTTTACGGAATGACATTTATTTTTTTGGAAGTTGTAATAAAAATGACTGCACACAAAGCGTAAATTATTTTTTTTTACGAGTGACGTAGTCGCTTGAAGTTTTTACTCTTCTATGTTTAGGGGTGTCCCCGTGGTGAAGTTCGAAGGACTGAATTATACATATATATATATATATATATATATGTGCGTGTGTTTGTGAATGTGTCTGGACGCACGGGTAAGTAGTGCGAAAATAATCAAAATAATGAAGATTTTAGAAAAGGAAATAAATTAAAATATTATTTTTTTTTTGAAATCTTCATTTTTTGATTACACACGCAATAATTATAATTTAGTAGAATACAAAATACTAAAAATAAATTTAAAAAATCATATAAAATGTTAACAATAGTTTGTGTGAAAAAAGTGTAAACAACCTTCGTTTAAAATGTATATAATAGCAGTCAGCGTAAGTATACCGTATAAATTTCGAAAAGGACAATTGGAATTTCTTTAGGAAAACTAGCTAAAAGGCAATGTACTCTTAATCTCAAAAAACAAAAAAAAAAATATAAATGTTCTAAAAATTTAACGTTAGTTAGGATTTTCCGTCATTAAGTTCAGCTAGAGAGAATTTGTAAGTGTGCCGGGCGTTTTAAATGTGGTTTGCAAAATATTTTTTTATTTGAATTGTTTTATAAATGTACATTTTACTTCCAACGTTCATTTCGTTCTAAAAGTTTAAACAAAAGTGGAAAATATTGCCATTTTTTTACAAGCGCAAGTATTTGAATTTTCTTTTTTTCCCTTAGGTCTTATGGGAAAAAAAAGAAAATTCAAATGCTTGCGCTTGTAAAAAAATGGCAGTATTGTCCAATTTTTTTTAAAGACCACGCATGCACACTTCTGCCGGTAGCCATGAAGTCTTATTGGTTTTTTCCGACAATTTGTAAAATTTCAAATAGGTATATACAAGTAATCAGACTGAAGTTTGTTTTTTATTTTTTATTTTTTTTTTGCGGGAAAATTACTGGAATTTAATTTTTAGAAAACAAATTGCGCGCTAATCTAAAATTTTCATACGATTATTTATATGGGCAGTTTTTTATTTAGACATCGCAGAGAAAAGGTTTCTGTAAGTTTGCGTGTATTCATTAGAACACGCGAAGTAACTGAGACTCGTTGTATTTAGTGGATAGATGTATTTTTATGTATTGTGCCAAAATATATGCCGGGCCGTCAGCATCGTGTTTCGTGCATACTTTGTTTCCAGCATGTTCTTATCAGTTATCGCGATACGGTCTCTGACGTGAAATAAACGTTTATATCGAGAAGTCATTTATCGGGATATTGTTACTTATAGATAATAGAAGGTGGGTTAAATTTAATTTTTCAATCACTTCTCTCCACAAACATTGTGTTCTTTTTCTACGGGATTTAATTTTATTTAGCGTCGTAGAATATTTCGTTCATTTTAATATTTATTTATTTTTCTGGTATCTCATTACGTACCGCACTGACAATTGTGAACATCCCAATGACTTTTCTCATTCACCATGAAATAAATTTCCTCCTCGTTTCCTTGAAATATTTCGTCGCATACGATCAATATTTGATTCCTCTTTCTCCGACTTATCTTTAGTTTTTCTTCTTTTCAACTTGGTACAGTCGAGAAGTCACGTCTATTACAAGCAATAATGTTCTCCTCTATTCTCTTTCCGATACCCAAATCGAACGGATTATCTTAAAAAAAAAAAGTAAATTATCGCCGACTTTCAATATACTTTTAAAAATAAACTGTTGACTGCTTTTGTTTTTTGGGGGGATGATTACTTTTGACCATCCAGATTGGCATAACAAAAAGAGCAGTCAAATTTAGATACCACAATGAAATTTACCAATATGTATGATGTAGATCAATAGTTTAAAAAATTTGATAAATATAATCGCAACGTAACTAAGGATGCTGAAAAATTAGTGAAGCAAAATAATATAATATGGTGGAACGAAGAATTAACATATTATCGTAGTCTAAAATACTGAGTGTAAGACTTTTCAAAAAAACAAAAAAAAAAGAAGCGTTAACATTGTCAAATATTTCATATCAGTATTATAAAAGATATCCCTCGTTAAGATTCCGGAATTTTAAAATTAGGCTAATGTTTTTGAAGTATTTAAGATAAGGTTTGGCCACATTTGTAGCTTCCGATGTCTTGTTATAATCTGTATATAATATAAAAACCGTAATTTTTAAAAATTATTTTTTACATTATTTTTTTCTCAGGAAATAAGAATGATATATAGTTATGAAAAAAGTCAGGCTCATCATATTAGGTGAATTCCCATTTCGCCTAATTCCCAATTCGCCTAATTCCCATTTCGCCTAAAATTAGGGTCGGGTTACTCAGGTAATAAAAAAAAGGTCAGACAAACATACGAATGATTTCGTGTTGGCAACAGCGCGTCATCATTATCGAATTTTAAGCAGACTAAACGCATCATTTTTTTTTCTATTTGATTCCACTGTTAAGGTTTTTTTTCCTTTCCGAAATACAACAAAAAGGTTTATATGAAAATCAGAAGTGAAAAAATACCGCTAAAAATGTTTGATGTAAATATACGCGAAACGACCACTCCGATTAATATTTGCGAGTTATTTTATTGGATGTCCAGTGCTGTATAAATCCCACCCGCCTTATCAGTCAGTATATAAAAGCCTTATTGATATTTAGTGTGACAAGAACATTGAGGTTCGGAGTTGCAGAAAAAATAATAAAAAAGCTAAATTATAATTAGGTGTAGTATCGAAGTGGTCGTGTTTATGTAAGATTAAAGAAATAAAAATCGAATAGAATTAACAATAATGACATGACATCGAATGATTATTACAGCGGTAATTTTATTATTGATTATTAAAATTACAATTATAAGTACATACAAAAAGTAAATGTTAAAATTAGGAAAACATAAATAAAGCTCCATTTAGTTCACCTTGCCTTTTTGCCTTTTCTAGGCTTTTTTTCAAAATAACTTCTTCCGGCTCAACGTAGCTCGGTACGCATTTCAAACGCCTATACTGTCAGGAAGTGCTCTATTTCCGCTTCTCGGCCACGCATAACGAAACTAGTTCGCTACCCCTGCGTAGCGGTCAGATCCTTCGATTTTTTAACTGAGAATGCGTCTTTGACAAACAATGCCGCGTTTGCCCGCTGCCGAGACCTTCCGAGAAATTGAATGATTATTACCAAAATTTTAATATTTTCAAAGGTCGTAAGAAATGCCAAATCCATCTGAATATGCGGAAAATCACCACATACTGACTGTTTTACGCTATGAGGTCACAATTTGTTCTGGGTTGAGTGTTATGTATATCAACGTTCTGAAGGAAACTATTCTTCTATCTTGAATATTTAAATTTTCGCTTGTGAATAAACCAAAAATTTAGAGTCAGGCTAATATAGCAATGGATATATCATTTATAAAAACAAATCGAGCAGGTAAATAATATATATATATATATATATATATCTAATATTTGTATATTGAAATATTTATTGCAATTTACATTTTAATTGAAATGGTATTCAATTAGATTTTGACAACAGAGAATAAAAAAAATTATCATCCATTAAAAAATTATTTTCGCTTAATTGCTATAAATTTTTATTTTGTACGTCAAAAGTGTATGATAAAATATTTGGTTAATTGAATAGCGTCTTTATATATTCTCTTTCTTTTTCCTTTTTGTAATGTTAAATCGTAATCTTTTGGCAGTTTATTGAATGAAGCATTTTAAATAGTAAGACAGAAGGTTTTTTTTTCTTTGCCTTTTTTTTGGATTTGCCAAAAAATCTGGCAGACTTAACAGAATGTAACAGAAAGAAGAAAAATATTATAATCTAATTCGATTGGACACTGGGTAAATAGAAGAAACAAGGGTGAGGAGGACAGTGCCCCTTTATTCCAATCTTCTGCGCTTTGGCCTCCCCACTCCTTACAGTGCCAAAGCCATTCTTGCTTTCTCCTCTCTCAATATAGTTCCTTTGTTAGCTTTCTTTATCACCGCAATTTTTAATCTTTTCCTTATATAATGTACAGTTCTCTGCGTTGGGTAAGTTCTACTGTTGACGTACCCAAAAAATTGAAAAAAAAAAAATTTTTTTTTACTTTGTCAGAAACTCTAATAACAATATTTTTTGCGTTTTATTTATTTTTTTCATTCCAATTATCGAAATTACTTGAAAAACATCGTCATTATAATAAACGTGACTAATTTGAAGAGGAATTTTTCAAAGTCCAACAGCAACCATTTAGGCTTCTGGAGAAGTTATTTTGTACCTTAAAATTCAATTTTAGAAGTATTTTTAACAACATACGCCACGTTTTACCGTTTCATCTTGTAGAATAAGGAAAAAAATCATGACTGTATCTTCTAAAATTTTTTTTATACCGTGCGACACATCTAAAAATGTAATAACCCCTTATTACTACCAATCTTTCGCCATTTTTTAATCAATTGTCCTTATTTTCACTGCTTTCTACAACTAAAAATCTATTGTTAAAGATTATCAAATATAACAAATATACTCGAGGGATAGATATAAGAATATTTAAAATATACATTTTTTTGATATGGTGCTTTTAAATCTATGCTCATTTATTAATCCCATAAAAGCCATGAACTGACCCCATATAACAGGGTCTTCACCTTGTTTATTCCTTACTTACTCTTCTTTTTCTGCTGTACACTGAGTTTAATAGTAAATCTAGTCATTTTTCTCGTCCTAATATCCAAATTTTGAAAAATCTCTTGTAATTGTATACGTTACTGTTGATTATTTATTCAAATCCGAAGCAGTATTAAATTTTTAAATTCTTTCGATTTGCAAATTCACTTTTTTTGAATTAAAGAAAAATGAAATTAGGTTCAGGAAGTTTTGTTAAAAAAAAGAGAAACACTGTTTTCCTAATTTTAACATTTACTTTTTGTATGTACTTATAATTGTAATTTTAATAATCAATAATAAAATTACCGCTGTAATAATCATTCGATGTCATGTCATTATTGTTAATTCTATTCGATTTTTATTCCTTTTTTCTTACATAAACACGACCACTTCGATACTACACCTAATTATAATTTAGCTTTTTTATTATTTTTTCTGCAACTCCGAACCTCAATGTTCTTGTCACACTAAATATCAATAAGGCTTTTATATACTGACTGATAAGGCGGGTGGGATTTATACAGCACTGGACATCCAATAAAATAACTCGCAAATATTAATCGGAGTGGTCGTTTCGCGTATATTTACATCAAACATTTTTAGCGGTATTTTTTCACTTCTGATTTTCATATAAACCTTTTTGTTGTATTTCGGAAAGGAAAAAAAACCTTAACAGTGGAATCAAATAGAAAAAAAAATGATGCGTTTAGTCTGCTTAAAATTCGATAATGATGACGCGCTGTTGCCAACACGAAATCATTCGTATGTTTGTCTGACCTTTTTTTTATTACCTGAGTAACCCGACCCTAATTTTAGGCGAAATGGGAATTAGGCGAATTGGGAATTAGGCGAAATGGTACCAGACCTCATATTAGGACTGTTACGTGTGAATTTTTTAAAATCATAATATGCAATTTATCTACTTTTGAAACACTTCCATAGTATTTGTAATGCAGAAAGTTGGTTTATTAAAAGAACTACAAGTACTTATTTTTTTTTTTTTAATTTAATATTTTTTTTACAGAAAATACAATGGTGTAATGAGAAAATTGGTTTTAGGTTGGGGTCCTCTCAAAAAATTCAAAAAACCATTTTTTAGGTTTCTTATGGTTTTTGGTCGTCAACTCTTTGCAGGTTATTTATACAGTGAAATTGATAACGACATCAGATTTTACAGGAAAAATACGTTGAAAACTTGTATAACACTCTTAAAAATTGTCGAATCATAGTTGAAAATTTAACGAATAAAATAATTTCAGACAAGTCGGCCTAGCTCGTAGTATATGTACATTCGAAAATCTAGCTCAATTTGAACTGAAACCCTTTTTCAATCGTTTGACGACGACGAAACCGTATAAGAAATACATTTAAAAAGTATCGATAAAACGTTGAATGTGAAAATCTTCGGTCAAGACCGTTAATAATGTAACGTAAGTTAGGATCATCATTTGAGAGTGGGTTATTAAGTAAGCATACGTAAGAGACACATAATAGAGTTGAACATAAATAATTCGATTAAATTAATACACACAGTTTTAATTTAATTATGCTTCCGGTGCGGAGTGGAAATAGTCTTCAGTTTTCACGATTTCCGATAAGTCGTTTGCTATTCTAAAGTCTTAGAATTCAGATTCGTTAATTAAGAGTTATACATGAATCTTTGGAAATATCAAACGTAGATTTTTTCTTATTTGATGATTCATCAATCGATACTCAATATCTTGAACTTATATTTCTTCGCTCGGGCTGTACTCTGGAATCTTGGAATTCTTTTGTAGTTATTTCTATGTAAAACATTCTTTCTTTTCGCGATATTTTCCCCACTTCTTGTTTAAGAAAACTCCTCTTTCTCTTTCTTGTTCGGCAGTTACAAATCTAATTTCTAATAATATATTTGTTTTTCGTTCATTTTCGCAGATATCTGTAAATATCATTTATAAATACAACAAAGTTCACTACTCGTCCCTTTATTCCATCAATATCCCTTTTCATTTGTTACTGGTCTCTTCCAAAAATATCGAAACAATCTATCTTTCTACTCTACTCTACCCTATTTCGAGGAAGATATTCTGCGGTATTCTTCTCCGATTCTATCGCAGTTCTGCCTTCTTCTGCACTTATATTCTTGACAGTGCCCTTATTCTTCTTAAATCTATTTTTCCATTTTATTTCCTTTTGCAGTCCATTGCAAATAATCTAAGGTCAACAGTAGTGACTCTTTGATACTTCAGAAAAACTTATTTTTCTAATTTACACATTTACTTTAATAAACTTATTTTTAAATAACTGTTCAGAGTCTGTTTAGTTTCCATTTACTGATACTTTGGCGTCTTCCTCAATATAGTCGCATTTTCCATTTCTTAACTTCGGAAATATTTTTTACGCTTCTGACTTAGTCTTTATTTCTCAGTTAATGTACCGGCTCCAAAGTGTAAGTTCGTAACTTTTCTAAATTCTTCAAATCGTCTATCCTCTGTTCTGTTTTTAACGTGGAATGCTCAGCTATTTTTCATGGTTTCCTTTATCTGATCAATTGTCTTTAAAGTTCTTTTCCTTTAAAATTATTTTTGTTTCCATTTTAAGTGCGAACGCGATATACATCTGTTCTTTTTTTCTTCTATTCAGAATCAAATCTGACTTTTTATTTGGTACCACGACTTATCAAAGCCTTTTCCGTTCTATTATCTGTTCCAGCTACCGTCTTCATTTTTCTCGTAGTCTATTTCCAGTACCGTTTCAGTTTAATCTCTCTACCGTTTTTCCTTTTCCTTATTTACGGATCATTTAAATTTGATCATATTTGCTCCTTTAACGCTCTTTTATTTATATTAAACGTTTTCATTTATATTATTAACTTTTTAATTTTAGTTTTCCTATTTCCTGTAATTTATCCTTTGATTTTCATTTATTTACGTCTATCGTCTAAACAATCTCTTATTTCATAGCTACCACCTCTAAGCGTCTTGGTATATAAAGTTTTTTTTTTTTTTTTTTGATTATTACAAAACTGAGCGAATCCCGTTGTTGACGAGCCCAAAACTTAAAAAAAAGAATTGAACAGTTAGTGAGATTAAAATTATTGACCACTTCAATTTGGTGCTTTTGAAGTGTCTTCGCTTAATTTTTAGAAATACCATCTCTTTGGTCGTATATGTTTACTTTTATTTAGTATTTTTAATGCAGTATCCGGATTTTTTTTGTTTTTTTGTTTGTATTAGTTTGAGATTGCGAAGGGCTTAACTTGAGATTTTTTTTTGGTTTTGGCTATTTCAATTTGATTAGTTTTCTCGATCCACATAATTGTACATGCTGAACGTAATTAAAAAAAGATTATATTTAGGTTTAATAATCTATACGATTTCATGACTGCATTTGATGTGTTTCGATAATCATTTGACCGTAATATGTGAACTAGCAGTGTATTTATAAATTCGAATGATTTTTCGGTGTAAATCTTTCTTTACTACATAACTCAGACTAACAGATGTTTTTGCACTGACGGATCTTAAAGAGTTTTGCCCGCAGTTTTTCATTATGACTTTAATGTACTCTATACTGCATATTTTTCGAGAACACTAACTCGATATATTATTTTGAATAAGATAATGATGTATATAATACCATTTTACATAATTATACTAAGGTTTTTGCTACTTCCAATCTATTAGGCTTTTATTAATCTGCTTCTAAACTTTTTTTTTTTTTTTTTTACTTTATTTATTTATTTGGTAAGTAATAACATAAATACATAGTAATTGAAACATAGCCATGAGTATCTCAGTTGAATGAACACCTCACGGATTGGAAACAATAAAAAGAAAACGAAAAAGATAAAAATTTAACCAATATAAAAATTAAAATAAAATTATTCATTTAATGAAAATCTTCAACATCCGAATATTTGGAAGCCATGATAATATTCGCCGCGTGCAGGAATTTTGAACAATTATCGTTGTTTAATGGAAAACAATTTACGTCTTTAAACAAGAATTTCCATTTGGCGCACTCATTAACGCTATGGGTGACAGTTTCAGGAGCATCTCCACAGGAACACAAATCGGTGTCGGCTAGATGGAAACGGTGCAGATAACTTTGGAATCTACCATGTCCAGTAAGGAATTGCGTCACATACGTATTAATATTATTAATTTTGATTGGATTGGTTTTAACCTCGGAGACGAAACTAAATGTTAATCTTCCAGTTGAGCTATTGTTCCAGCTATCTTGAATTTCAATAAATCTATTGTTTAGATCCAACTCCAAACTGAGATTATTTAACCCTTTGAAATATAAAATGTTTTGCTGTAGTACGGAATACAGTGGCAATTGTCCTGCTATTGTTCGCAACGCATCACCGGAAGTAGTTCTATGTGCACGGAGAATAAACAAAAGAAATTTCCTTTGGGATTTAACTAGTACTTCCTGAATGCTTTTACGCTTTAAAGCCTTTTCAAACATAAATACGCAGTACGTGAATAATGGAACAACTAGCATATTATAAATTATTAAACGGTGTTTAGTGTTCATCCGATACGTGCGTCCAGACATGGAGTGCAATTTATTTAGAACCGTTGTAGCTTTGCTGGACAAATTTTTGAAATGTTGATTAAAACTATAGCGACAGTCTAATGTAATACCAAGATATTTCAATGATTCGATGATATTAATTTTAAAGTTCGGTATAGAGAGATGTAGCGAATTGTAGTAGTCCCTTTTTCGTTTCCTGTGTATGATTAATAAATTAGTCTTGTTTTCGTCCAACTGTAGAAGATGTTTTTCCATATAGGTTAAAATATTGTTGATTGTAATCTTGAAGTATTTACAAGTGGAGAGACGATGGTTAGAAGTGACCGCGAATGCTAGATCATCTGCATAGAAATATCTGGTTACAGCCAAGGGGAACTCCATCAACGATAAGTCTGAAATATACAAATTCCAAAAAATCGGGCCCAAAATCGATCCTTGCGGGCATCCGCGAGTAACATTTCGAAAATATGTTTGATGTTCGTGAATAAATTTAATAGTTCTGGAATCTAAGTATTGTCTTAAAATTGAGATTATTCTATAATCGAGCCTGAGTGCTCTAATTTTGTGGAATAAGATTGGCCACGAACAGTTATCAAAGGCGCCTTTAATATCCAACGTCAGCAGTCCGATCGCGGTCTTTTTACTTAACGCACGCTCGATCTGCTTAGATAATTCGCCAAAAAGCGTTGCCGTGGAACGGGACTTAGTAAATCCAAATTGCCGATCATCGTGAGGTAAAACCGGCAGTATACGATTTAACAAAACATATTCAAACACCTTGGCTAAAGCGCTTAACAAGACAATCGGTCTGTACGACGGTGGAAGACTAGGACTTCGTCCGGGTTTTAGCACAAAAACTGTCCTTCCTGCTCGCCAGGCCTCCGGGAAGACTCCGAACCTCAACAGAGCGATGAATAAGCTCTGAAGTAAATTAGGATAGTGGAAATTCAAGATCTTCAAACATTTATTCGTCAGCTGGTCTAAGCCAGGAGCTTTATTTTTAGTCCGGCGAAGAATATCCTTAATTTCCGCTTTGGAAATAAATAGTTCGCTGTTAAAATCAAAGCCGCTAAGGTTAAATCTCTGAAATTCTTGTTGATTTTTTAGTTCACCGTAATGAATCTGTTGGGAACACACTGCTACTTTAAATTTCCGCAATGTAATAACTTTCTAGATTTTGTCGGGTCTGAGGTGAAAATTAAAATAGATCGCGTTTAAATGTTAACATTATGAATTTTGTTATGAACTGTTTTTTCTTGAACTCGTCAATTATGAACATTAACCCATCATGAGAGGAATTTTTCCATATTTTCAATGCGCAGCAGCGGCATTTAAAATGTGTCCTACCCTAGCAGGATATCCAACGGAGTTAGCTTATAAAAAGGAGCAGAAACATTACATTTATTTAGATTTGCTGTGTACACACACACACACACATACAAACATACGTGTATATAAAACTCGGCCCTACGTGCTTCGCAAGGGGCTCGGCCCCTTGATCCTGTTTGGGGACACCACCGAACCCCCAGGTCAATCACTTCCGTACTTCGTATAGAACGAGGAAAATTCAAAAAAATATCTTTATTTAATGTCACATTTTTGAATAAATTTTTGTGACAGAAAAAGTAGTGGGGGTTAGGTTAACAATGACGTTGTCATTAATATGTATAGATAGGTTTATAATATACACTAAGGGCTATTCCATTATTTTATGCCGAGGATAATACGAATACCCTGAAATGAAATCTGTATCTCGCGTTAAATGGTAATATCATTCCTATATGAAACGAAATCTCGTAACACTTTATGCTCTAAATTACATTCATTTTGCGGAAAAATCCTGAAATGAAGTTCGCAATATTTTGTGTCGCGCTTAAAGTGATAATAATTTGGCGAAGAAAGATTCTAGCATCTAGGAATCTGAAAGAATAAGTTTTGTATGTATGCTTAAGGTGTACACCTATATATATATATATATATGTATATATTATAACTTCGCCTAAAACTGCGCCGTTAACATCAAGCGTGTCGTTTGTGCAAAAGATTTTTGTAGAAAATTCTGTGTGTATTTTAATGATTTTATATTTATACGCGGTAATTCGGTAAGTCATGGCACGATGTATTCTGCGCAATGCCGAGATCATCACGATAACCGACGATTGAAGATATTGATGTGTCTAGTTAATAATTTTTCAATTTGCTATTCTGGTATAAAAAAGAAATGATAATAATTATAATTACGCAACAAATAAATTACCGTCGTAAAATCTAAGTTTCACTTTGTTATAAAGTAATAGGCATCGTACTTTTTAAGGCAAAGATCATCCACTTTTAAAGTAAGAGAATTTTCAAAAAATGATCAGAATTTACTAATTTATTTTATTTTTCTACATAGGCGGCCTCCCTTCAATGAGCTAAATTCTTCATATCTTAATGAAATTTTGCCGCCAGTGTTTCGAAGTAACATTATAATTGAAGTTCGCAAGCCTTTTCAAAATAAGTTATTTTTTGGAATGACCCAACAACCGATAATTAATGACAGCCGATTTTTTACGTTTAATAAACGGACACAATAAAACGTAGCAGTTTTTTTTTTTATAAAATTTCCCAACCAACAACCGTCGTGTAGTTGGTTAGGCAGCGGTGTTTCATTTGCATAGGACTTGGTTCGAATCCCGCTGCACACATCGACACTTTCAAAAATTTTACCTGCGCTGGGTTAATGTCCATAATTGCGCCCCCCCCCCAAAAAAAAAGATTCCCATCAAATTGTCTATCATCATTGTTGATTAACTTCTACAGTTCTTATCAACGAATATATAATACAGGGTGCGGCAGCATAACTTCCTTTTTTAAAATGCGCCACTTTTTTTCTACTAAATTTTGTTAAAGAGAAATAATAACAGAAAATCGAAATAACATACTCTAGATCCCCCATTGGGGCAATATGTATGCTTCTTCCTTTGCAGTTTTATTTCGATTTTCTGTTATTATTTCTCTTTAACAAAATTTAGTAGAAAAAAAGTGGCGCATTTTAAAAAAGGAAGTTATGCTGCCGCACCCTATATTATATATATATATATATATATATATATATATATATATATATATATATTGCAATACTGTTGTCACACCTACTTCTGAAAAAAAACTTTCGCTGTTAATCATTCAAACAACGACTACGTATCTGAATAATTTTAGCATTCCTAGAATAGCAAAAATTCCAAGATGGACACTTTGCCGAAAAGCACACCTATCGAACAATTGCATTTATCCTACTTGTGAGAGCTTCTTTTCAAATTTTAGATGTTTTAGCCGTTGCGCATTACCCGGTATTACTGCACACCTTTGTCGGAATCAAAAAAGACGTCGTTTTACATTCGGTTAAAAGTTCCAACATCTTTTTCTTATGCTCCTTCTCTAGTTAATATTCGGGGATTTTGAAAGTTTTTAATACTCAAAACGCTTGTCGCTTTTAACAAAGCTCTGGGAACCGAGGACGAGGACCTTGGTTCATACGGTTTTCATTCTGGTTGGCCCAATGTCCTCTATACAAATTCGAGATCTTTTAGAGATTCTATCGTAAACTGGCAATTATTCCGCTGATACTTTTTTTTTCGTAGTCGGCCCCTGCGTAAATTTGACGTCTTTTTTAATTTGAAATTCGTCGCGAAAATTCATTAAGAGCTCAATTATTCCCTTGCAATGGCCTGTTGGTGCGCGAAGGTACATACGAGGAAGAAGCCAACGGTGACCCATTTTACACAGAAAAACAACGAGAAGAAAAAATAGCGGCAAAAAATCGGTTAACTTCGTTGTACGGCTAGTATGCGAATGCCGCGTCATTATATTAATAAGCGTCCGTGCGCACATTATATTCTAATTGAAAGGCCAGTAGGTAGGCGGTGGAGATGAAAAAATAAGATCCGAAAGGGCTCGGGGTGTGTTTTTGTTTGGTTTTTTATCGTTTTTTCGTTCCCTTTTTTTTTTTTTTCTTTGGTTCCATGCAGCAAATATTTATAACGCGGCAGAATGAGGAAAACAGAAAGCGGAATCGAGTCGGCCAAGCAGCGGAAAGGAAGGGCGTCAGAGAGATAAAAAAAAGGTATAAACAGATAATATTGTAAAGAAGAGATGAATGATGTTGCAAGTGTGACGAATATCGTTAGCAGAGTGATTTGGGGCTTCGCCTGGGCTGGCGCAAACCCCAAGTCAAACAACTTGGCATATGCGCATGTCACGCATCCGGAGATGCCCACCGCTAACGGCAATCTTCGCGCTAATGATGATTGATCGCATCGACCATCTCCGTGCTTCTAAATACCTCCGATATCCTCCGTCATACGCATATGGACGTGAGAGACGCGGTCGCACTTTCGCACGCTAGTACTCATCGGCTTGGATCGCCGGGGGGCGAAGCTTTTACAAATAGAGAGCTAAATTTTGTTCCCGCGATTTTCTACCTTAAACACAGACCCTATCTTCCCTCTCCCGAACACCGTTTTACATTTCGATTGATTTCGCGAAATTACGCCGATGCTGCTTAGCGTAGCAACGGCAAAATCTCCGATCTCGTTCGTTTTTCATGTATTCAAAACAGCTCTGCCGATGTACACACTGCGTTCGGCGCGGTGCCTCCTAGTCGGCGTTGGCCGCAGGAGACATTTGTGTCAATGAAAAATTCTCACGACATTGCATTTAGTAGTCGGTTTACAAATATTTAGGTTTGTTACAGATTTTTTTCCGGCTTCCTGGACTTTCCATTTCCAAGATCCCTGCTACATATTTTATCTGTCGTGCTTTAATTTTCTCGTGTTTCTCTCATGCTCCATTATTTCGCTTTTGCAGATTACCTATGCAAATTTAACCATCCAGTGCTATCTTAAACTACGCAGCATCTACTTACTTATCGGATTTAACATGTAGCGCTTCAGTTAAATTAACGCGGATTTCAGCCGATTCAAGACCGTAGAATAATAAAATTATCAACGCAATAACAAACATCTTTGAAAACATTAGTACATTATAAACGTATTTTCGAGGGGCGGGGATGACGCCTGAGCTTTCAGTACTAAAACACACAAAAAAGAAAACATACCAATGTAGATGATTATTACAATTATTTATACCTTTGCGGAACCTGAATTGCTTAAGTCAAAGAACAATTATAACTAAACGAATCGACTTATTTGATTTTTAATACTATATATGTATAAAAAAAATTATAAATACCGAAAAGAGTGCTGCGATGGAATGTACGTGCTGTTGAATTTTGGGGCCACTAACCATGTCAAAGTTAATTATTAGTAAAGGTAAACACAGAAACCAGAATAAGTAAAGCTCCGTCACCAAGTATATATATATATTGTATGTATGTATATATGTATAGGTATATACAAACACGATTCTTTGGACTCCGCCATGGCGATGCGTCTGGATTTCACGATGTTAGAGTCTTCTATAATTCTTATAGAAAAGTCAGTTTCAACTGACCCTTCGTTAAATGAAATAAATGTTTTATAAGTGTAAAAATGTTATTTTGATATCTAATTTACAACCTTTAGTAATATATATTTTTTTTTTTTTTTGACTTCCTTCTCTATCCAGCGGGAATTAGGTGTCAATTAGTGCTCCCGAAGAAGCCTCGCTTTGGACTTTACTAATATATATTTTTGGTATTCTTTATCAGCCCGGAAATAGGTAAATTAGTAATCACGAAAATCGCACCAACCCATACTTATCAATTAATTCCATCATACTCTGTAGTTGTTTTAATATTAATAATTTATACACATACACATACATACATATATACGTATAATATATAATGTATATGTATTTAAAGTTGTTTAAATTATTAAACATCATTTATGATAATATTTTTCGGTTTTATTTTCTAAATGAAAATAATTCGCTTGGGTCTCCTGCACACGCTGAAATAATTTAATATTGAATTTATTTTTATCAATTAACGTTCAATCTTAGGATGTTCGTTTTCGTATTAACTATTTAACAAAAACGGTACAAATGAATACGCTATAGTTCGTTACATAGCTAGAAAATGTAAAAAATATGCCGACAATGTTTTATTTCCAGATCGTCTAAATTCTCCTTAACGAAACGATCGGAATATCAACGAATTTACATTGAATAGGAAAATCTGCAAATATTATCTCAAAGCGAATTGTTTTTAATATAAATTTCGCTTCTCTTTAGTTAAATTTCCCCGACTAAAACTACGTGTGACTTTAATCGCAAATCAAAGTTATCGCTGATGTAATAGAAAACGAAAAAATTTATTTCAAAATTATCGAAAAAAGTGCTAATTGGTAATTTTCAAAAGAAATTTAAAAAAAGATTCCAGCCGATTTACAACTATCGCCTGCAGCGGATAATCTGTTTTCCTACAATTTTATTTTTGTCTTTTTTTATAATCATCGGGATATGCGAAATTTCGAGTTTACTGAAAACAATTTCAGCAATCGCTTAAATAGTCATACAGCGAATCCTTAACATTTGTGGTACGCTAGTTCCAAAATGTCATCTTAAATATTACAACAATCTCGATGATGGAAATCTTTTTTTTCTTTTCAGCAATCTATACTTATTTAAGATGTAACTTCTTGTTTTTGTACTTTTCATTTATTAATCTATACTTATAAGAACTTCTCGGCGTCGTGAATGGCCTTAGCTGCCGAGCGACTTTAAATAAATAAATTATACATAAGTTATACGCTACTTGGAATTAGTTTTTTTTCCCTTGCGATACGGACGGTATAAAATTTCAAATAATCGTATTCGTCGAAATATTTAACCCTTTTTTGACATCGATTAATTTCTTTAAGATGGAAATTAAGAGTTTAAAAAGATTAATTTAGCGTGCTACTTTTTGCTGGGTAATCTGAAAAGCATTTCCAAATATATTCGAATTTTATCGAACAACGCGATATTAGGAAACATTTAAAGATATCGTTAAAACGACGGATGTTAAGGATTTTATGCCGCTAAAAGTTTAAAGAGATCTTTTTTTTTTTCTAATTTTTTCCTCGCCCGTTTAGCTACAGCGTATTTACGTAACCTCCCATTTGTTGTTATATCGGGTGCTCGGCAGCGCACGAGAGTGGATTCGAAAGTAATTGTAAATTTTGTTGGAATTTTATACAGCCGGCATTGTACGCGCGGTAGTTTATCCATTTCCGCGTATTAAATTTATTGACCATTTCGATTGCTCGTTTTGCGACTGTTCGATCGTTTTGGATACACTATGGATGTTTCCCCTAAAAACAAGAAGACGAGCTTGAATCTACGCGATTAAAGTTGCGAAACATTTCACAAAATAAAGTGTTAAAAAATGTTTTCAAAATAACTTATTAAAACTGTTAAATCGTTCATATATTCAGCTTTTCTCGAGAACGCTTAGCACTTTTAGCTTTTAATCCCGGTTAACTCTGTTCTACCGCGGCTAAATTACGAACAAATCATAATAGAGAGATGATATAACGAAAGGGGCTGGAAAAAGAATTAATAACAGAAGCGGGGAAAAAAAACACAGCAAAAATAAGGCTGATGGCGGGAGGCTGCCAACCTGCATTAGTTGCCAAAAAAAGATTGGCGTTGATTAAAACAGCGCTCTCTGCTGTTCGGGCGGGGAAACGTTAAAAATTTTTTCGCTAATGGGGGTCGAAATAAAAATACGATAATTGTTCTAAGATAAAAAAAAAAAAAAAGAAGGGCGATGTCCGCGGAATTAAAAGGTTAGTGGGGAAAAAAAGAAATTAAATTAAAAGTGAAAAAAGGATTTGCTCCGGCGGCTGGCCGGCCGGGTTGAAGTTAATTAAATCTTGACACCGAATTCAAAAGAGAGAAGACTGGATGATAAAACAGTGGGATGAATATCGTAATGGACAAATAGCGAAAAGGAAAAAAATCAAAAAGAAAAAAGGAAACAAAAAAACAAAATGGACGAAAACAAAAGGAAATAAAAGATAAAAAGAAGAACAAGAGGACGAAATGAAAAACAATTTCCCAAAGAAAAGAACAAAAGAATATTAATGACCGACCGTTTCCGATCAAAAAAAAAAAGAACAGCCGAACGCTCAACGGCACTCTAAAAAGAAAAAAAAAAAAAACGAACAGTAAAGACACCGCGCAATGGAACTGAGTAGCGTTTTTTTTTTTTGTTTTTTTTTTGGCGCGGTTTCTTTAGGGGGAAGTATTTTTCCGCAGATAGAACTGTCGCAGGATGTATGTAAACGGTCCCATTTCCCGTTCTAATCAATTAAACAGAAATAATCCTTTGATTAACTTATTTTTGTCGACCCAGTGGCCTAACTGCTATTAATTTTCTCTGCGCGCATCGTCGTTAATTCGTCATTTCGGAAAATGGACACAGGTTGCTCGGTTCAACTTCCCTCGATGAATGGCGCATACGATTTTCCGAAGATTTTTCCATTTGAATTGAAAAACTTTGCGAATATTTCCCGAATTTTCCTCCTTTCTTTTTTTACCTTTTCAAAGAATTGGCTAGAGCGGGCCTGGTTTTTATAAATGGGATTAGTTGCGTACGCTTGACTGAATGCGGGTGCGTGACGTGTTTTGCTAAAGATGGATTTGTAGTGTCAGCGTGCTTTTAAAAGCCATCACTTTTGTCGATGCGCACACTCTCCTTGTTCTTAATTATCTTCGGACGGCCAGTGAGATCTCGGGCATTGTTGTTATTTATGAAATGATCACTAATAAACCACATAGATGGGGACCAGAAATTTCAAAGTAATAATACGAATTCTGTACGGTGATTTTTGTACCGATGGCCGCTGAAAGATACGTAGAAAGACACCGGAACAGACGCATAATATCAGCGCGCTGGAAATCGAAAAGATATACACAATTAAATTTTTAAATATCACTAGTATTATTAATTTTAAAATACACGTAAAATATTTAAAATTGATTTTTTTCATTGTTAGCTGATTCGCATTTTACATAGGTTTAACTGTCACTCTGTAAAAATGATAAAAGGCCGATGTAAACTCAGCCATTATGCGGTAAAACTGCCAGGAGGAATAAATAAGAAATTTGACCAATAACGTTTAAAGTAAAACGGTTAAATTTCTACGAATTTTCAACGAGCAATTAAGTGTAGAGGGTAATAAGTTCGAAACGTTAAAATAATTTCAAAAAATTAATAAAGCGTATACGAAAAAGAGCGAAGGGGAGAGCTTACGAAAGTTACGAAAGCGAGAATGAAGACGAAGAACGGAGGGTCGAATGAAAAACGGGCAAAAGAAACACCTAAAATTTTGAAAGGCTACTGCAGAAGCACGCTGCTGGGCACTAGTGATCTTTACACAGAGCTATATATATATATATATATATATATATATATATATATATATATATATATATATATATATGTGTATATATGTATATATACATATTTCCGTTGTTTTGAGATAAATTCAGATTGACCGCTAGCATTGCTCAGAATCGTAAGGAATTCTTTTATCGAATTTCCGAAATGCGTTTTCATTTTATTTAAGCGGCAAATAATTTTTTCAATAAATCTCCAACCTTTACCGTTGGCGCAAATTGAACTTCCGTGACGACATTGTTACTGGTTACTATCGCGATCGGTATTGTTCGATTTTCCGAGTCACTTTTTCGTTGCGTCTAGATTTTCCCTGAAAAAAATGGTCTTCCTTCTTCTTCGGAGGAACTGCTTTTCTAAACACCGGTTCCCGTCTATCCTATTCTCCTCATCTTTTTATCAGTTCCCCGTTACCTTTTAGAACTTTTCAAACAGAACCTCGGATTTTATCTTTCAACGTAGTTCTTTCTTCATTTATCTTCCGTATCTCTCGAAGTCTCTATTACATTTTCTAGCCCTTCCCTATTAAACCGAACCAGACTTCACTAACGCATCCTATTGCTTACATCACCACTATTATACTTCTCCACTACGCTCGATCTGAATATATCCTTCTTTTTCATCTCCGTGTCTCCCTCTTGTTAACATTTATCATCTCGCTTTTTTTTTTAGGCATCTTCCAGTGAAAATTTAGTCAGCGAGTTTTTCTTCTAAATTTGTAATATTTCATGAATTAATTAATTTTTTCGAAGCATTAAAAATCGTTTATTACTCTTTATCGCGATAAGCTGCTGCTCCGTTGCTACATTTTCCGGGTTTCACCATTTGTATAGTTTCTTAATTAATCTCCAATTTCCTTAGTTTATTTGTATTTTTAAGATATTCGCCCGGTTTACTCTATCGACTTGCTAATAATGTAGAAAATGTGAATGTTTCGTAATTACCGACACTCAGAGTCTTGATTTCGAAATTCATCTTCAAGGCCAGTTCTAATTTGGCTGAAGCGGTCACTTAATTATAGTACTTCTAGGCAGTAAATCTTTGATTCTTGATTCGAGATATCGATAATGCTTAAAGTTTTCCTATAATACGCAATCCTTTACTCAGCCGTTTTATCCTACTATCATTCGACCATATATCCTGCAACATATTTGTTTTACGGCGCCGATTTCATATATATGCATTTTTGAGAACTATACATTTTCACCGGTGTTCTGCACAACATCGATAACTCGACGACGGGTCGATACGTTTTGAATTTTTACATTTTTTCAACATCACATGTGCGACATTGTCTTTTTGCAAAAACCGAAAAAAAAAAAAACAAAAAGGAAAAAGCTGCATATTTCTTTTCTAATTTTTTCTGTTCCACAATTTATCTTTTAACTTTTTCGAGTTCCGGAAAGGTCTCTTTTTTTCTTTTTCGAAATGAAGTATCTAATCGTTCTGCAGTACTCGTAGTATAAATGTCTTAATTGTAATTTTTTCTCTTCGTAAATTTCATTGTCTTTTTTCGTGATTCGTTAATTTCAAGGCCAACATTCTTAATACTTAAATACTTTGTCTACTGTCATTTATAATATTAGAAATTATTAAACGATTTAGGATATTATTGCGACCTAGAATTTCCTAGATTGCAAGATGAGGAAAACTTTGATGAATGTTACGGCCTCTCACTGGACTTATGCAGCACAGCGACTGAAGAAGGAAATGTACGAGATTGCCGAACGATGTCATAGATACGATTGGTTGCTGCTTAATTAGAACGAGATTAGAGAATTTCGTTTCTGTTCGTTTCATTATTTTCGGAGATACCGATATATGAATGATTGTATTTCGGCTGAGGGTATGCTTGGTAAAAATCGTTTTTTTTTATTAAAAAATAAACGTGTTTTTAATTAAAATATTAATTGTCGTCAAAAAAAAAAAAAACAACAAAAACAACGAAAAAGTCGAATTAAGATTTCTTTTAAAATGAATGAGGTGGTGGCCTGGAAATTTATAATTTTCATCATTAGTCAGCGTAAATGACTTCGATATTTCGTTAATAACGGTATGCGAGTGTGAATGTGAATGAATGTATCGGTTTCTCGTTCGAAATGGAGTAATAAGTTTATTTTTGCAACTCACGTGATCACGAAGCTTTGTCTTGTCGGGTAATTAAATATTAAATAATTGTTTATAGTAGTGTGTTTTAATTTTACTTATTATAAAACAATGCGTGTCGTTAACGTATATAACAAGTTTATTTTTCTTAAAATTTTGTAAAACCTCTGGCTTGTTCCAAGTGAACTTTTGCGATTTTTTAAAATTAATATTGAAATTATCATCGCTAACGGCACTGACTGCGTGGTGTTATGAAAATACCGAATTTATTTTCGTAAGAAATTTCATCGATGAGAAACTCGAAATATCGTACATTATGCGAATGTTGCCGATCTGATTTATCCGATCGTAACAGATTTAAAGAGGATTAAAATAGGAGAAGTGTACGGCGCATTTAGATCGCTCTCGTCGTGTTTACATTTCCCACAAAAGAGTCACGTGTCGCTTTGTTCGGAAGTGATTGGTGACGACGTCGGTGATCGTTAACGTTGATTAGTTAAACAGATCGACCGGGGTTGCATGGCGCTCGATAGCAGGCCATTTCCGAATCCCCGGCTGAAGCCGGCAAATGAACCGCTTATAGTTTTAGAAAAAATTAGCATATTTTTTCCCGATAATAATAAAGAGCTTCGCGTTGAATCGAAAACGATCTTTCGCGAGATAATTCCGTTTTTCATTCGCAATCGAAACGTTTTCGATTTGAGATTTTCTTTTTATAAACTATATCGTTACAAAATTAAATTAAACAACAGGGGCCTTTCCCTCAGTCTAAAAATCGGGATAATGTACGTTTCAGAATTTACGGATTGGAATTTATTTTTTGCTTTTCAAATCTCTAAAACCGTTTATTTAGATGTCTCGTAATTTGAAACATTTCTTACTATTAGCCAAACCATTATAAAAGCGTAGAATATAATGCAATTTCACGACATTATTTTCAATATTTTAATATAGAAAAAATATGCGTCGATGTGACGAAGCGGCCAAAGAATGAGATTTTTAAATCGGTTGATGATTATTAATTTGATTTCGTGAGTCGGTTGTGTGTCGTTACACTTCTTACCGAATTATTTCCTGTCGCTTAATCATTTTCAATTTTTAATACCAATTCCGTTAAAATAATTTTTACATACCTCCTTCGTACGATTCATTAAATGGAAAAAAAATATTTGAACATTTTCGTGCAAAGTTTTTAGGCTGAATGATGATTTATTTATAATAGCCAGAAATTACAGGTTAAGTCTCGGCTTTTTATTTTTTCACAAATTCAAAAAGTGGAAGTTTGGGTTTTTTTTTTTTTTTTATACTTATTCGCGCAAAACTTTTAATTAGACACCGAATTAAATGATTCTTTGTACATTCGAAAGGGTATCGTACAAGTGTATATCGGTGAGTAATGATGAACATACTTCCTTCAAATAACGTAAAAGCAATTTTTATTGATAAATGCCTTTAGCACCTGAAATATTATCAGTTTAAACGTGAATTGAAACTAATTTTTAATAATAAGACAAAAAAAATTTAGAATATTATCAGTCTTAATAGATTTAAATAAATAAATCTAAAACCTCCATAGGGCCGTTTCTCGTCACTGACGAATTGTAATTTTCGACTATGTGGACTGATTCTAATGATATAGTCCTTTGTTTATCGGAAACTGTATTGCAGACGCATGAGTGCGGATGACAATCGGTGAGTGCTGATTGAATCAAATAACCGCTAAATAGAAGAAGTTTCGTTGTATAATCAGAAAAAATTTAGCCAAGAAGTTTTTCTTAGAATGCAGGGAAAGTATGAACATTTAAAATTTCAAAAATTAGACGGACCATGAATAACAGTTAACTCTTATCGTAAAGAAACTCAGATTCGAATAAAGATGGGATGAATTTTAAAGCTTCCAAAGCGCGGTTTATAAGCTCATCACTGACGCAATTTGAATATTATACTATTTTGAAACCGATATCTTTGTACCAAAAGTAGCATAAATTTGACGTTGGTGTGTCTCTATATTGCTGTCTCGGAAAAAAATATTTCACTAAAAGTTGAGAAATAAAATAGTTAAAAAACAAGAAAAAAAAAATGCTTACTTCATGATTTTTCTCTAAAACTATTTCATAAAAATACACTAGAAATTAGGGGAAAAAAAATTGTTCGATAGAAAATAAATTTATCTTATATAGATTAATATTCTATAAGCGGATATTATGATTATTCTTAAACAACATTCGTAGCTTAATTAATGCATCGGTACGTCAAATAACCAAAAATTGGAACAATTAAAAAATTGCATGAAATATTCCTGATTTTTGGCAATACTTGGCCTATAGGAAAAACGAGAGGGATCGTCTCGTCGTTATACTAGTTTATGTGGTTTTTAATTAGCGTTCCAGTTCGGAAATTTGATTTACCGAGGCATTCAATAGTCATATTTTAATAGCATATTTTACTGTTTAAGAAATATTACCTTTTTTTCTTTTTTCGAGTAATTTCTTCCCAACATTAGTAGAGATGCCTTTGAAACAACAGCCTAAAGAAGAAAGAATCTTATGGCGCAATGCATCTTGAACGCGTATCCTACTGCCAGATATTAGTAATACAGAGCTCCGGTGAATTCAATTTTTCCGTCATATCTTCAAACGTAAAGGTATAGAGTAAATCATTCGAGGGAAAGTAGGCGCGGTAGCCGACACGTTTTCTTGACTACATGTGAAACAACTAACAAAATTACGGGTAACATAGATTATGCACAAGACTGTCGATCGGCGGATGTGGGGAAAAATTATAAACAGTCCTCCGACTGAATGTGATCATCTGAAATCAGATTAGCGAATAATAATGATGACGTTTTACTTTTTAGTGCATTTTTATTAAATTTTTAAAATATCGAAGTCGGTATTTTATTTATTAACAACTTTTTTTTTGCGATTTACGCTGTTAAAATCTCAATTTCGATTTATTTTCGCCTATATTTGGAATGTATTTTCATATTTACCGCATGGATAAGGAACGAAGATTTTTTTTGTTTCATTTTAAACAGGTACACTACTCTCGCAATTATAACATCATTTTCAAATGATGATTTCTCACTATTATATAAAAGCTATAGAATTAAAACAGGTGGCGTCGAGGAAAGAGCGGTGCGATCGGAGGATTGCCTAGCGAAGCTCGCGTGTCTTCGAAACCCGTCCATGTTTATTATTTATTTACCTATGTTGATGCGAGAATTATTTTAACAATTATAACAATTATAACAATTATAACAATTATAACAATTATAACAATTATAACAATTATAACAATTATAACAATTATAACAATTATAACAATTATAACAATTATAACAATTATAGCAATTATAACAATTATAACAATTATAGCAATTATAACAATTATAACAATTATAACAATTATAACAATTATAACAATTATAACAATTATAACAATTATAATAATTATAACAATTATAACAATTATAACAATTATAACAATTATAACAATTATAGCAATTATAACAATTATAACAATTATAGCAATTATAACAATTATAACAATTATAACAATTATAACAATTATAACAGTTATAACAATTATAACAATTATAACAATTATAACAATTATAACAATTATAACAATTATAATAATTATAACAATTATAACAATTATAACAATTATAACAATTATAACAATTATAACAATTATAACAATTATAACAATTATAACAATTATAACAATTACAACAATTATAACAATTATAACAATTATAACAATTATAACAATAACAGAAATATTTTTGCTAGGATACATTAATTAATAATTTTCTAAATAATATACGATAAAGAATTACAAATAGAGATTTACGTTAGCCCTGCATATTCCTTCGCGTTAGATTTAAATGAAAAAGTTTCTTTTACCTACGATTATTTCTGAGAACTAATGAATTAATTCCGGCTAAAAGACCACGCGTTTAATTAGATTCTCGAATCGAAAAAGCGAAAAAATATCAACACTTTGCTATTTTCCTATCAAATGCTCGTTAATAGAAATTCTACGATGTCACGACTCTGTATCTGCTCGACGAGTAGAATTTATTTATGCACTGCATCCGGTAAAAATTCGAATTACCGGTGTGGAGGTAGAGGTTTCTATACCGGAGGATCGGTTTTGTTTTTAATCCGGTGGCGACAAATAAAGTGTGTATATCTTCAGCGTGTGATTCGAGGGAGAGGGAGCAGCGATTTTCTGTGCCGCTTCGGTCGCATTTGACTGACAGCGAGATGATGGGCGCTCGCGGTGCAACATGCCCGGCCGGTACACGTTCTTGGCGATTGCAGAGAGTCATAACTGGATGGAAGTATAAATGGGAAAAAGTTCATCGGACCGTGTAACGGATGAAATTTCAAGACGGACTACAATGGAAATGAATGTATGCGTGAAAATCGGAATATCCATATTAAAAGTACACCGCTATAACTGACGCCACCCTATCCCATTTACTAAGTGTTCCAATCTCTTCACCAACTGACGTAATAATTCGCAATCGAAGAAATTGATTCAGGCTGCCTTTTTCGCCAATTGGCACATGGCAAATCTTTCGCTCTAGAGCCGACTCTGATTCAGCGACAGAGAGATTAACTTGTCAGAGAATCGTTCCTGTCACTGCGAACTAGACCGTAACTTATGTCCTTACGCGCACTGACCGCGATTCGGACCCACACACCGACGCTCCCCGTCTTACATATGTCATTTCCAAAAACCGTCCTCTTGTTCCGTTCGATTTTTCCGTTTTTCTAATATACATCGGCCGACTATGATTGACACGAACAGAACTGATACAGAGATATTTCGGCAAACCTTTTCTTATTGTTAGATTCGGCTCGTCCGGGATTTTACACTTTTATAAATAATTATTTATAGTTGACAGTTTTGTTAACCAGCAGAAAAATCGATTTGTAAACCTCCTCCTTCGAGTTCGAATAAAAATTTAAATTTATAACTCGATTTCCGCTAACAATGGACGTGTGTCGGTGTGCGCGCTTGCGTCGACATTGATGATAGTTAAGAAAAAAAACAACAACAACAACAGAACATACATGTATATACGGACACACACATATATAAAAACGCGTCGTATAATAATAAATACATATATCGCCGTTGCGGAGAATACGTAGCCCGTGATAAAAAATTCATTCATCATTCGCGATGAGTCCGATTTATCTGAGTTTTTCGTTTCATTTCTAAATAAATGAAAGCCGTCCCTCGTGTTAATCGAGTGTTTCCTTTTCGGTACCGCTTAACGCTAGGTAAAAATTTGGCAACTCATTTTTCAAAAAAAGCCGGCATATTTTAGTTTTTTTTTTTTGTTGAAAATGAAACTTCTATTAAAAAACAATACGAAATACCGTAATTGAAGGGTTTGATCCGCGCAATGAGGCCTTTATAGATTTCTTTTTTTTTTTTACTTTTTGTCTGTTTCCCTACTTATCATGAGGAAAGATCTCTAGAATTGGTGTCGAAATTCCCGAAAGAAGAAGATCTTTTAAACGATACTTTATTTTGACCTCCTTTTCCGTTTAGCAAAAAGAGAAATAATAGAAATATATCTTTTTCACGCGACTCTTTCATTCTTTCTTTTAAAACGTGAAACACCTTTTTAGGTTGAGGGTAAGAATTTCCGGTATGCGTTTGGTTAGCATCAGAAATCTGTGGTTTGCAGAACAGTCTATCATTTAGGTATCCTAAAAGAGCGCCTCTATTAGAAAACTGCTTAAATCGTTCAATTTTTTATTTTTTTTTTATTTTCGCTAAACTTTTTATAAATATAAATATTATAATAAATAATTTTCGGAAACAAATGTGTTTTAAAAGATATATAATATTCGCTTAACGTTTCGATCAGCTAGTAAATATCTTTTAGAAGAACACAGTTGTCTCCGAAAATTATTTGTTATGAGTAATCACTGTGAAAGCTTTAAATATTTAATATAAATATCAATTAAATTCCATAATAACCAACGAAAATACGTACAAATTTACTTGAGTCAATTTAAATATCTCAATTTAAAGATTTTCGGCCGATATCATCAGCCAACAATACAGAGTACACACTCGATTGATACTAAAAATTGATAGCTGATCAAAAACGCGTCTTTAAATCAAGATATTTCAATTGTAAATTTATACTTATTTTTGTTATTACGGAATTTATTTGTTATAAATTTATACATATTTTAATAATGGATCTTTTATTTAGATTTAAAATTTTTTTCATTTCAAAATTTCAGAAAATGGCAAATTTTTCAATGTTTATACGGTAGCGCCGTCACATTTTGGTTTCAGTTTATCATCGGTGATGAACATATTTTCTTTTTTCCCGTTTTAATAGATATTTAAAGCGACCAACGTAGTAAAAATACGCGCGAAACGACCGATTTACAAGTGAAATAATAAATACATAAAAACCTGAAAAGTTATTGCGGTTTGTTTTTTGTTTTTAACGTGCTATTTCAATCAGAATTTAAAAAAAAATTGACGGGATCCATCCGGGCAATAATTTAGTTCTAAGCGACATAATAATGATACGTATTAATATTCCGAACTTTCTGTTGCTTTACACGATAATTTGTATAAATATCGTTTTGAGCAAGTCTTACTTTGAATGTTATTTTAAATACGCCATTTGTAGAAATTTCGAATAATTATTATTCTTGCGTAAGACCTTCTTTTTAGTTGATGTACGACAGTTTTGTTAATCAATGGCGGGAACTTTTTTGTTTTTTAAATAAACTACGAAGTAATTAAAATACGATCGCTGCGATTATTTTTTAAGCCACGTAAGGGGCAGTAATTGCAAACCATAAATGATCGATAGCTCATTATTTCATAAGGAAATCAGTAATTCTCCAGCGGTTCTGGCGAGACAATAATTACACCACTCTTGAAGCATTTGTGCTTCTTTAATTTCGTTGTTCTCATTTTCGGAACATAGAAGAGTACCATCCAGTTTTCGGTTTTCACCGGTGAAATTAATCTTGACTTCAGTTAGGATACTTTTCATTATAATTACCATACGCAGTCTTTTGCAGACACGGCGAATTGCGCGCCAGCCTATTACAAATATGAAATAAATAATAGGAACAAATGAAAACGGTACTCGAATATAATTACTGTTTGGCATTTAGTGTGCTTTCAAAACTAAAGGCCGCTTCATTCCAGCGTATTTTTAATGTTTACCGGCTTTGAAGTATCGTCATTTTTAATCTGGCAACGAAAAATTGGACGTCTATATTTACATTAAAAATATTCTACGTCTTTAGCCGGTGTTTATTTCGAAATATTTATGAATTTGTGCCAAGTTAATTTTACAAATGTTTAAACGTTCAAATTCTATCTAACGGTTACGAAACAAAAGTATTACACTTTCGATTAAGTAACTACGACATAATGTTGGTTTACTTTCCTTAATTTGTTAGCTCAGTTTTGAATAATTTAACATACTAGCTCTTTTTATTGACATGTTTTTAATCATTTTTTAGCTCTATAGTTTCAAAAGTATTATATTTACCATTAGACATATTCTGACGTAGCGATTGCTAAAATTTTTCCTTTATTACAGCATTTTTGGGTGGAACATTTCATTTTCACGAACGTTAATGTTCAAATTATAAGCTGTTATATCATCAGTGTATTAAGTAGTCGTCAGTTTTTATTTTTATTTTCAAAACGGGGATAAATTTATTTTTAAAACGACGCTGAAATGCTTCGGCGGAAAATAGCCGGCGACTAATATGATTTGTCGTTGCAGTAAGAAATTGAAATGTGGTTCCGTTACTGATTCGCGTACTATTTTATCTTTAACGTGTTATAATAGAATAAATTCGAGAAATAAATTTTGCACAAAAATGATAATTGTTCCCGAACTTCAGGTTACCCGGCTCGATAAAAATGATAGACGACTCCGCGATATAGTTGAAATGTAATTTTTTTGAGAAAATTTCAATATCTCTTTGAAAAAATGAAGAAATAGTTCGTTATCGTTTTTTGCTTCTTTTGCAATGAACACCGGATTTTATTTTCAATCGTAAGTGAAAATTTTGTAAGCTATTTCCCCACTTATTCAACACTCGCTAATTTTATTGCAAATAACACCGATCAATAATTGTCGATACTTAAAATAAAAGATATCCATTCAGGCTGTTTATGCCTATGGTCTCTGAATCAGAATGGAAATGTTCGCTCCTAATAATTTTATGTCGCAAAAAAATTTAATCGCATAAACATTTGTAATGAAACTCTTGTTTATTTACTTATTTACAATTTTCTTATTGCAACAGGCCAGATAGCGGGACTAACCAGTTATATAGTATTCTGTTTCCTAATATTTAATCCGATTGTCTGCCCTTAACGTCCTATCGCGTGGCTCATTAAAGGAATGTAACGCGTTGCATTTGGCCATCATGGTCGAGTCGGTGAACTTTTCGATCTATTTGTCCGACCGAAAATTTTGTAAGCGGACTAGTACAGCAGCTAGGTATAAGCTTAAAATTTCAAGACCTTTTGGAAGAATTTTTGCACTTTAGATCGCTTTCGTATATCTGAAAAATGGCTACCATTTTTAAATTCTCATCCTCCGAACGTCGTTTGCATTTTAACGTTCTTTCGGATATTACCCGTCCCTAATTTTCATGAATTGTATTCTATCCTATCACTTTCCAACTTTCGCCTTCTCGACATTATGTTCTTTCACAACCTTCCAGTCCCATTCCGAGTCTTGACAGTAGTAGTACACTGCTGCCCTTAAAAACATGTCTAAATCTTCCTCAAACTTTTTTGATATTTTTCTTTCTAGGACTCTCTCCTTTGGTACTCTTTTATCATCATTCTCTCCGCTGTTGATAAAAAGTTCTTCCTGACTTTGGATTTTCCTTACCTGTTCGGTATCTCAGTAATATGTTTTAGGCTTTTTTGTGACCCAGGACCTTGGCCTTCCTGATTATACGAGATTCTCCGTTTCCGACACACATCCGAAAATAGCAGCTTCCTTTGAATCGAAATAACAACGAAACATTACAACACAATATAATCGCTAAATTATGTATAAAGAAACACCGACTAGTTCCGGATTTTCAAAATCCACATTCGCAGTGTGTAATTTGATAATATCCATCTACTAACTTTAAGCGCGATATATGTTCGTAATATATTCACTTTTCTGTTTCAGTTCTCTACGCTGCAAGAAAGATTTTCTACGGTCTTTCTTTTAAAATTCTCTCATTAGTCTTGCATTTCAACATTTACACGATTAGTACCGCTTCTCTTCCTTTTCCAATTCTCCCGCTTTATTCTTTGTTGATGACAACCTATTCTTTTTCTGTTTCCTACCCGAGTTAAAGCTTTCAGTTCGTCTCTCATTGCACTGTACCATTCTCCGTTCTCAATTCACCTTTCTTTTTTTCTTCTTAGTCTTCTTCTCATATATATATATGTTTTATGTTCACTTCGATTAATCTAAAACGTCTTTTCTTACGTCCTATATTCTTGTTCATTCACCTTCTCCTTTTCAAGAACAAATGTTCAACACACCTAGAGGAAAATCCCTGCCTCGCTTCTTATTTCTCTTCGTTATCGTTCATTTTGTCTTTACACAATCTCCTGCAAGATAACCTCTCATATTTTTTTTCTTAAATTTTATCGCATACTTCCAAAGTACTTTTTCTATGTTCACTCTTCGAGTTCCGCAATTAAATATGAATTCTACTGTACATCCCCTGATATGTACCCGTTTCAGCTAATAACTCCAGGGAACAGTGCTCTGGAGCTTCTTTCATCCATCCAGATTATAACCCTCATCAAAACGATTTACTGTTTCAAAACAAAACGACTACCATAGGTTCCATTTTTTTTTTTTTTTTGATTTGACCACTTTGCTTCCGAACTATTTACTTAACCCCAAGCCCTTCTCCGAGCAATTCGTTTCCCCGGGCATTTTTGTGGTTTGATCAACTTTCTCTTCCTTCTCGCCATTCTAACCGCGTTGGTTACTGTGGGCTACAGGCATCATGCGCGGTAATAAAATGTAATAAAATGAAAACGATTTTCTGGCTCTCGGATTGCTCACGTTTCTTACTTTAAAAAGATGCCTATTTTGATCTATCGCACGAGCCTATGTGTAATAAAAAATTCTCATTCTGGATTATCGGATATTTACGCTTCCTTTTTTCATTTGTCCGTCTGCCTAAATTTTCTAATTTCCTCGCGATCGATCGAGTTGCTTCCTCCTCCGCGATAATATTTCATCCTTTCTATTATATAATTCTCTGTCCGAATGAAGCAGTTGGTTATGACGCTCATCACATCTTCTTGTCAAACACGTCATTATATTTCTGTCTGTTCCGCGCAGTTTCCTACTCGCCTTGTATCCCGCGTCTTATCCATCGTACTATATTAGTTTCCAACTATTACGACGGAATTAGAGAAATTTAATTCACGTCTCTTTCTCTTATTTTCGCTTTTGGCCGTAGACCCTCGGTCGACATGTTTGTTAATAGGCTGTTCTATAAATTACAAATGAGGGGCAACTGCCGAGGTCCGTACGATCAATTTGTCGACAGTGCTGCAAAGTTATTATATTTTTTATCCATAACTTGTTTTTTCCTTTTTTTTCGTAATAAAAATAATTTTCTATTTTAAAACTACACAAATGAAATTTATTTCAAACTGCAAAGTGAACCTGCACCGCGTCATGTGTGTTTTGTGGTACTCGAAAGTCTGTCCATAGACCATTCGTATGTCAAAAACTCAACAAGGGGAAGCTTTCTTATTCGCATATATGAGAAGAATTACTATGGAAGAGGCGCTTGGTAATGATGAAGCTGCCGTCCAAAGTACTTTCAGATTATTCTTAAAAGCTAAAAACCTATTATGCCAGAAGATATGATTTTTTAAGTATTGTAAAATGATTTGTAATTATTCTTTTTTTAATTTCTTAAATATGTGTAAATTTGTAGAAGATACACATAACTTTCCGTTAAAAAATACTATAAAATTATCTGTACGAGCGTCTTTAAATAAATATATAATTTGATTCGATTTATTAGTGAATAACAATAATGGGTACACTTATTAATTATTATTTCAACTAACTCGGGAAAGTCGTTATTTCATTGAAAAATTCCGTTATTATAAACTAATCGAAGTTACCGTGTAGAATATTTCACGACATTCGCCAGTTCTGCTTTTGTCTTGACCGATATATTCGATTCCATAATGATTATTGCTTTGTATGCTGACTACAATCTGATTTCGTCGACATGTTTCGATGAATGCCGATTAAGTTTAGCGAGAAAAAATCGGGGGAAAAAACTTCGGTACATATCTCGCGACACGTTTATACGTGTCGAAGTCGGCAGACGAAAAAATTGTTGCGGGTAATGGTGGAAAAGACCTGCAATATATTCGTCGCGGAAGAGGAGTAATGATTGGAAACGGTTTTGTAATGATGCTTGTTCGGTAAAGTAAAGCGAATAGAGAGAATGTCGCGTTACAGAGACAGGTAGAGTAGGCCTAAGCCATTGAACATGGCACAGCACCTAGATGCATGCATGTGTAGGCCTATAAGTTGCCCGATTGACACGTGACTAGGTGGAGATCGTTGGGCGCGGAAGCGGCCGCCGTAGAAGTCAGTGTGCCGCTTAGAGCGGAAAGCTCCATTTCAACTAGAGACCGCGGGAAGATGGTGCGAGCTTTTGAAGAGCTGCCTGTTTTGTTCGCAGTGACGCTAACACTGATGGATGAGTATTGAATGCTTTCATTGAACACGGTTACTTGCAGCAGTAGAGCTATATAAAATGAACATATGTTCAATCCATTTACTACATGTGCATTACGGGTTTAGAAAGCCGCTAGTTAAAGAGCACAGCGCGCGCCCGTGTCTTTGTAGCCGGCAGATACAAGGCGCGCGCGGGCCTAGTCTTGCATTTTGCTAATACAATTCTGTTCGAAGAGGCACATTTACTTCGAAAATTTACATCATCTGTTCGGTTTATTGTAGGCCGCGCCTGTACCACTGATGCCGCCGCCGCCGCCGCCGCTCCTACAAATAGCAGTAGGCTGCGAAAACAATGCAAGGCAAATTTTTCAGATGGCGCGCAAGTTGAACAGCAACCGACAGAACAACGTTTATATTACACGGTGCTAAAAGAAAACTGCCGGAAAGTTTGAAGATTTTATTTTGAATGTCGCGCGAAGTGGAAAATCTCATAAACGATCGCAGTGTGCTCACAAGTCGACCTATTTACACATGTTGCAGTTTATCGAATTTTCCGAGCTAGGCCATGCCGGAGAAATACATTTTTATTAGATTGCTTCTCTTTCGAGGTTTACTCCTGCTCTCCCGGTTCCGATTTCGATATAGCGACCGTTATCAACTTGTTTAAACAACGAAACTGATACACATGTTTGTCTATGCTCGCGCTTCACAAGGCTTCTCTGGGGATGCTGTAAAACTTGTGTACGCGTTGCTTTTCCCGCTTTCGAATTTACAACTACACAGACGATGTCCCGCCGTTGCCGAAAATGCCGACGAAAAATTCCACGTGCCTACTGTCGAAGATATAATAAATTTCGGCTTCTTTCTACGATTTTTATCATTAAAATAACAGTTTATTATTAAATTTTAGTTTGCTAATAATAAATGAACGAGCTTTTTATTGCACAAAATGGTACGAACTTTTTTCAATTCAGAGTTATTGCCCTATTCTTGCATCTAGGCTAACAATATTGTAATAAAAATTGATAATATAAAAGTTCGGCTCGTGTTTAGCTCTTTGTTGAGTAATAAAATAATATCAAAATAATTACTTTATATACATATATATATATATATATATATATATATATATATATATATACACACATATATATATATATATATATATATATATATATATACATACATATACACATATATATATACATATACACATATATATATACATATACATATATATATATATATATATATACATATATATATATATATATATATATACATATACATACATATATATATATATATATATATATATATATATATATAATGCATATAAACCGTGTACATATCCATCTTATGTATTTCGTGTGCTGTGAAAAGGGTAGTAATAAATTAAATATAGCGCAGTAAGATAATAAAATCAAATGCGTATTCCATTTATAAATAATAATTGTAGCGAAATTATTACGGTAATAATATTTTAATTCAACTATTTTTAATTGTTGAAAACTTTAGATTACCATTAATTCGCCGTATTTTTTCACGGATAGATTAAAATTATGAAATTTTTAAGTATCTTACGTTATTAACCAGTGCGAACTTATTTTAAGGTTTTTCTCCTTCTTCTTCTTCTTCTTCTTCTTCAATGTGCCCAGTCCTCGAACGACGTTGGCAATCATCTGTTTGGCTTGATCTTTATCCGTGACTCTCCTGAATATTTCCATCGTATCTAATTTGAACCGTTTCCTTAGGTTTTCCATCTACATTATTCTTCATCGGCCACGCCTGTGACTACCATGTTGCCGCCTGTATTAACACTTGAAGCAGCTCATATTTGCTGTTCCTCATTATATGGCCAAAATATTCACTAATTTCCTTATTTTAACTGAGTAGTTGACAATTTCAGTTTTTTCGTTTAAGCGTTTTAGTACTTCGTTATTCGTAACTTTGGCCGTCTAGGGAATTTTTAACATTCTTCGGTATGTCCACAATTCAAAAGTTCCCAACTTTTTACATAATGTCATTGGGACTGTGCAACATTCGACGCCATATAAAGCAGGATACTGAAAAACTTTAAGGACCTAAGAATAATTAATATTTACGTATTCACGCACACAACATTTCACTGTTTACATCATAAGTCTCTCCTGTTTAGTCGGCAACTCTTCCCCTTTTCAAAATGAATCGGTGAATACCTTTTTTGGCAAGTAACTTTTTCTAATTCTACTGAATAATTTTGATAACTTTGTTTTTTAAAATTATTAATGATGAAAATGGAAAATATAATACGTATGTAGTAGCAGAAATTTTTTTAAAATAGATTAATTTAAGCATGGCATCCGAGAGGTATTTTTAAAATTTGTTAACTAAATGTAAAATAGCGAATATTTTTATACCGCGCATTGCCGAGAGTTGTCTCGCATTTTTAGTTTTTTAATTGAAGATACCGAAAAAGAAAGTTTTACGTTCGATTCTGCTCTGTTTATAAACGCATTAAAATCACGGCGAAACCGCGTTAATATTTAATTGGCGAGAAAAATTAAATTACGGTAATTGAAAATTAAATTTGAAGTTTTACATCGACGATAATGTTTTTTCACAATAAAATAACATTGTAAGACAATTCTATTTGTAACAGGCTTGCATTTAGTTTAGTAGTATTATTTCCGCTCAGAGATACTTGTAGCGAAATTTGCCGTCTTCGAAGCAATTAACAATTTTCAATGTTTACGATCGTATGATAATAAATTTATACAATCTTATTCGTTGCATGTTAGTTCTGAAAATGGTAATAAAAATATGAAAGTTAGAACGGTTTTCGAGATTGAAAAAAGAAAATTGTACATCGGCGTTGAGTGAGCGGTTGCTGACGTTTAAGAATGCCGATACCTCGAATGCTCAGCGTTTCTGATAAATATTTTATTTCTGCCACTACGTGTAATATTACTAAGAATTATCGTTTTTAGTACCTTGCGTGTTTCAGAACGCTTAATCACTCCTTCCTGCCGTGAAACACTTTTAACACTAGCTATTGAATGATTTGCAGATTGATCCTTAAAAATGAAACTACCAAATTTTATTATATTCTAAGGATTCGTCCTTCTACGCTTTTACCCAAAAAAACGCTTAAAGGACACCTAATTTTTTAAAAAAAAATTTCTTACGAATCGTTATAACATTAGAAAACTGTTATCCTCATTACACGTAATACCGTGTGATTCCTGACGCGGTAAAGATTATTTAAATTATTATTCGGATGCGGCTAATATCTCACGTTGTATATGTATATGTGTATATGGCGCGAGCAGAAAAGGAAATTTCCAAGAGGAATAATGAAATGCAGTTTTCAATTTTTTTTTTTTTTTTTTTGCGCCGTAGTAGTATCAAACTGGGCATCAATGGGGGAGAGCAGTGATTCGAGAAAGTAAAGGCGATCCTTTAAGGAACTGATCAAATGTTAAGTTTAATATATTACGAAAAAACTTTATATTTCCCCGGCTATCAAAGATCCTCACGGAGCTCTTCGCTTCACATGGACAAATCTCTTATAAAAAATCTTGGAGATTCTGAAAGTGTTCTGCAAGCATCACATCTCTAATTTTTTCGCTCTTCAGATTACACGTAATACTCCTCATATTCTCATCCGGTACTTTTTCTTCCTTTACTCGATCGAGATTGATCTTCTGTGGATTTCTGGGCATTAATGGGGAAATGAGGTGATGGATTCGGATTCCTTACTTCCATTTCTCCAGTGGCAGATTTTTGAGCACGTTCCAGCTCGTAATATCGTTTTTCTTTCCTTAATCGATTAATTCCAGGTTATGCTATTCTTCTTCATTTTCTAATCCTGCCTTTATTTAACCTCTCTATTATCTCTTCAACTTCATCGATGGTTTTCTTGATATTTGCCCTGTATTCCACAATCCCTGCTATTTTTCGCTTTCGCTATAACAATCTCCTTCTTCTGGGTCATTTTTTCGGTTTTCATCTGTATCTACTTCATTTTTTCATCCATATATTTTTCACGTGATGCTGATATCATTCTGTTTGATTGTGCAGCCTTCTTTGGTCTATCTAATCTCCTTTATTAAAACTCGATGTCCCTCATTATAGTGTTGCTTACATTCTCTCATTTCTTTCTGCATTTGTGTTATTCTTGCCCCCGAATTATTTTTATCCTTTGTCTTTAAACGTTTAAGAATACAAATTTATTTCTTCCTTGTTCTTATTTCTTGGGCTAATGCCCTCGTTGACAAACTCATTAATGGAGGAAAGGAAAAAAAGAGTACGAAGAGGAAGCTAATTTGTTGACAAAAAAGTATTCGGAGTTGTTCGGGTATTTTAAAGGAAACCTAGAGAGTGAGCTTAAATTTACTTCACTTAAACTTTCCGGTTCGTGTCTAATTTTTTCATAATTTCTGAAGGACAGAAACTTCCTCTCTCTCGTTTCTTTTCGACATTTATTCTAAGCGAGGAGGTTCAACCTGGTATGTTGTTTTTGAGTACTCTCGGCAGCAGTTCGACTGTGTTCAACTTACGTTTGTTAACTGAAAATCGCTAATTAAACTGAGCGCTATCGCTATCGTTTAGATTTCACTCGGCTCTACTAAATAATTTACACGCGGTAAAAAATGCGCCTTCAATTTTCCTTTACAAGCTGTTGTTGTATAAAACGCTTACTATGTGTATGTGTTTAAGGTTTACATGCTGCTACTTTTTTATGTTTTTTGCAGGCAGTCTTACCCAGCCTGAAATAATTGGGTACCAGAGAAATCTGGGAAAGTAAAGGCGGCCGAGAGAAAGGAATTGGCCCCAGTATTCTCCTTACATTCATTAGGCTTAGTACATTGTGAACCTTAACTTCACAATCCCAACGCCCTGTCAAGAGTATGGAACTCACTTTTTATGGTTGTAACTACTGAACCCCGTTGTAGTTATTAGAGATGATTAGGGGGGGGGGGGGGGCTCAGTGGTAACATGTTAGCTGGCCGATTCGTTAGTTTCCAATAGCAGATTTTACTGGTGCTCAGTTTTCGAATAGCTTTAAAAAAGTCGCAGTAATAACTGCAAACAACTGATTAGTATTATGGGTGCTTTCCTTTTTATTTTCCTACAGAATCTTTAAATTTCGGAGTTTTCAGTTTTTTCCGCGTGCGATTAGTCCTTTAGTCAAGGCAAGAGGCAGCGTTGATTTTTATCCTTCAAAATCAATTTAGTCAGTTCTACGGATTAGTTGTAATATAGACGCTGGAACTTTAGATCTTTCCTCAGTGTTGGTTAATGGAGCCTAGTGTTTTAATCGATATTGATCTCTTCTATTCCACCTGCATCTACTGTCTTAAACGTTGATTAAACACATCATCTGCGAATGTTAATTTCCGAAACGTATTTTATCTATTGCTGTCTGGGTATAACCGGTTGCGTAATTTCGAAGGCGTCGTCATTTGAATGTTCAACCCCTCTTTAACTCTGCACATCTGTTGTTAGCCGTCTCTTTGAATTATCATTTATTGAGTGCATTTATTCGTTCGATGATATTGAACCAAAAGAAGATGAAAAAAATAGAGCGGTGAATGCGTATCCCATATACATGTATGGGAAATGTAGAACCAGTTTTTCTTTCAGCTGCTCAATAAGAAGTTCCTATAAAACCTTTTAATTTTTCCGTAATTATTTTATAAATGCGAAAATTTTTCAACTAGTTCAGAGAATTTATACATGCTCGGAACAAAAGAGCCTCTTCGTAACACACTATATTAAAAAAAAAAAAAAGAGTGGAAAAACCAAAAAAAAAAAAAAATTTGGAAACTAGAATTCGAGCGCGGAAATAAATTAATAATCTCTATACGGTATCCGATCTGACGGTTAAATTCGCTACGGGCCGAATCAGGCACGGTCGGTTAAATGTCCGAAATGTGCAGGCAGTGTTATTGAACTGCAGCTTATTATTCGAACGGCTTCGTTATTTACCTAATGGGAAATAGTGCCGGACTGTGACGGCATCTCAAGAGCCGATGTCTTCGGCGTAACATTTGTGCTCAATTGTTTGAGGACAGCATGTCCACTTTGCCGTTGAAGTTTATTAAGCGAGAAAAATGTGACGAGCGCGCGATATTCGAGTGTTATTTCGGATCTAGGTGTCCTTCTTTCACTCTGCAAAACGCAGAGTGTCTTTCTCGGTGCTGGTTAAATAGTCAAACAGCGTGTAAACAAGTGTCTAAAATGGCTTGTATGTACAACGTGTAAATCTCAAACATCCCGCGCGGCTCTCGAATACATGTGTACAACATTTCGGCCCATCACTCTTCCTCAAATCCATTTAGATCGCGCTTCGTTTCCGTGTAAACAAATTCCCTCATCTATATTCTTCTTCGCTGTTCGATTTTTTCCCCTTTATAACTCCGCCCTCTGGCCGACTCATTAAAATACCTGTACATCACTCGACTATATTTACCGTCTCATCAACCGTTATCATCGAATAGCTGCTGCCGCTATTTATTCTGCTAATGCGCTTTCGGTTTTCTGCATTCCCGATATAAACACGCGGCCTCCATGTGCAACATGTTCTCGCCCGGTAAATATCTAGTTAATGTATATTTCCCTTTCTCTTTGTCCGTCTGTTAAATCGCGCCATTTTATTTCTTTCACGCTGCGATTAACGAAGGTTTCAAATTAAATCTATGATATTGCCGACGAAATGCGGATAATAATAATTCGGATATTGTTATTAGTCTTAAGAGGACACGTCATCAATTGGAATCGGCTGCACAATAAGGTTTCCAATAGATGTCGTAAGCAGTAGACGACGAAAATGACAACGTAATTAATATTCGCATTGAGGAACAAATTTTAAACGGTATTTCATCCGAAATATTACGATATATCGAAGACATTTAAAGATATTTCCAATGTACAGAGCACCGTCACTGGGGTATACGGTATTATCAGTATGTTTACTGCCTCTAGAAGGTGATTATTTACAGTTTTCCGGACAATTCGATATATATATATATCATTGCGTACATTATATGTATCGATCAGTGTGTTAGTATATTTAATTGTTTTCGCTATGTATGGGAGATTTTCAAAATAACAGTGTAATCGAGCAAAGGCCAGTGTGTTGGATCATTAGTACATTGTTAGATGGAAGGATTAGTAGCAGCGAACACTGAAAGAAGTCGATTATAGAAGAAACATACTAGATTCATATAATAATTAGAGGTCTTAGAAGATTTTAAAATTAGAACTCGCGAAATCAATACCATTAGGAGCGAAGGTACTGCTAGGAAGAGATATTTGGTAAGACTCGTATTACCAAAAATTGATTAAACAGATAACAGAACTAATAATAGGATAACGGCTATAAATGTGCAAGCGCGGATACCGAAATATATGTAAATACACGCAAACGCTCATGCTGTATCATTAGAGAGTCAGGAGGGTTTTATGGGCATAATATATACGAGTAGATGTTCTTCCGTATTCCGAAGTCTAACGGATATAGAATGAGAAAGAGGGACGGGAGAAAACTAATACTCCGAAATACTGGAAAATAGTCGAAAAACGTGTCTCTCTGTTGCGGAATTTTATGTTACCGTAGAGGAAATAAATAAACACAATTCAGCCTTTTCATCTTAAACGAAGAATGAACATTCGGGAATTCGGCAACTTTTCGACATCTCAATTGACAGTGAAAAGACACACTTGATCAGTTCCTAAATCATCACTTCTGGGAAACAAGCGGAAAGGAAAAAACAGAAAAAGCTCGCTCAACTGTTGATCATAAAATAAGAGAAAACCCCTCTATCAGGCAGGATTTTGCGACTGTTAAGCTCGCGAAGAATTTCACGGATTATGTAGAAACAGCTGTCAAACTTCCGTACTACCGTTGGCAGCGCATGTTAGCGTAGGAGCAGGAACAGTATTTGTTAGATTTTGTAGCCGTTGTTCCGGGAACAGTGAATTTCTCGGCGTCGTCGTCCATAGAAATCTGTTTTATCGGCTTTTCTACGGCCACTAGGAGGAACGGAATTTGGTTCGGGCGCGAAAGGGTTTCAGCGCGGCAGGCGGGGACAAGATGGCGGATTTCATCGGTCTAAATTAGTTGGCGGCTTTTCATTTTTTCTTTCCCCCCCCCCCGTTTTCCGGGAAACTTCTTTATTTCGTCGGAAAGTTTTTCAGTATTTTTCGCCGAATTATTTTAGACGCATAGGTACATACCGGCACACACACACACACACACATCCACGAGCGCGCACATACATGCACACAGAGAAGTACAGACGCGCGCGTGTCGTCCGTCCTTGGTTCGTTGCTGCGAGTAGTCGCTGTACACAGATCGCAGCGTAAATTGGTGTCGTCGCACTGCCGAACAGAGGGTGCTGCTGATACATGGCAGAATGGGCGAGTTATTAAACTTCCGGTTGAGGTAACAGCTTTTTGTTTGCTTCGATAAAGAGAAGAGACAATCGGAACGCGCACCGGCACCTATAATAAGTTGAGCGCGTTGTAAAGTGAGGCGGCCGATGGAGTGCGGTCGGCAACTCTGCGGCAGGAAAAGGAGCACGCTCGGGGAATGCGGGGCTTTAGGGATGGTTTAAAAATAAAATAACAGCGACCGAAGAGGACCAGAGATAAGGGACATTTCCATTTCGAGGAACAACTGAAGCGAACCTTAGTCGGGCAGCTTCGCGCCAGAGTCGTCGCCGAAAGAAATTATATTACGTTAGCAGCGTGTTTTTCTTTCTGGGAAATTGTGTAAGCTGGAGCGCGGCGCTGAAGAAAAAACGCGGGAACGCTCAACTCTGTCGCCATATTTTTTGACATGCCATTTGGTGCCATCGTGTTTATGAGTTTGTCAGTTAAACTCTCTCGCTCACTCGCTGCGCATTTCATTCCCGGCCCCGGCAGCAGAAAATCCGGCGAAACTTTCCGCTGCGTCACTTTCCGCGCGCTCGTTCCATCGCCGCCCAGAGGGTTGGTCGGCGGGAGCCGTTCTTTTCTTGTTCGTTGTGTACTGTTTGCCTCCCGGGAGCATCACGTCGCAATTTTCTTCATTTGCTCCGACCAGACATCATCATCGGTTGCCGCAACGTATCGGCGCGCAACGTGCAATAAACTCGGCCGCAACTCTAACCGAAAACTACGTGTCCGGAATGGCGGACAAGTTGCCTTTTCCGCCGGGCCCGGCAAATTCCGACTAGTCGATAAAGAGCAGATCGCCTTTGTCGCGAAGACGTTTTATCGTCCGGTACATAGGCTACATACTTTATAAGATGTTAAATTACGACGCTGCTCACTTTTAATCCGGCTTCGGCCGCTAATAAGGCAATTTTCTGACTTTCCACCGCTCGTTCAAACGATGATACCCTTCTTACCTGTCCCCTTCATTCGGAAGGCCCTCTCCCAGAATTGCCCCCGTTCATTACTCTGAACGTTCGAAAGATTTCATATAATTTTCTTCGTGAACACTTCAAGCCGTTCTCCGGCCTTTCGGTTAGTTTTTGTTTCTCTCTCTCTCTCTCTCTCTCTCTCTCTCTCTCTCTCTCTCTACGTTTTTATCGTAATTTTCCTTAACGAACTTTCACAACTTTGCGCCTACTTAATGCCGACTTTCCGCTGCAACAGTTTCCCCCGCTAATGTCCGAACGTTGGAATTTTCAAACATTTCGTGACAACTCGGGAGAAACGACTGATTAATTTGAACATTTTTAGCGAACAACTAACTCGTTTGTTTGTCGTCGCGTAAGCGTATACGAACAAGTTGCATACCATATGATTTCGAAAGAGGCGTTTTGATCATTTAAAATGGTACAGTTATCGATGAAGAGTGCCTAACTGCTAGAAAATCATAATTCGAACGAGAGAAATTTTAAAATACCCGCTTTAATTATGGTGTACGTCCGAGATTTTTCGACATCGTGACCGCAATTTTCTCCATATTAACGTCTTCATCTGACACCGGTAATTCGGCATAATTTGAAGTAATAGTCAATTCCTCCCGTTAGAGATATATTTTGTTTTCTTTTTTTAACTTAAAATAGAAATTACGAAATCAAAATGCGCGACGTACTGCGAAAAAAATCCATTTTACCGTGAATGTGTCGTCGTTTGCGATGTAAACTTTGGCGACATTGATTTTTTTTTGGACGTACCAACTGCGGACATTAACTCAGAGCATCAGAGCACAGGTGAAATTTTTAGAAGATATCAGGTCCTACCCGAACGAACGAAATGCCTAACTAACTATGTACAAATTCGAGCGCATCTTATCTGAGCGGATGGAGAATGTTTTTTTATTCGAAATAAATTTTTTTCTCGTCCTCGAGTTAATTCGGTAATTTCTGCCTTTTTTTTTTTTTTTTTTTTTTTTTAATAATAGAAAAAAAATATATTTCTGACGGAAATTAACTATTATTTCAATTATACCGAATTACCGGTTAGAGTGTGATGTAGGAAGGCGTGAACAGATGTGGAGGAAACTGCAGCTGCGCTATCTGTCAAAAAGAGTATATATTAAAGTATACTTTAAAATTTTTTTTTTAAATATATTTATTTATTGTCGCTCGACAATGGAGCCATTTGCGACGAATATATATTACATCTTAACAGTTAACTTATTTAGATACTATTATACATATTTACATGTTTTAGGTATGTTAGTACATCTTCACAATTTGATCTGTTGTTGTAAAGGAGTTCTGGTATAGGTTTTATTTTGTTTCAATTATGATTTTTGAGCGGTACACATACACGCTCTGTGAATTGTACAATTTCAAATAATGAACATTTTTCAAATCGCATTTAGTATTTTTAATGAAATTTACGTACAATTATTTCATCTTTTACGGTTAATATGTAATAATTAAGAGGAAGTACATAGCGTGGAATGGGAATACGTTTCAAAAATCCTGTTAGATCTACTTGTATAGTGGAATTTTCTATTTTGAATAGCAAAACTAATAAAACACGCGCATAAATATATATGAATATATGAGATGCAAAAATTTAATCTCTCGCAATTCGCTATACTGAGCTTATCCTTGTAGAAAAGTCGGTTTGACCGGATAATTTTTACAGGAAATTATTTTTCATATTATTGAAAGGGTAGTGTTAATAAGATCGACAGATAAAATGAAGAAAAAAAGAAGCGTTTAATACAGTTTCTTGGTGTCTTTTTTTAAAACCATCGAAAAAACAAATAAATGAACGTGCGTCAAAAGTTGGGATTAGCAAAAAATTCGATAGTTTTTTTCTTCCCGCTTATATCTTATTTGATCCCGCTTCTCCGGGTTTATTATTAGACGAACCCCGAGTCTTCTTCTTTCGTGTCCGAGACGCTCTATATACATAAAATCCACGCATCTATTAGTTTCATAATATCGTTTCGTTGATAATGCCAGTGTTGATACTATGTGACCAAACGCTCGTGTCTCTCGCCGCATTGATATCTATCGTCGGTGTCCGTTTTACGCATCACACGAAACTTACTTATGCCAGTGCGTAACCTATTTAATGTTTTTTACTGTGGCTCGGTTCAGTCGGTTTTTTGGTCGGATGCCTTTCATCGAAGACACAGTACCACTATTTTTCCATCTGGAAAGTCAGGAACCTCCACGCGATTCAAGAACTCATCATGAATTTAAAGAATTTTGCAAATAACTTTAAACTCAAAGCGCTGACTAATTCTGCTCCTCCGAGATGCTGCATACGAAAGAAGTAAAGTTTTACAAAGCTCTTTAATACGGAGTTTTATTGACCAGGAATTCGGGTACTAAAACGGAGCATTTAAAAATTATATTCGGGATGACAATATTGCCAAACGAAATATTTATGAAAAATGAAAAAAAAAGTTTTTATTAACAAAATTGACTTTATTTAACTTATTTCAGATGAAAAACTAAAACACAACATTTTTTATTCAAAGTACTCATTAGAAGCGAAGGCGATTTTTATTTGGCGATTCGTTTGGACAAATTTAAAAAATAAATGAACGAATTATTATCTGTTTTTACATTCGTCTCAACAATTTAATTTCAATCGAGACTTTTAATAATTGCCGAATTAGACCTTTGCGGGAACTGGGCGAGATTTAATATGCAATATTACATACTATAAAGTACTAAAAGGAAGGAAAATATTTTTTTTAATGCGCTATTTTATAAATTACGAAATGTATAAGAATATATCAGGAAGTGGAGTTCGGTTTTTATATTTTTGATAATAAAGGGGCATTGCGGTGCACACACGGAGTCTATTTAAAGAAAAAATATGAATTCATAGAATAACAAAGAATTGACGGTGATTGGTCGAGGTTTTATAGTTGAGAAAATTCCACCAAACGAGCTATTATAGAGGAGAGGCGACCAGTGTTCAAGTGTGTATTTTTAGGGTTTATTAAAAAGTATATTTATACCGCTGTTAATATTAAAAATAGATAATTTTGTGATGAAACATTTTTATTTATGTTTTGCGCAACAGATTTAAATATTATTTTAATGGAAATAGGTAGATCGCGGTTCCAGAGAGTTCTACAGATGATAAAATACAATGCAATTGCATCTTTCGTATTACATGCGTACGATTATATTTTCACATGTAACTCATGAATACACACATTAACTGAAAGTTCGGAATAAATCCGAGCTAGCCTCGATAGTCACCAGGTACCGGTTAATAAATTTATATTTTTGAAAAGTAGAGGAATACATATATATGAGAATTCTTGGTGATTGCATTTATCATCAACTCTTCATCAAGCTGTTCACGGATAGACTTGCGAAGCCGTAAAGGTTCTTCAGAGGGGCGGCTCTGAATCGAAGAATTATACCGCTCAAGCCTGTTACGAAAGATATTTCATAATTGTGTGATACGCTGGTTAAATTGAAAATTCGATTTTGAAAAAAAAAATATGAATTAGTTTCTAGTAGCGAAGTTAGCGGCATGCTGGGACTTGTCGAATGGATCCTATGTGACGGTACATTTCTTGACGACGCAGCCTATTACCAGTGTTGCATGTGCATCCTGAACAGATCCGCATCATGCTACGGTGTAGATTAACAAAGGGCTTTCGGCAATGTAACGAAGTAAAGTGATGAACAGAAATCGAAAAAGAAACAACAAAAAAACGAAAAAAACTAGATGAACAGTCCGCAGCCTGTATGGCAAAACAAGAAAGCTAATGCGCACAGAGAATTATTGTACCCAAGGAAAAAGCGATAGAGGATAATTATGCAACTATGCGCTCTTTAGGGCAATTCTCAAAAATCATTTTGTGAAAAGGCAGCAATATTGAAATGTAATTTACATAATTGTAGTTGTGTATCAGTTGCGTCAGTACAATCTGATAATTTCGTAGCAGTCCTTTTAATAATTGTTAAACGTCAGAGTCAGAATATTAATTAATTTTACCGATTACCGCGAGACAATCCTATTCCTTTATATGTTAACTGCGGAAAGAAGTTTCACCGAGAAATTTTATTAAACAAAATTTCAAATGACCCCTCTCCAAAGGGAAATTTTCATAGAAACTATACTAAAGATCCGGTAGCATGTTTGATTTTCGACTTTATCCCGCTCCAACCGAATGATCTGTCCGCCGCGTATCTCACATGTCATCAGTAATTCTTTTCTTGCACTAGCCCGGCTCCCTGTATTCAGACAATGTTTCGGTAGTTACAAGAAATATAATACAGCAATTAGGCAATTTTCGAAGTATACAATCACAAACGGAAACGTTTTGTACATAGGAAAACTCGACGGCTTCCTGACGTAATTTTAATTCTGGAACACGTTAATGGTCGCTGTTATTGTAACAATTACTAAGCTGGTGGATTATGTGGAAACAAATTGTACATCTAGAGACCAATCATTTCTAGAGCGTAGCACAGGGTAACGGGAATAAAAAATTAGCGTTTCTAGAATTTTAAGGAAATTTCAAGATGACAATTTAAATTTAAAGATGTGATTGATTAAAAATGAGGTATATAACTGCTTTAAAAAGTGTTTCTGTTCTCTCGATGGCATTTGAATTTCCCCTGACTGATCACTCTTTTGTTTTAACGGTTATACGAATATTAGCAATTAAATTAGGTTGCGAGGAGGAAGTTACGGGGTTCGCTGGTGCGTATCAAATTCTAATCACGCAATAATATACGATAAAAATGAGTTTCGAGAAGCAAGGGCGGGCGGACAGTAGTGCGAATTGACTAGCGGAGACCGCACGGGAGCAGGTAAACGGGCGGCTGCGACGCTAATTATCAGATTAATAATACGAATTATGAGGAACGTCATTCTCTCATGTGATATAAATCGAATAATTTATATGACGCAAAGATATTCATTGCAACGATAATAATTCAATCTGAAGAATGCGGGAAATATTTAAATCCGTTCGGGATTTGCAAAACGTTTTCCTACTACACGGCATGTTAATAACGGAATAAATAAAATAGAAGCCGAGCTTGAAAATACGAGCGAGACCGGAAATCATTTCGTTCCTCGGATTAAAAGCGATGGCGAATTAACGAATTAAAAGCTTCTATTCCGAACGGTACCTCGTCTCGTTACCGCATAATTCGGCTTGTATTGCTAGATATATTCGCGAAGACAGTCGAAGTTGCCGAGGTTGATAATCGGAGCAGATATCGAGATGAAATTTTTATTAGCATAATGCATATCGCGATGTGCTTATAAAGTCCGCTCATAAAGGTCAGCTTTCGCCTACCGAGACTCATTTGTTGCAGATGATGGTAGACTTTTGTGTCGCTTTAACGACAGCAGCTAGTTGCGTTGCCTGTTGCATTCCTTTCGCCGTTAATCTCGATGTCTCGAAATCATCGGATACCAAGAGAGCTGTTCGTGTTACGTAAAGGAAGTGTCGAAAAGTCAAAGCCGTCAAAACGTTTCAACGTTCAAAGACTATCCATCCGAATAGTTAAATGAAAATAGCAGCGCTTTTGCATTTGTGTTATTATATAGTAAACAGCACCAATATAAACACTGTTGCATAAACCGACAATAAAATTCGCTGTGGACCAGAACTCCTGGCAATGATACGAAGCCTCTTTCGACCGATGTATACAACAATCGCTTCCCATCCCGCGATGTCCTCTTCATTTTAATTATCCTATCGATACCGTGATTGGCTATACGTTAAAATCCTCTTCTTTCACCTCCACTTTCCTACCTTGTCTTCTTCTTCTTCTTCTTCTTCTTTGTTAGTATTAAATGAAATCAAGAATATTCTTAAAACATCTTAACATATGAACTTTTAAATAATTCCCAATGCAAAATTCTCGATGCACATCCTCGTATATTTACTTATGCTGCAGCAGTGTGAGCTCGCGTTCGCTATTTCAAGTGATTTTTTTATCATCTGTGTTTCGTCTGTTCTCGTATTTCCTTCTCAAATCAAGATTTCTTACGACGTATCCAATAATCGTAAAATTCACTGGTGTGTGGAATTGTCGCAGTCTGGGGGCCAACAAAGCTTCGTTAGAAAGTTTTTTCTCTTTTATTACGCGAAAAATCGGTTGCTCTTACGTCACAGAGATTCAGAAATTCAACTGATTTCGCTATTTATCAATAATCAGGTAGCCAAATGCGATATTCCGAGGTAATGATCGTTCAACGTAATAGTATCTGATCTGACCTTGCCTATATGTTACTAGCATAATTAATAATAATTCTCGAGAATTTTCTTTCGTTTCTATATATGCTGTCGGCTTAATTTTAGTATTGTAATAATTTTTCCTTTATTCCTCTTTTCGATTCGTTAATTTACCTTTCCGCCGACTGGAAACAATTGAAGACTACCGTTTTACGGGCTTGCGTATATTAAACATTAACGCATTATCCTTAACAATTCTTCTATACACTGTTTCTGCGCTCACCTAATGCCTTCGATATTTACGATCATTATTACCTTCTGTGTATGATTTCTCGTCTTATAAAAAAGCTTACGTTAAAATAGGTCTACCGGGGGAAACCCTCGGGAAAAATTTTGCTCCATCACTTTAATCTCCTGTGTTTCCGATATATAATGGCTAGAGAGCCTTTAAAACTCTGTAATCAAATCGTTCTTGACACAACATTTATTCACATTTTCTTAGATCGACTTTATAACGCCTTCCTATATTTATTCATCGTAGACGAATGCCTCTGCCACTCTCCTCTGACTTCCTCCGTATTTTGTCATATTTTGCCAATGAACTTTATACTTTTTCATGCTTAAGTTCGAAAATATTTCTCTTCCAGGTCAGACTGTGTATTCTCTATTTCTAGTTTTAAACATTTTTGGATCGACCTCTTGAAATCCTTTCGAATATGACTGCATTTTAATTTTTGAATTCCCTTCTTTCTCTTCGAGAAACTCTTTTAATTCCTTTTTTCCCTAAAAAAATAAAAACAACAACAACAACAACAACAACAACAAAAACATTCCCCTGTTTCGTCTTATGAATTTTAATTTCTTGCTTAAGAAAATTCTTCGTATCTTAAACAAGTTGCACAAATGATAACCTGTGAAAACAAGGACATACTTCCCGATAGCACGTTCGGATTTCGTTCTAGTTGGGGGGGGGGGTCTTTTGTGACTGTACCGAAGTTTGTTTGTATTCCATATAAGTACAATTTTTATTTTTAAACAAAAATTATCCGTTTTTATATCATCCCCTAAATAAGACATGTGACCCATTAATACATTCTTCCGTCGGTCTACTTCAGTGTAATTGCTTCATACAAACCTGCCGTTTAATTCATTCTTACGCTCTTTTACTTCGAGAAAAGTTTTTCTCGTTTAAAACCTAATCTTAAATACTCTTAAAGAAGTATCGGTCTTTACTATTCTTCGCTGACGACATCGTATTTTATTTATTCTCATGACATCACTGCAGTAAATCGTACTTTAAATAGTTCACTGAATCTGCCAAGAGGTGTTTCTGATATTCATCTTTTAATTTTCCATAACCGGCCACTTAGTTTTTTCACTTACTGTTCGTATAACTTCAATCTTCAATTAACGGATCTGTAAATAACTGCCAAATTCCTTTGGCTAACTTCTATCACTCACACGGGAAATGCTTCTTAATACTAGTCGGTTTACATAATCCCCATTGCTAAAATACACTTAAGTCGCAAATATTCAACTAGATCGGATTCAAAAAACTGATGCCGCGACCCTCTAAAATCTACTCCTGCTGCAGCTATTCATGCAAAGTGTATCTTATTGCGCTTCCTTCATATTTTACTACTGAGATTCCTACTGGGATACCGATTATTTCAAAAGGACTTTCGTTTTTTCTTCAATCTTCTTCATTCCTACAGATTTATACTACTCCCTCTATATTTCTCGCAGGTAAGTTTTCATTTTTTCTTTAATTTTGTCGATATATTGCTATCAATTAAATTATTCTCACTGCTTTTAAATTTTAAATCTGTTTTTTTCCAAAATAACGAATTTAAAACATCGTCCTTCTTATTCCTGCAATACAATTATATCCAAGTCAAACTCCTTCCTCACTGTTCCCCATATAATAACGACAGTTTTCCGATAATGATCCCACACGGGGTACACATAAACCGATTTCTTTGCTACATCTTACACCATCCTTCGATTTTACCAATCTCCATGGTACTTGTTCCGTTGTTCCTAACTTCATTCAATTATGTAACAATTGAGTTTCTTCGGAACCCAGCCGTTTACGGCAGTCAGTGTAAGAGAACGGACTTGATTGCTCTAGCTCTCGGTGCTACTTCTATTAACCGATTTTCATCTAATGACATTATTTTTCTATTTTTGAAAAATTCCCATTTTAGTTTCTGGTTAGGTCACTATTACGCTTATATTTTCAGCTGTAGCTCTTTCTACTTTACCGTTCTCTCTACCCCACTGAGCAATCTCATAATTTTACGACTCAGCCTCATTTTGTCGATTACCAATATAGCTCATTCCGTTACTTTCAGTCACATTATCATACCAATATATATATATATATATATATCGGTGCTATGTGCTACAAAAACGAAGGTTAGAAGTCTTGCTTGGTTGAAAATATAAAATAAAAGAAATAATTATTTGCAGTATTGAAAACCATAACTCATTTATAATGGCCTAGTCGGGAGAAACCGGATAAGAACAGAAAGAAGAGTAGAACGAATGATTGTGAAGATGGTAAATGCAAAGGAAAAGACAAAGGACACTTCAAGGTAATGTGAGAAATGATGAGTGGGAAGTGGTATCATAGCTGGTGGGACGTGTTGTACCTAGTGGGGATTCGACGAAGGAAAACTCTGTCAACGGCGCGCTAACGATTATTCTTCCATCGATGATGTGCTGTCTGATCCATCTCTGCTGTTGTTTCAGTGTGATTGCGAATTTAGAAATTCTTTTTCACTGAGTACAGAAACGCTAATTGATCCCAGTCTGGGTTTAGTGATTTTAGGGCGTTGCGACCTCAGTATTTATCGGTTTTCGATGGTGATGAAGACATTGCAAAAGAGATTTTTACCAACACGTAATAGGCGAACGACGAATTGTAATAACGTTTTCTATAACGTTGACAGTTTGTTATTTTTTTTTGTTTTTTTTTTTAGTCCACTGCACTCACGTCTCCCTACACAGTCTTCCTTTTCATATAATACTTCCTTTTTTCTCACGTTTTCTTACTTTGCAGTCATTTTGTTCCTCATTTCGTTGCTGTTTTCTTTTTGGGCCCATATTAATCAAGGGCCTTCAACCAAAAGTGATGACACATAGGAAGGAATTATGTATTAGTACGATCAGATATTGTAAATAAGAAGGAATGAATAGTGAGAATAACTTGTGGAGAAGGGGCAGCATGTAAGAGACGCAGTAAGTAGTGAGAAGATCAAGTCGCAGCAAACAGTCGATTCAGTAGAAAGCGGTGAACATTGATGGTACCACGAAATTCAGAGTTTGTAGAAGAAATTTTGATCGCAGCATTTAAATTTTCAGTATTATACCGTTTTGGGCGGTTTTATACCTTCAGTATACCTTGAAGTAGTAGTAATAATAATAGTTAAATAATGAAACAATTCGATTAATTTTCAGTAGTTGCGAGGGCGATTAGAAACGAAAAAAAATGAAAATTTTGACAATTTTAAATTTACGCTCCTTTTTGAATATCGGAGACAGTTTTTCCAAAGCTTAATTTAAGTATTCCTCAATGGTTTTCAACGATAAACTGTTCTCAGTAATAATAGTTGTTTTTTAATGACGGCGAATGTGGAAAATTTTGAGTCTACTTGCGAGAGCTTTCGCGGGATAAGCATATAACTGAATTCTTCAATGAGACCACCCCTGGCAACCCCCCCCCCCCAAACAGAGTCTTCTACAATTTTTTGTAGCACAGTCGGTTTCGTGTATTTTCAAAATGAAATATCTTATAAACCTAGTGTACAGAATTGTTATTTTCGACACAAAACGTTACAAAATTTCTATATTACCCTCGGCGTAAAAATGGCAAAGTCATTAATATACATATACATGCGTGTGTATATATAGATGCGCAGTCTCATGTAACTGAACGAGGTGTAGTTACTGCAGCTTGATCGAAATTAGAATACAGGTTTATTAACTCGCTGAGAGAGGAATACAGCCGATTCCGTCAGGTAGCTCAGCTAGCAGCTTATCCGAGTTTTCTATTTAATAATACACTTTGTTTTCCATCTTAACAACAACATGTGTTTCCTGTTTATGGAAGCAGTTTTGATTGGCATATCAAAGGAATGTCTTACAACATGTCACACAGTTGGCTAGTGGCACGCCTCCTCTATTACTGCTTGCTATGTCTATTAATTCGACTAACCAGTGACTAGCCGGCTAGAACTAAAACAATATTTTGACAGCGACCAATTGTTGTACCAATTTTTATTTTTTTTTTCCTACTTAAACTGAAAATAACAGTACACGTCACCCCGTTAGCCGCTACCAGTATAATTTCTTAATTTATATTCATTAAAAAGCGCAAAATTAATGTTTCTATAATTATGCGAACATTAGAGTCGCAATTGAAAGCAGGTGTGCGAGCATATCTCCGCTTTTTAAGCCAGGCACAAAAATAACACGCTAATTTTTTATAGAGAAAAAAAATAAAAAAAACCCCGAAAGAACTGTATCACAGACGAGGAGGATCTTTTTAATGAGACGCTGGTTTTATTAAGATCTTTTTCTTTCTCTTTGATATGTTCATTTGTGTTTAAACTGTTATTTTTTCTTTCTCTATTTCGTTTTGTTAGATTTGAACAATCGATAGCAGAAGGAGAAGTTTTATTAACAAAGAGGAATAAGATGTAAGAGAAATAAGATGGAAGAACGTAAGATAAGAGAAATAGGTGATAAGCGAACAATTAAAAAGCAGAAAACCTTTTTTTATTTCAGCGATTTCCGATCGAATTAAAATCGAATTCTTTTCTTCCTATCGTTTCTGGGTGAGGTCCCTGGTTGACGAGCCCCCCCCCCCAAAAAAAAAAATATATATATATATATACCCGCTAACAAGAGTATGGAAGAGGATATTCTCATTGCAGTGATCCGGAACACCTATTGGAAGAGTGAGAATTCGAGAAATCTTTAAACCGAATATTCCAATGATGAAGCAGTGCTCGAAAAAATATAAAACCACGAGACTAGAAAAAAAGTAGAATGTTGGCAATTCAAGAGAGGGTTTTCACAGACTGAATTCGGACAGCTAATTTTTGTTCAACACCCTACACTGTGACCGGACAATTAGAGCAGATTGAATGGAGCGAAATGAAGCTATTAAATATAAATTTAAAAGTTAGAGGTAGAGTCGCGAAATTGAAAAGAATTAAAAATAGCTTAGCAGAACACTCTTGAAATAATTACTGGAAATCTGTTCGGGAGCTGTAGATAATATGAATAGGAATGAAAGTTGTGTTAAAAGACCCAAAAGAGAAAGAAGTGTAAAAGTGCTTGCCAAAAATGAAAGGAATCATTAAATTTTTTTTCTTTCTGTTTTGGATTAGGTAAAAAGATAAACAAATGCAACCGTGTACATTGACATGAGGGGAATAAAATTACTAAATAGCATTACCAATTTTAAGCATTAATAGAATTCAGTTCAAAAATGTATAAGAAATAACTTTTGGTAAGCCAGCCATATTTTAGATTAGGTGGTAGTGTTTCGTCTAGGTAGGACTTGTCTGAATCTCGATTCTGCAAATTAAGAATATAGGTAAATTCTTCTTGCGTTGAATTAATGCCCATATGGTAGACGAGCCTAAAAAGAAAAACAAACCAAAAATAAATAAATAATAATAATAAACTTCTGATAATACACTTATTAGAAGAAACTAAGAAATTGGAGACGGAGAAGTGAAACAAAAGAGAAAATTGTTCAAAAGCATAAGTTTAGAGAAGCATTTGGAATAGACGGGTGATTTTCTAGGAGCATTGAAGAAGATGAAACTCACAAATGGAGAGAAAAATTGTAACGAATTGAGAAAATTAAAACAAAAAGCAAATAGAGAGGATTTGGGAGAGACATAAAACAAGGATGAAGACTTTTTAAAACGGGAGCTGAGGAAAGACCGAATTTACTAGCGCGATTTATTATCAGTACGCAACACTCGGGGAAAAAAGATGGCTACGTAAATCGGGTGCAGAATAAAAATAATCAGATTTATTTTTTAATTCGGTAATATTTTTCTAGAATTTCGCGGTTTTAAAAAGCACCAAGGCCGTATGTAAGATTAACAGAAATTAGAAGCTTATAAAAATTTGCCGAACTTCGGGTCTAGTGCCATTTTTTCCTTTATCCTATGCCCAGAAGAAACAGTTAAATAGCAATTCGGTCAGAGGTAGACGATAAAAAAGAACTAAATAGAGAAATGACGGACAAAGAAGGGAATAACGGCACAAGATGTACGAAGCACAGTAAGGGGCAGAGACGTCAAGGGTTAGAAGTTGAGCGAAAAAATAGATCGTTCATTTGAGGGAGACGGGCATTCAAAAAGAATATGGCTGAAATCACAGGAAGGCTCATCGTTCCGGTGAAGTGGGCCCCAAACGGAGAAGATGTTAGGGAAAAAAGGGAAAGCGAAAAGGATGTAACAGGAAGAGTTAAGACGTAAGTGAATAGTGAAAACGACGACAGAACGACGAAGTAAGGGGAAATAAAGGAACCACGGCTTGGAAGGAAGTGTAGGCTGAACAGCCAGGCAGTGAAAAATAGATTAAGGAGCATAGATGTTAGACCAGTATTTGGAATGAAGTTTTTTGAGAAACGGGAAGCAGATTCGAACCTAGAATTGTAGAGAAGAGGGTAGGCGCTCGAGAATCCGCTAAATCATTGCCTTCTATGGCTGCACAACTAGCATAACAAATCGAGACGGATTGAATGAAGAGAAAACATATCATGATGAGAAAGCATATTCGAAGAATGATAAAATCATAGTAGTAAGTGAGAAAAACAGAATACATGGCCTGAAGAGAACTCGTGAAATTAGTGATAATCAAGTGGTTTATGAAATGGCAGCGGGGAAACACATAAATAGCAGAACGTGTAGGATAGCCATGAGTTCGATTGTAAATATAGAACAAAAAGAAGGGAATGTAAAGGGTTTAAAGTGATTAATTTCCGGCAGGATAAAAGAGACTCCAAATACACTAGGATCTCTCGAGCCATCAGTGAAGGTGTTAATGTGTAGGTCACTTTGGAATTGAGGAGAATAACTTAGCTGATCGTCGTATACGTTTTTTTATCGGATAGTTTCCGTCTCAAGAATTATTGAGAATTCAATTTGCGGTTCATTCGTTTCAAAATCTGAAATAAACTATTTATCCGTCTAACCGCATCTGGCTTTGCGCACATCTTCGTGTTCCGTTATTTCCTCGCCACATCGTTTGCATTTTGTCTACAGCCGGCGTTTCAGTCCCTTTAACTTTTTGACCAGCACCCTGATAGAAGACAGCCAAAATTACTAGGCCACTCGCGAAATTAACAAATGTTACACACATCGATTAAGCGAAGTAATGGTTTACATTTTAAAATTGAGCCTGCTAGGCTTTTGCAGAGAGTTTATTTCGCTTCAATAAACACATTGCGTGCGGAATTCTTTATATTGCACTAGTAGCGGATAAGCAGCCCCTACAGCAACCGCTAGAAAATCCTGTAGGAAGGTGGTGGTATAGCTTTCGTCAGTAAAAAGAAATGACACAGCCTATTCGATGTAGAAACGGTTAGTTTAGGTTTCTAAATGAAGGACGGCTACCTACCACTGTTTCGGTAACAGGCCTTGTTATTTTGTTAATTGTATTGTAATTGTGCCTACAATATGCCGAGGTAAGAACACAGAAATAATCGGGTGTATTTATTTAAGCTGTTTGGAAGCCGCTTTTATTCTTATTAAAAAGGTTATATAGTAATATAAATAATGATCAGAACGATTAAAACCAAGGGAGGAAGAGAATTCTGTACGTTTAATTTATGATATCGGCAAGAGCAAAAGGACAAAAAAGAATTAGTGCGACATCGATTTTTTGTTTATTTTGTTTACTTCTTGCGTATGTATATAAGGAGTGACCAGTGTTGTTGCAAATGCACTACAATCTTGATAAGTTCCCATTAGACTCTGAAGGGAAATTTTAAAAGTTTTTCCCGACTGTTTAGCTAATTAGAGGTATGAGAAATTCGCCTAGATCGGGAAAATTTAAATTCAAGTCGGAAAAACTGAACCAGAATGGTTGTTCGTGCGAAATGAGAATTTCCAAAGGAGAGCTTAATCATCATTTTGCATGTTTGTTAATCGTTCACCGCTAATGTGCCATTTTTTCGGCCATACACGACGTTTCCTGGCTGCGGGTTGCATAATTTTCTTTCGAATTTAACTGGCTTTTGCGATTTCTGTTTGTCAAAAATTATTTTTAACTACTGGTACAACGTTATAATATTTAATAATAATAATAAAAAATAATAATAAGAATAATAAATAATAATCAAATCAAATCAAATTTATTATTATTACTATTATTACAAAATCCATCTATGCGCAGAAATTGCGCGAACGATGGGATAATTCAATATAAAAGTTGGATAGAATTTAAAAAAGAAAAAAAAAATGATTTCTTATAAATAGCAAATCAAGACAATGCATCTGTAACTTTTTTTTTTTTTTTCTTTTTTTTATATGAGTAGTTAGTGCCTATATGTCTATTACTCGATTAAAGGTCATTTATATATCATTGATTATTTTTGTTTTAATAATAAAATCAGTAAGCATTTGGAGGTTGTTTATGTCGAGGATATTTTTTCTCAGTTGATTATCGCGATGATGGTTGTACTTCTGGCAGGTTAGGATAATGTGATGAACTGTCAGCGGTACGTTGCAAATGTCGCATAGGGGCGGTGGTTGATTACTCACTAGATATGAGTGAGTAATTTTTGAATGCCCAAGGTAGAATCTGAAACTTAAATATAGGAAAATATATACAACTTAAATTATTGTGTGCAAGAATGAAACAATAGAAAAAAAAAACTGTAAATTTTGTAAAAAAATATATATATATATATACATACGCACACACACACACACATACATATACATATATATTATATATATATACAAACACACACACACACATATATATATATATATATATATATATAGATAGATAGATATCCGTTATTAACATCGAACGTCGTAGGCGAAAATTTAAAAGATTAAAAACAAAGAAAAGTATATTGCAATCATGAATTAAAAGAGAAATTTAAAGGTAACCGGAAGAACTAGTATATGGATAAATTTAAAAACTGTTTGCGATTAATAAACAGATAATGGATTAGCGATGAATGGGTCATACACTTATACACTTAAACTACTTTCGATATTAATATTAATAATAATGGCATGGTCATTGGGGTTCCTTGCTCTGATTTTACATTATTTTTATTTTATTCCATTAAATATAGTTAGATTTTTCGATTTATACAATGAATTAAGTTCAGTATTTAAATTACTAGCTTTTAAATATACTTTTAGTGTTGCGAGCTGGAACCCAATTCCTACTGTGATACGAATGGTTTTACTTAATCTGATTTCAACGACAAATATGATTAAATTTTCAAATTTCCGTATGTGGCTTTTGTTAATCAGGTTGCTAAACTTTCCTTTTGGTTTTTTTAGAAATGAAATTTAAAAATTATAACTTTTTTTAAAATTTAATTATTGTTATTAAAATTGTTCAAATAATGTTTCTGTTTCTGTTTTGTTTTTTTTTTTTGTTTTTCTGAAATTCTTGTTTGATGTTAAAGTTTAGGAAAATGATTTTTGAAGTTTTTTTTTAATAACGAAGATGTAATTCTGCAATATATAATTTACATTTTTGTTCAAAAATGCCAACTGCAGCACACTGACGAACACGTTAAACTCTACGTGTTCAGTGAGGAATAATTTGAATAGACGGAAAATCGACAAGAAAGAGTAACAGCGAGAAAAAATAACAACGGACGAGCTAAAAACATATGAATTAAAAAAAAAGAAAAAGAAAAGTATATATAATAACCATAAAAAAACAAAACGAAAAAAAAAATGAAAACCTTATTCAGAGAAACATGATAAATGTACAGATACAATTTACGTAACGATTTCAGCATAAAAGCTATATAGAGGATAGGTGGAATACATTTCAAAGGTAAAACTATCAAAAAAAATTTCAAAAATACATAATATTTATGATTAAAAAATATAATGAAGACAGTAAAAAGTTTACATATATACATCATATACTTAAACAAACATTACACTTTGCATTCAAATATACAAACATATTCACACATAATAATAATAATGATAATAATAATAATAATAACAATAATAATAATAATAATAATAATAATAATAATAATAGTAATGATAATTATAATAGTGTATAGAAAAAATGGATCATAAAAAAATGAATTTAAAAGAAAAATAGCGCAAATATTTTGAAAAAATTACAAATTAGATTTAGCATTTAAACGATAACTTACTATACCCGGGATATAAGAATTTCGATATATTCGAAAATTTTAATGGATCAAATTCGAAACCAGAGCTGATTTAAAAATAAAATTATTAGCGACACTGACATAAAATGGCGTTCGTCGGGAAATTTAGGCCGTCACTGAGAGCCAATTAAGAAGTTCGTTCAGTCAAAAAGGAATCCGTTTACACTTTCAGGTATTATTAGATCCGAATATGTTCGTCTAAAATGTCTCGGTCCTTTTTGTATTATTATAAGGAAAAGTAGATTTTTAACGCCACTTAATCTTTGGATTTGGTTCCTGTCATTTTGTCCCATTGAAAAATTATTTACTTAAGCGACAGTTTAAAATTTTAATTTTCCGATAAAAATTAAAAATGAAATAACAGAAAGAAGAAATTTTTTTTGAGAAAAAATAAAACAACAACAAAAACAGAATAATGTTTAATTTCGATGTAAAGTTTTAAAACAAATTAATTGCATCTACCGTTTGAATTTGGGATCTGTAAGTACAACGTATTATAGTTTTCATTTTGCTGTTTTTAATAGTGGCCGCTTATATTTTCTTCGAATATCTAAGGTTACGTCTTGAAGTTGTACTTGGGAGTAATTTTTAGTATAACCGAGTAATGGTACAACAGAAGATTTATCAGTGTTGTCTTTATTTACTTATTCTACTTGTCGGAAAACAAAATAAGCGAATATCTGCCGTAAAAAATTCTCGAATTTCACCCTTTTTCGAATTTTCTTTGAAAACTTTTCCCATTCGTATAAAGATGGGATTTACGTTGTCGCTTAGATCTTATATGTTAGGCCACGGTAATAATAGCCTTTTTCGGCTTTTATTAATCTAATTTTTCGAAAAAAACATATTATAACGAATAAAATGTTTTTCGTAATAATTAGCTATTTTTTAAATCGTGTACGTCATTTTTTAATTTACGATCGCGTAGCAACTTTTAATTTTCGTTCCTGTCACAATTTCCGGTTATAACTTTCGCTACATTACTAACTTACGGCGTAAAAATATCATAGCAATTAATATGTTTATCATATTTATAGAGATAAACCATGATCTTTCGGACCGTCTTGCCATAGAGAAATCCTCCTATGCCCCAGATTATTTTGTAATTTTCATCGAAGAGGCGGCGGTTTCAATTAATTACGTTATTCATTTCAAAATAATGACGTTTCTTAGATTAAAAATAGCGAATTAAAAAAAAAAAAACTGTTTTATTACAATTTTCATAACGTACTAACGCGTTACGTAGAAACATTATACAATATTTTGAATTAAACGTTAAAGAGAATTTCTGGTTACCGCCAATGTTACAATGGCACAGCGTCATCAGTGTGTATTTAATTAGGCTTGTGTCGGGCTTCGTGCACGGCAGGTAAATATCAGAAATTCAGCCAAGAAGGTAAGAGTGGCCAATTTCGCGCGGATGAATTTGTAGCATACGAAATAATCCCCGATGGTGATTTTTTAAATTGAAATATTTCAACAAACACTTTTTTTCTTAAACACTTTGTTTCAATTGCGCTATCGATATTGCAATTTAATTATGTGAAGGTTGATAGTGAGAAAAATTTCCGATAATATCTCTAACTGCCGAGTAATTTTTATTAGGTCTTTAATTTATTTTTTAGATCGAAAGTTCTGACTGATACATTTCAATTACACTCGGCTGTTAGTAATAAAGCTGTCATCCGGCAGCGTGAGACTTTAAAAACTGCAAAACTACCGAAGCCAGTAGTGAAAATCGAACTGAAAAAAGTTACTATAAAACAGTTTTCCAGTGAGTCGAGCAGTTTCGATCGAAAAGAAAAAAGAATCGTTACCATTCGGATGACAAAAGAAAAGGCGCGGGGTTCGGTGCGAATAAAGTTCAATATAGCACGGTCACGAAAGCGGGAATAAAATAGAAGCGAGCTGGAATAGTCGGCCTAGAATTTGTCGGGAATAAAATTGTAGTTAACCGAGTCGGTCGTTCACGTGTCGGCATGTTAAATCGTTCATTGGTCGGGTTTTGTTTTGCGAGCGGGAGTGAAAAGGTTGCATTTGCAGCGGCAACCGCAGAGTGATAAGGAAAGGTCGCAAAGGCAGATTACACGTGTCTTTTGATTAGTTCTGTTGCCGGCACCAGCTGGCTGACTTGCCTCAACGAAAAGTCCACTGTAAAAAAATACTTCTGTCAGCCGTGGTCGCGGTTAAATACTCGTCGCTAATTATTATTTAGCGTGTAAAATTAATGATCGCTTTAACCCTTCTAGGAAATTCTCAACTGAAGCCGGGCCGCGATTAGCAACTTAATTCGTTCAAGTCGAGTTGCATTCGTCGCTATTACTTTTTTTCGTTTATTAGCGCGACGATATCTAAGGCAAACTATATTTCTCGCTTGCAACAAATTGACGAATGAGAATTACGCCACGTGCGTTTATTTAAAAGAGAAATTAAAAGTTGACCAATTGCCGAATTTTAATAAGTAAACAAGGGTAGATGATTCGAAGAATGAACTTGTTTCGTCGAACTTTCGCAATCGAGAAAAAAAGAAGGGACGATTTTATTCACGGCACTGTTACGCTCTCGCCTTCTCTGATGTTTTATTCGGCGTGTGCACGTCGCAGTGTGGCTAAATTTAAATGCGGGTTTTTTCGGCGCGGTTAGATTATGCTAAAGATGTCGAAGAATGGAAAAGATCATTAAGAATGAGCGATCGTGACGGCGTTGATTCTTGCGGAGATGAACACATCAAAAAGTCAAGTATAACATTTTACTCTGGCGATATGTGTTGCTTAACTAGATTACGAAATTGAAAGTCAACATTAAATCGTATAATGACTGAATAACACGAGTAAAAGTTTGGTTTATAGTGTGGTCACGTAATTTTCATTTGAGTATGATCAAAAAAAAAGGTTGACCGTCGGGTGGAAAATAGATAATGGGAATTGGAAATAATTAAATGTTTGTAACGGCTCGTTACGAGAAGTGGATAACGAAATTTGTTGTATTTAAAATATGGGGCCATATCTGAGAGGGGGTTTTCAAATCAGCTCCGAAATGTCTGCGAATAAATGACAATTAGATTAAATGGACCGAAATTCAGAATAAGTTTATTTTATTTCAATTTTTCGCGAAAGAAAAGAAAATTGAAAGTTTTATGAGAAACGACTGTTTTTTATTTGTTTTTATTGTGGTTCGTCCAAATATTGCATATGCAATAATTTACTGCAAGATTTCAGTGTACCGTATTTATAAATGAATATATTTGATAATACATGTACACGTATATTTTAAGAAATATTTTTGAAACTTGTTTCATACTTTCCGAAATTTTGGTCTAGATGCGACCCTGATTAATATATACATATAATATAGTAAAAAAAAAAAAGTAATAAACTGCAGGGATTAAAGTTGAATACTACTATCAATATACATATATTAAAATAATAAAACATTCGCAAATAAACGCATATAGTATATGTTCTAATGTAATTCGGATCAAGCCGTGTGATTTATATTCTTTATTAAGTATTTTGATATATTGCCCGTTTTATAGTTATAATTGTACTTAATTGAATTCTAATTCATTCTCGAGTAATTTAAATATTGCAGTAAAATTTTACGGATGATTTACCACTCGGAAAAATACTAACTTTGAAAAAAATACTTTCCTTATCTAAAGCAACTCGCCTGGTAACAAAAACCATCCTTTTGTTAATTAAATAATTTCTTTTGTTTTTTTTTTTAAATTATTCTAAGCTTGAAGTGAGTAAAAGATTATACATGTACATTTGTATCAAAGTATAAAAGTAATTTAGTTCGTCATCTTTTATCACTGTAATCAGGTTGTCGTTGTTATTGCTCGGCTGTGTGATTATCAGATTTCACTGCTAGCAGGTTGGTAGGTAATAATATTGTGGCCACCTCACAAGTAAGAAGGTTCAGTTTTATTTGAATAAAAAAAATCATGTGTTGTAGCCAACTTTAAGTTGGGCGAAGATCTTTTCAAAGTGTCGCTATTTTCTTTGTTTAAAGTTGCCGGGATTATCACTTTTGGTTCCACACTGGAATCAAAAGTTCCACTTTGATAGATCCGGATCAGACTTTGCCGTTACTGCATTAAAATAACATCATCAGACTGGAATATATTCAATTCGTGTAAAAAGCGGCAGAAATTATAAATTCGATTATGCGAGCGATTATCGCGTAGTAAGTATCAACGGTTGGCCCGCTTGGTGTGCAGTATAATTCTAATGGTTAACATTTGCTTAGACAAGTCAAGTGTGGTGATGCACCAGCCAAAGCCGTTATACCGATGATAAGTCGTTGGATGAGCTTCCAGACAAATTCTAATATCTAATATTTTGTGATGCATGAACTAAAAATACCATATAGTCCGTTTTCGATCAAACTACAGTACGGTAGATTGCCGGATTGTGCGGGTACATGGTTCGTTTAACATTTTCGTTAAGCACTTATGGTATTAAAAGACATTTAACCCGAACGTATTATTTGCAGTGATCGGTTCGGCGAAGTACTTAAAAATAGTATCAAACTTCATTAATACTTAACGATGGAGTATCATAATACACCACGATGGTTCAATCAAATGAATAATGAATTCTCGTTTTTTATCTCTTTTTTTTTTAGAAATCTTAGAAGGAAGAAAAATACTAAATTTGGAGGTTACAAAAAGAAAGCGTAAAATAAATGCCCTTATGCACTATAAGAACGCAAAATGAATAATGATAATGATCATTTTTTTTCTCTCTCTGGATTATAACATTTATTTGCAGCTTTGATCAAACTTGATCCATAACCGTTGTTAGATTTAATCCAAATTCAAGACTCACTTTTATAAAATAGAGGGAAATATTGTGCATATATGCACGGAATCGCAATAAGGGAGTGTTCAGAAATAGCAAAAAATTTAAATGAAAATTTGTTAATCCCAAAACGGCGTAACTTTTAAACTTGAACGTGTGCGAATTAAACGATTTTTACGAAAATGTATAAGCTTGGAACAACCACCCCCACCTTGAATATCAAAAACCGCGGAAAAGGCATCCAAACACGTACACGGATTACAGTGACTAAAAGTTGCTTAAAATTTCGCTACTCGATAAAGTCAAATATTGCCTGTCAAGAAATAAAAATTTTCGATATCGAATAATTTAATCCTAATAAAAATGTACGAGTAGCAGCTAGACTGTAAACAGTGAAAAAAAAGCAAAAACGAAATACATGCTAAACATGGGTATGTAAAGAAGAAGTCTGTACAAAAAGTAGAGTTGATATTACAACAACTGCGGCAACTTTCGGCTCGCTGGCAACCATATATTTCCGGACGAGATGCGTCGATGGAAAGTTCGCTACTTGGAAATGACGTACATTTTGATTCTCATAAAAAGTTTAAAAATACGCGAAAGTTAATCTGCTTCCGCCGTTTGTGGCATGTGTATTTAAGGATTTTTAAGTGATGTGAAAGAAACTTAGTCGTAACCTACTGGTATCTTTAGCCTAGCGTAGGAAATACACTCTGAATGCGTGAAATGTGAGCTTGTCGTTTTTAGTTAATTGCGCTACGAAATTAATAACGTTACAATTTTAATGTTTCACATTGGTGACACATTCGTTCTAACATTTATAATGGCTCCGAAGAGCATTTGTATGCGGCATTTACCTCATTCATCTTGCACCGACGATACTAGAGCATTCACTCTCCCGCGGTCCGCTACATTCTACATTGCATGCAAAAGTTCAGGATTTTGTTTTCTGAATTCATTATTTTTACAATAGGCAAACTGCTTGCTTTTCATTATTTCCGAATGAATCCGTTTACGAGTATTAGCGGAAAATGTGCTGACGAATGTGCCGTGTAAAAATGTTACCGGGCGCTCGTTATTATTTTCATACAGTAACGATATGCATATGGTGTCTCATTTTTTGTAATTTTTCCAGTCCGCTTATTTCCGATTTTAAGTTATATTTTTGAACTTTTTCTTCCTGCTCTAGATTAATGCAATGAAAATTGTATGTATTTATGTGAATGAATCTGTGACGAAACATTTTTTTTAATACGAATGCAGTAGTTCTGTGTAATACAGCGCGAATACACCTGACACGGTAGCGCTAGTCTGCGTATGTGGTCTCCAGAGATAATAGATCGACAGCTAAATTACGCCGAGTATTTTTCTTCGACACCTTTTACAACAGAAGTGTTTTTTTTCCAGCATTTTCAAATATCGGTACAATTTATTATGCGCCTGGTACGACGTCTCTCCTTATTGATGGAAATCGCAAAATTATTAAAGTGAATTTTGTATAGATAAAAATGTAAACTGCACATCATCGAAAGGAGCTAGGACGTTTTATTTTACGGGTGAATACGGGCTAATATCATATAGACGGAGTAAAGGCGGATGATAGCCTAGTATTTCGGTATGCGAAAAAGCGAACACCAGTTACCGTTATAAGTTTACGCGGTGTCATATTGTTTTGAATCTGCCAGTGTGGGTTTATGCGAGTTTGCCTTAGCTAGATTAATAATTTATATGCCGTTGTTTAGTTTCGTAAGTGCAAACTGCGCCGAAAGGATATTGTACATTATTGCAAATAAATAAATAAATAAATGTACAGCCATGATTACTGCGCGATTCTCATTCGGATTTTTTAGTCTAATACTCGAGGGTTATGCGTGACCGGCGCTTCGATAATACGGTGTTGGAAAAGCTGATAAATCGTGTAGAGGCCTTATCACTCTCAGATTGTGGTATATACGCATGTAACACGGAACTTTCATGCGATAAATCCTTTATGAAACACTTTAATTATTTCGATTAATGAAAAAAAAACCGAGGAGGATTTTACCGAGAGAAGGCTTTTATTTGTAGGATTCTAATAAAAGATACCTTTTAAGGATTTTTCCGAATGTGATTTTACTTACAGACTTAACCGAGAACGACTTGGCGAAAAGGAGGATTTTCGCATAATTCTCGCACGGCAGCGATCTGCGAAAAAATTGTTTCCTCCCTGATCGGTCGGCTTTTGACGGTGAGACGATTTCGAAAAAGAAAGACAGTTCGACAGCAGCACGTATACCCGTCGGAATTCGCTCGAAGAGATCTCGCTGACATTAGGCTGCCGGCTGCGAGTAATGAAAACGAATGCGCTCCTGAAGAGTGACTCGGTACGGCGGGCTGGACAAAAAGCGAAAGAATTCGCGCAGCGCCGTCCAAGTGATGTTTGACAAAAAGAAACGATCCTTTCTAATGGCGTGACACGGACGAGAGAAAAAAGCTCCGGTTGAGGACAAATAATAAGAGTGGTGGAAATCTAAGTTTGCGAAGAAGGGAAGCGGGAAAAAGGCCGAAAAGCTGTTGAACGAGCTGCTCGGAGAAGCGGCGGCGGCGGCAGCAGTAGCACGGAAAGAAGCGTGCAGAATCGGTCTGATGACGGTCATCGTTGGATACACGGTTTTCCACTTAACAGAGCCGGCGCGTCTGCAGAAGGCGAGGGTCCGCTAAGAGATTCGAGATGGATACACGGATTCGTGGCCAAACTAACAAACTCCGAGTGCAGCGACGAGAACAGTGCGCACTGGATGATAAAGTGGAAGTTGGAAGTGGAGACGAGCAGTTTTTGTAGCTCGGTTTCTTTGATGCGACACGGGCCATTCTAGTTAATAACGAGGACCGAGATGGAACTAATGCCTTGTACAAGCTTTGACAAAACAACTCGATATCCACCTTTGAACCCTTTTAACTTATTCTTCGGCTTCCGCCGTTTCCAATAGAACTTTTTAACATTAATTCACACACGCCACGTCATGCCCCTTGCCGGCGCGCTCGCCACACCACACTCCCAAGGGGCACAGAATCCGCAACATTTTTACGCTTTCTACAATCGACGCGCACACTGTCACACCCGCGTCCGATTGCCTTTCCGACTCCCGCACCCCTCCACGGCCGGCAAAAAATAACACAAATGTCAAAACTTCGATACATCGCTGTCTTTATTCGCTGCTTTCCTGTTAATAATAATTCGAAACTGACCCGGCAAGATTGCCCGGTCCGGCATCTCTCCTGACTTTCCCGAGTCAGCGCTATCTTCCTCCGTCGTCATCGTCGCAGCTTTTACATTCGTTTCCATTTTTCTTTTTCTTCTCGCATCTTTTTCTATTCCGGTTAAAAATTTACAAAAATAAACTTTCAGCAACTTCCCCCCCCCCGGGGGGTGTTTTTTGCCACGTTCGCTTCTGTTACGAACACCGTTCCGGTACTGTAAAAAAGAAAAATTCGCGGTGACCACCGCAATCGACGTTGCTTGTTTGACTGCTACACGGCTCCCGTTGGCTTCAATGTCGTATTTCGGCGCGGAATAATTTCCGGTAGCCCTTAAAACACACTCCGCGCAGCCACGTTTTACTACCGTTCGTTGTTTTTTAGGACGAATCGGTTAATTTACAAATTCGGACAATCCGGAAAGATGGATCGTGTTATTGAAAGGAAAATTTTGCATGCAACTGTAAAAGTAAAACGATTTACCTCACTAACGGAATAGCTTTTAGCGAACTGCCTATCCGCCTGTACATCAAGTAAGGCTAAGGTAGAGTGTATAATTGTTTCAGTCAGCGTGAAGTGTATAAAAATATTTTTTAAAGATGTTTTCGTCCTAGTCTGTCTCATCTGTTATCGATTTCGCAACTGATTAAATTTTAAAATATGTCGATGATACATCCATTAACTGGCATATTTCGACTAATGATACAACACGAGAGCAAATAGGAAAATAATTGTTAAGGCTCGCTGTTCCTTCAGTTTTAGAAAAATACGCAAATAGCTGAATGGTGAAACTAACAAAATTAGTTTGTTTAATAATCGGGTAAATTGCAGTATCGGCCATGTATCTGACTCTCGTCTTGAGTAATGGCTTCATGCTTCTAATACTCATAGAATTAGACAGAGATTATCGAGCTAAGATATTTTTACGCGCAGCAAAGAAGGAATTTTAATGCTTGTGGCAGTGAGGGAAACGATTTTCTACGTTATCTGTTTCTTTACCATGGGCGACATGCTAGCGTCGGATGTCCAGCTAATACAAGCCGTTTACACTCGAGAGATTCCAAAAGTTGTCTTTGGTAGCGGCACCAAAATCTCTTAGCACGTAAAACATACTGGCTATTTTCTACCGATGAATTCTGTCACTGGTCTCCTAATGAATGGCAAGTCTGATAATCGCGCCAGTTGCCAGAGCGTTCGGCTTCTGTTACGGAAGTCTCGATCCCGGGCGACGACAAAACTTATTACGAAAAACTAAAAATTAAATACTCGCTAATAGAAACATATGGAAGGCAACGGCTATCCACCACGTATACCATCTTGTGCGCGCTAGTTAGTACACAGCAGACACATAGAGGGGACTGCACTTGTGTAAATCGGTAAAAATCAAACGATCACCATATCAGTTGCGAATGTAGTCCTGCGTGTGTACATTGGCTCTCTGAATATAGCAATTGTCATGAGCGCTACCTATACAGCTAAAATGTACAAATTGGTAGTCACGACGCGTTCGGAACCAGTCGTACTACTGGGGATATTTATGTAATTGGCGAATCCTGGGTTTCCCCTAGTATTGGCAGAAAAACGTTGAAATGGAATCAACCCGACATACTAATCGTAGGCGCTACTACGCAAACGAAACCAAATTAAGAAGCCTTTTTTAATTTCACGAAATAAAAAATTAAGTTAATATAAAAGAAAATCGTTATCTAAATTTCAATAAAGGTGATAATTTCAAAAGGGAATGGTGCAAAATGAATTCAAAAATAAATAAATAAATAAAAAGAATTATTAATTTGTAACTTTAAAATTATATAGTAAAATACGTAAGATTTAATGAAAACCACAAGCACACATGAAGAAATCTATTTAAAAGTGAACACGTCTGCTCACGTGCCGATCTAATAATCACCGGTTCGCTTCACTACCGCTTTCGTACTTTTCCACAGTCGATAGATTTTCGCTAGATTTCACCGAGCTTTCGCTGTGATAGAGTAGCGATAATCACACTTCCGCAGTGTGCAACGCGCACGAAGCTCGTCAAAGCGGCGAAGTACCTGGCTCGTTAAACGCTTCGACTTGATTAGCTATTTACGCTGTTGTATTTTTTTATGCCTCTCAATGCGTTCTTGGTGTCTCGCCAACCTCAGAAAAGTACTCACAGCAACTGACGAACAAAACACGATAGACTAAAAGATCATTATATCGGAATTCAAATATTACCCAACAACACTGACGTCCGACAAACATTAATTATTTTTCTTCGCATCAACTTTTCGGATTTCTACTGGCAAGTTAAAAGCTGCGCCTCTTCAGCCAGGTTAATTTCTGCAATTAGAGAAATTTTTAATATTTGTAATATATCTACATTTATCTGTGTATATATAAAAAATAATGTTTGTTTGTCCCGTGCGCATTCCTGTACCGCTGGACGGATCATGCTAAAATTTTCAGTGCGTGATATCCAAGCGAAGGTTTTTAGCTGAGTTTTCTACCCCCTCTCCTTCACGAAATATTACGTTTTAAATAGATGAGACGCGATACAGAAATGCATACCGGATGAATAAATAAAAAATTAATTTTCATAGAATTTTAAATAAAATAATCAGCATGATAAAAATATAAATTAAATGTAAAAAATTAAATAAAATGATTACCGTGCTAAATAATAAACTCCAGATGAAATTTTATTAATTTCTGGCATAAGTAAATACACCGCGTTCTGTTACTTCACTTTTTGCATTACTGAAATCATCAAACCTCCATGATAACATGATCTAAACATACAAGTTGTACTCCTAGCCTAATTACTGTACTCATTGCGGCGGAGAGTTAAAAAAAAAAAGTAGTGCTTTATTTTGGCCTTTACAGAGAACTAAAAAATCCTACAATGGAATTTTTAATATAGTTGCTGCTGGGAATGTTATTTATGCTTAAATTTGAAATCTTTACTCAACTAATGTAATTTTGATTTTATGGTAATAAATTAATTTTAATAAAATGCCCAAGACGGTGAATTCGGAAGATATGAGTGAAGAAGGTGTTCGCTTAAATGTGTCATTAGGATAGATAACCGTGTGAATAATTCGGCCCCTTCTAAGTAATGGCTGTGTGTGCTGCTTCGTAACTTTTTGTTGGATCACGACGGACAGGTTTATAGAGAAAGACCGATCGGCTGAACGTAAAACCTGAAGACTATTTTTTGTTGCACGGTGATAAACATGTTTCCCGCAATAAAGAGATCTTAATAAACATAGTTCCGGATACGACGAAAATTTTCTTATTAATTTTAAAGTACAGGTATTTAAATGTGTGGCGAAACCGTAGGTAACAGGTAGTAATATTACAATTACCGGTCCGGCGCATTGTTTACATTTATGGTATAAGATAGATGAAATAATAAGTGCAATAAATAATTCAAGCTCGTGACTCTGTAGCGTTACATGTTTTACGGCCGTGACGTGATCTTTTTGGCTGTAGCATAGTATAATTTCTGCAAACAAACGCGGAAGATACTGTTGTACCGATGGCGATTAAAAAGAACATATAAGAAAAAAGAAGCAAATTAAAAAAAAACAAAAGAAATAAATTCATAAATAAATAAATATTTTCTTTTATAAATATAATTTTAAAAGCAAAGCCTAGTGCATCTACCGCGGTAAAATTTTATGATGTGGCTTTTTATTGAGAAATTTGGCAACATATTGGTAACTTGTCTGGGAACATTACTTTCCGCGAACAGTTTTTTTTTTTTTTTTTTTTTTTTTTTTTATAAATTCATTTATTATAATATACAATTTTACAATAGCAGTAATATGGCCTGAGTATCACTGAACAGTTAGAAACATCAGTTTCTAACAATATATATATAAATATTACATGATGATTAAGCAATACCCGAATCGGGTGGCGCGAGAAGAAGAAGAAGATATATATATATATATATAATTAAAGTGAGTCCCATACCCTTGATAAGGTATCATGGATTGTGTAATTAAGCTTTCCATAATGATACTAAGCCTAATGGATCTAATAAGAATACTGGGGCCAGTTCCGTTCCCTTGATCGCTTTTACTTTCCCAGAATTCTCCGGTACCCGAGTAAACCTGGGAGCGATTTGGATCCGGAATGTACATGTATATATGTATACATATGTATTTAATGATTACGTCATTCTTAGCCCGGTGTATACTACATTTTTTGTCGCATAATTACTCTCCGTTAATTTATATAAGGTTGTTTTTTTTTGTTTTTTTTAATCCCCCCTTTGGACACGCCAGCTAAGGACCTACACCCAGAAATAACAAGAAAGAAAAGAGTCGTCAGTTAAATTTTGATTCGGTCAGATATGGACAATATAAAGGAATTAACGGATGAAATAATGGATGACGAGGGGAAGGACAAAATATAAGATGCACAATGAGGAGTAGGTTAAGTTTCAGCAGACAAGAATATAGAATACAACGTTCGACAGAAAGGAATGGACATTCAAAAAAGATGTGATTGGCGCCGCAAATCACCGCTTCATTGGGGTGGAGAGGATAATTTGGAGAGGAGACAGAGGAATAGCGAAAACAAGAGGAAGGGACAGCAGAATGGCCAAAACGCAAGCGAATCATAGAAATGAGAACAGAACGGGGGGGGGGGGAGTGAAGGAAATTCAAAGAGCACCAGATATTAGAAACGAAAATTAATTTTGATATAATGTCCGATTAAAGAGCGCGAATGAATGTTTGTTTGCCCCGTTTTTCTCGAACTTTACCTGAATTATCGCACAGTTCATTCTATACGCTTTTTGTTTCATATGACCAAAAAATGTTTCTTTATACGTGTCGGGCTGACAAACTTTTTGCTAAAATTACAATTGGAATTTTCAGCAAAATCACGTGCCAAATAGATGAAAGGATTGATCATTACGAAAGGAGGAAGGGTAAATATCTGACCAAAGCTTAAGATGAAATTTAGTACATAGGGAATTCAGGTTGGAGGATGAAACTTTTTTAAAAAAGGAATGAGAGGAAACAGCAACTCGAGTGAAGGAATTCGCCGTCTCATTACCCCGTATGGCTGGGAACCCAAAAGATAATATAGGTTTGTTTTAGGGCGCGTCAGCACAGGATATTTACCTAACGCAAACGATTAAAAGAATAATGAAATATAATACGGGACCGGTTATGTCAGGAAGCGATAAGAGATAGAAGAAATTAAGACAGCTAATAAAGAAACATTTGAATGCTGTGTCGTACAATTATTCATTTTTTTTTTTTTTTTTTTTTTTAATGAAAGACCAAGAGAATGATGTAATCAATTGAAACCGATTTTTTAAAAAGAAGTTTAGAAGAAAAAGGAGCGGCGGTCAAGGGGGCTTGCCCCCTCCGCAGGTTTGAAGGGTATAGTTTTATATCACAATGTGCGAATGTGTGTGTACGTATGGGTATATATATATATATATTTATGTGTACTTCTATTCGTGCATTTGAGTGTTAATGAACTGAAGAAGGGTGTTTCGGTTAAATAATTAGCAGAATCGGAGTTATAAAAATGACCTTGTGATACTTTGTGGAAGAATTTTAATAAAGCCTTTTCTTAATCATACGGTACGTTATTCCGGTGTAAGTGTTGCTGATTTTTTATTAAGATGTGTAATGGAAGTATTTCAAGAAAAGTTTTTAATAAGCGCTTTATGCACCGGGGGGAAGGGGGCGACCCTTTTTTTAGAGACGAAAGCTCTCAAAATAATTTCGCTGACCTTCAGCCTAGTGGCGCGGGTGCGGTCACGATTTCGATGCCGGAAACGGCAAAGGTCAGCATTTGTTCTAGTGTTAGATTGAGAAATGATTCAACGATTAGTTAGCGGAAAAATTATGCAGGCCGAAAAGTCAAACGGTTGATAATAAATAATTCGAAATAATAAGCGTGCGACGTGTTAATTTTGTTACGATCTTGAAGAGGTGCTTAGACAAACAGAAACTTGTACGACCGTCTTGTTAGTTCTCGAGCATTGATAGGTGAGAGCCTCACGTCATAACTAAAAGAAGGCAAGCACATAAAAACGCATCCGTACTGGTTTTGAGCAGCGCTTACTTTTTTTCCTTCCAGAGGTAATAAATTACGACATTCATGGCGTATTTCGTGGTAAAATTTTTTGCCAGAACTAGTTTAGAGACGCGTGTAGCCGCAACGTGCGATCAACGAAGGTTGCAACAGTAGCAAAGAGCAGCACTTACTATTGGATGAGTAAAAAAAAAAGGTTTTTTTTTTGTTTCCGTAGAAATTATTAGGCAAGACTAGCTGTTAAATTTAGGCACCATTTTCGATGAATATGAGAGAGCTGCTATCGTATTAGAAAGATGATTTTTGGTTTAAATGTTTTATTAAATATTTTCCTGATGTAACTTTAAGTGGACTAATAACGCTGGAAAGGTCAGCTTTTCGGTAGATTGCAAAATTATCGGCATCGGTAGCGAGTGATGATCATAAACTCCTAATGGTGCAAATGAAAATTCGGTTTTTTGTAAACGACAACCGCACAATTCACACATATAGTACGTAGGTGTGTATCTCGGTAACCGGAAATGTCCGTTTCAGGTTTATTCGCTTAATTTGTTAAACGGGGCGTTTTTAGCCGAGTCTAAATATTATCAACTGCAGCGATAAAAATGTATTTCTGTTTTTTTTTTCAGTACAACATCAATAATTACCCTATCTACGCTAACGGTCGGCCAGCGCTTAGACCGATGTATAAATTTTGAAGCGGTAATTTAAAATTTGGCAAATCCGTTGAGAGACGTAAGAATGGAACGGAAACTGGCAAACTTTAAAACAGTGTCGCTGTTTTGAATGAGAGTTTACAGACAAAACTGTTTGTTTATCGTATAGATAATTAAGTCTGACAATAAACCAGTCAGCGAATGGACAAATTGTATTATCAGCGCGTATTTATTACCGATAAGCACACTTGTAGCCGTCTCTTCGTTAATCGCTACACCGGCGTCTGCAAGCATTATTACCGCTATTTATCTGTCAGCGAGAACATTCTAATTTGATGTTAGTAGCCTCTCTAGTATCAGCCTATTATTACGTTTTTACGTATTGTCGCATTAAAAAACATTTTCGACTTTTACGATGTCCGAACAGCGTTTCAATTCGTTGCACTCGCGAAATGCGCTGCGCTTATTCCCGGCAGGATTATTATGTGACGCCAACGAAAGAAAATGCATAGGAGGAGGAATTTATTGGCGGCTTCCAACGCAGATGTCCCGAATTGGGAACATTTAGGAGATACGATCATACACGATCGTACGATCACGATGACTAACGCAACTGCAGGAATGTATTCGTATTTACAGAAAAACTGTTCTGATGACTTTGTCATTTTAAAATCCTGTTACGAAATCTGTTGCGCTTTTGCGTTGTTACGCGAACCGTAAATTATCGAATGGCCCAGTAAAATTGCGTCCTCCGTAAGAATTGTAAAAAACTATATCATCTGGGGGTGTAACCACAGCGAAGTTCGAAGAAATAGGTTTAATGCGATCATTTATTGAAATTTGTGTTTGTTGTTTGCATTCGTTTTAAATTTAAAAAAAAAAAAAAAAAAACTTGTTTTAACGTGTAAGGGAACTTTTGGAAGAAAAAATAAATTTTAGCCTTTTAAATTTTTTAAAAGTCTGACGAATAATTCGGCGACCCCTGCATCTGATCTACGGTTTACAAATTAACTAATCGTTCTATTATCCTAGAGACTGTTGTTGTTTCACTTACGGTAATTCCTTCTGGTCTCAAAATTAGATCCCGTTCAAAATAGTCGTTTCCCGTTTTCGTCTTGATGCCCTGAGGTTCACCTCGGTTCCGATCATCCCCGCTGAATTACTCCTCCTCCCTTCGTTCGTAGATATCCCATTTAGGTTATAGGTTTTATGATCAAACGGGCTTTCTTCTATTTCTTCTTTTTCATCTGTTTTTTCATACTCGTAAACGGTGATACTCCATTAAATCTTTCTTTTCGATTGATTGTTCCAGAATATCTTTCTTTACCGATGAGCATATAAGATATTAGTTATTTTTCATTCGTCATCGAAAAGAATAATAACTGTAATAAAAGTTGTAAACAAAAGAGGTGCATCTCGAAAGGGAAATTCTAATTTCCTTGACAATTCCCAGCGAAATAAGGCTAAAATAAATATTTATAGAATGTTCGACTGTTACCTATATGTCTTTAAGTAATGAAATTTGTTTTAATCCAACAGCCGAGGTACTGCTTCACATACTGATTTTGGTGTAATTGGACGCCGTTTCGGTTAGGATTCGATCGCACTTCAGCTTAACACGCTTTTGTAGTATAGTATTTTTCACGTTACACCTGTTCAGTCTAGAGTGACCGAAATATGTGGGAATCTTATTGTAACGTAATAAATTAACGGTTTTCGTTGTCACAGAAATTCACGTAGATATCCAGAAAAAGCGTCACTGAAAAATAAACAACGAGTGTATTCATTTTCGATTATGCGTAGGTGCCTCTAATATAAATTCATAGAATAACCCCCGGTATACACATTATATAAAAAGGATAATTAATTTTTCCTGAATATTTCTAATGCTAAAAAATTAAAAAAAAAAAAGGATGACGAGCGCGAACAATTAAGTAAGAGTTCACAATGAAAATCCTTCATTCCGATTCGATCAGTCATCGGTTAATTAAACAGCGGATAGTCGATTTTTTTTTACTTTTATTTCATTATAGTTATTTAAAGAGCGGTGAGTAGCTATTACAACACTATCGCGGCAACGTAAAACCGTGCAGAATAAACTTCAGTTGCTGAGAGAAATTGAATGGTGTTTGCGATGCTAGAATGAGTGTCAGATAGTGATGATTGTAGAGGCGCGTGATGTGGAAATTAGCATGTTGGATTGTGAAATATAGTTTATTGAGGGACAGGAGAAAGAAAACAAAAAGGTCAGTTTGTGAATAGCTCAAGGTTGAGTAAGAGAAGACGTGTGATTGCTGCGAAATGAGTTTTCGAACGAGATAAGGGAACCAGGAATCGATACAAGGCTTCATCTCGCTAAGAAAGCAAGCTCGTTTTCACAGCCAATCTCGCTCTCATCGGAACTGCATATAACTCTGTTCAGAAGTTTCGTCATGTCTAAAGGAGGGAGGGCGGTGCAACTGACTATGGTGAAGCTTATTTAGGAGCGGTGTCTGCAATGATGATGCGAGTAAGACCAGTGTGGTTAGTTAATGTGGTAGGGTAATGATGTAGCTGGATAATCAAAGATTCTATTAATATATAGTTACACTATTTGTAGAGCACTGTTCGGTAGTGGTGTTCAAAACAGCAGCGCGGAATTAGATACCATGAGCATGTAACCAATACGCGGACGAGATTTGATAAGTGATTTTAGCGGTAAACCCCAGTAGAATTCGTTATCAAAGGCGAAGCAATAGTTATGTAAGCAGAAAGGTGGTGAAATAAAGTTAGGAAAAAGGCGGTAGGGACCGGTTCGAAATTGTCATTTCACACCATCAGTATAGTAGACGTGATAATTTAGATGATTTTATAGTATTAAGCAAATTTTAGTTTTTTTTTTTTTTTTTTTTTTTTTAAATGGGCACGCCAGCACAGGACATTTACCCAGCATAAAAGATTAAAAGAATAGAAGGACATATGGAGCGACAAGTTATATCAAGAAACGATTAGAGACAGAGGAAATGAAGGCGGATAACAAGGGAACAACAGAAGGAGATGGAAAAGTGAGAATATAGAGGGCACTGTAAGGTGTAGGGAGGCCAAGGCTAAGCTAATTCGAATAAAGGATCGCGCGTTCAGTAGAAATAAAGGAACATTCAAATAGTACGTGGTTTGCATCACACGTGCCATTGAAGGTTGGAGGATGAAAGGGACACAAAGGAGATTGAACCAGAGCAAAGCGGAAACGAGAAGCCGGGAGCAGACTGTGATTAAAACGAAGGCGAACTATGGAAGAAATGACAGAACGGCTGATACTGAGAAAATTATTAAACCAGGGAGAAACGGATGGAGAAGGCTGTAAAGCAAGGTAAAAGGAGTCAGGGTTGGAGAAACAGGACGGATAGAGATCAGTCCAAAAGTCACGGTGAGAACGAAAAGAGAGAGAGTAAAGACATTGGGAAGGAAATCTGCCTATGAAACGACCATTTACTGCAGCCGAGCAAGCTAACGAGTCAGCAAGATCGTTACCAGCTATACCACAGTGGCCAGGAATCCAAAGCAGGTCAATATAGTAGCGATGACATGGAATTGTTTCCTTTGGACTCTTTTTTTCTTGCAGTGGCACATGTTTTTTTTTTTTTTTTGAACTGTACATAAAGAAGCAGAGAGTTCGGTGACTTGAAAATAGTTATGCAAAAAAACCAAATTTAATTAGTAGTGTAAAATAAAAATAAAATGTTTAAGTAGTGTGTGTGACAAAAATCCCTACAGAATGTACTAAACATATGAACAATAACAGGGATGAAAAAAAGTAGTCCCTGATACTGTGAGTAGCTGAAGTTACATATGTACCGAAAGATGAGTTGAAACAAATAAATATGTAAATGATTAAATTGAAGTTTAGATAAAAAGATGATCATTACTTTGTAAAGAAAAAAAAAAAAATTAATAAATAAAAATAGGAAAGTATTAACAAAAAAATACAGATACGTATAGTGAAGGAAACTACGAAATACGACAAATATCACAAATAAAAATTCATAATAAATTGTGAAAAATTTGCAGTTATGGTCAATAATATGTGCATACTTGATAAAGTTGTGGGCGAATCACAATCCTTAGGCAAGACAGAATTGAATAAATTTGCTATACTTTGGATTCACGGTTGACTTCAGTAGTGGGGGAAATAAGTAATTAAATATCGAAATTTCTCCTTCATCATGGATGTTCCAGAAAATAATAGAAAGCTCTCAGCACTGTCAGATGTTGATGTGAACACGAGGGAAGAGGAAAAACAATGATCACGGCGTGTAAAGTATCTATAGCAGGACAGTGGTTCATACAGAGGGTGCTTAATCTCATGGAGAACATGCACTCTGGCCTACTAGTAAAATGAAACCTGTGCAGATAATCAGCGAACTTGCCCAGAGAACACCGGCACACTATGAAAATTAATATTTGCATCTTTGAATTTAGCTCTAGTTGTTATGCTTGAAAAAAATTGATAAATTTTCCCACCTAGATTGCCGTATAAAGATTATAGCGTCCTTAATAATTGATTTAAACTCTTTCTTATTGGGACGATATCCCCGTGTTAATTAAATAGATCAGGACTTAAGTATACTGCACTGGTGAAAAGTCTAGTTTAGTCTTAGTGACATTATATATTCTGAAATAATGGTGCTAATTATATATATGTATATATATAAATCATGTGGGAGAATATTTCAAACAACGTTTGTGGCTGATGTTGGAGTTTGATTTATATAAAGTAAAGCAAAAAAATATATACTTGATAAGGTATTATGGATTTTGAATTTAAGTTTTTCATAATGGTACTAAGCCTAATGGCACTAATGAGAGTAGAAGGGCCAGTTTCTTTCTACTTGGGACACACGCCTTTACCTTCCCAGATTTTTCTGGCATAACCAATATTCAATTTCAGATTAGGTATAAACCTGGGAGCGATTCGGATCCGGAACGAGACAAGTCTCGATATAACACCTCCGGTTTGACAACCAAACGCCTTAACCACTAGGCTACCGCGCTACCTTTGATTTATATAGCGAACCAATATTTAGTAAAAATTTGCGTTGTCGTTTCCTGACAGGAGAGACATAGAGACAACTTATTTTTCCTAAAATAGAAAAAAAAAAAAAAAAAGAACTAAATTAATTCTAGGGCCAAAAGTGGAGAAAAATAATAGTAAGGGAATCGCTGTCGGTGTGCCCTAAGTAAGAGTTTCGATCGAGTTGTCAGGCGAACGGGAACAGAAAAACTATTCTGATAAATAGCGTAGCGGGTTGCTATGCGCAGGGTGTGATAACGATAAAAATCAGAGTAACACTAATAACGCGGTATGTGCTGTATCGTGTTCAATTTGTACTGTATCTTTATATCGCGGCCTAGAATCCGCGCCGCCGACAGTTTCGCGCGGAGTTGTGCCGTTGTGTGCCGAGTGGCACGTCTGAGAGCAGTGAATGTGCTTTATGAGCGAATGTGTGTGAAGCGGGCCTCTAAAACAACGGACTATCTTATATATCTGTCATAGGAAAAACAGAGTCTGCTGTTCGGTGGAAGCGGAGAGCAGTTCGGGTATTTGTTGTAAAGGTATTATTTATGCGAATAACATTATTATTCCGGAGTTATTTATTCCGCGTAGCAACCATTTAGGGCAGCTGTGTAGGATAGGGCGTTTTACAAGGTACGGCGAGAGCGGGCAAGTGATAAATTACAGAAATAAGCAACAACAACTATTAGATGTAGCAATAAAGATAGCTCTAATATGAAAGCTGTACTACATACTGTGCATCAGAGGCGAGTGTTGTTACACAAATATGGCCGTATTACGAACGGATATTAAAATATACCGGAATATAAATAAATTTAGCAGTACTATATATTACCGCGTACATCTGTGTCCTCCGTAATGTGTGCGTGCTGCATGATGGTGTGCTCATATTTTCTGCGACAGTGCTGAAATACCGACTGGCTGCTGACAATTATAAAACGTGTTGCATCGAAAATGACATAAGGCCCATATAGCCACTTATCGTCTAGAGCAAGACATCGTGTTCTTCATCGTGCCTCCGGTATAAACCTGTCACTCGGACTGTTCCTGCTTTATTACTATTTCCCGCGAAGCCCGTCCATTCCGCAAAGGGTGCAATTAATTCGAGATGTTGTTTCCAATCTCTCTTACAGCTTTTATCATCGGTCTCTCGTCTCTGAAATCGGATTTGGCGAAAATTTGTCGGAAATTTCGTTCTCTGTCTCCTCGTCTGCGAGTTATTATTCGCTCGATGCCTGGCTATTTCGGTGAAACAGCAATCGCACATCTTAGGAACGCGAACGCCCACACTTAGGATTTTACGAGCACCGACAATTTGTAATTATTTGCTTTTTTGTGCAAAGCGTTACAAGTTTTTTCATTAATACCGAGAATTCCATTCACTGTTCGACGGGTTTGCCGTTCTTTTCTAAATGTGCATTGCAGGCAGATTTAAAATTTTGTCTCACGGCAGCTGATTACTGATTTATATTAATAGTAACGTATTTTATTCTAACGTCAGGGCTAGCATGAAAATCCTGTTACGTATATCTACGTTACGGAACTGCGTTGAAGAAGTCGTAGCAGAAATTTCTACGCAAATCAACAATTAGGTTTTTTCCATTTTTAAAGAGTGATGTTTATAGAGAAACGAGTCCAAGCGGTTCGAAGAATTAAGTGTTGTACGTATATATATATATATATAAAAATAAATAAATATATATATGTATATAAATATATAATATATAAATAAATAAATATATATATATATATATATATAAACTCGGCCATTTTGGTCCCGCAAGGGGTTGTGCCCCTTGATCCCTTTTACTTACATTTCAATCTTTTTCTCTTCTATACTTTGTATAAAATGATCAAAATTTACAACGTAATTCTAAATCAGTCCATATGAATATAATAACATAATCGCAGAAATCCTATAAATTATAACAAACGTTACATAAAATGGGAACTTTTTGCTTTACATAAAATGGGAACTTTTTGCTTTACATAAAATTGGGACATTTTTTTTAATGGGGGGTAGCCTAAGAATTACGTTGTAATTAATATTATTGTTGTGTTTCTAAGTGGTACGTAAATGAAATACCAAATTAGGTGGAATCGTATAGGTTTCCGATGGGAAATATTTTGATCCGACTTCAACTGGTGATGTTACACTGTAATTGACGAGAATTATATAGTTGATGCGGTACATTGTATATAGCATCTAATCAATACAAAAACGTTTTTGTAGCTTCACTCATCTTAAGTATTGTAACTTTTTCTCCCCTTTTATATAACCAATTCTACATGTCCACTATTAATTCATTTCTTCTACTTAGTTTCTTTTAGACACGTTATTAATTAAACTTTACGTACAGTCTAGGACAGCAAACTATAATATTTATGGAGAATTTAAGGTTTCCCGTAATTTTAATTTCTAAAATATTCTAATGAAATCGATTTTTTTTACGAAATATTACATTATTGAATTATGTACCTGAACATTTTTAAAAAATAAATAAATATTATCACAAAGAATTATTTATATAACGTGTTTAAATAACACTTACGAATATACAGTAATTTAACACTATATCCACGTTATAAAGCTGTTTCCCGTGATTTCGCTTCTTTTTACCTGAAATACTTATTAAAGTTAACTGAGCTTCATTTCCAATCACACTGCTTTTATCGCTACTATCACTCTTCATCATTTCATTTACCTCGATTCATACATTTATTCTATACTCTATAGCCTATTCATTTACTTATGCACCTATTTTTTTGGAACAAAGTTCTTTAACGCGGACTACCTAAATGGCGAAATCGTCACGTAATGCTGGATTTTTTATTTCCCCGTAAAAAATAATAGAAAACGATTAGTTTTAAATATTTACTGTAGAAAATATTTTATTCATTTTTTTTTTTTATTTCATCAAATGTATTTTACCTTTTAAATTTCCACACTTCATTGACAAAAAACCCCACAGTTTGGCTACATCATACCCGAAAGTAGGTAGAAATGATTTGTTTCAGCACAGTGTGCAGGTTGCATACCTATTTGTTGCAGGCGCAATTTTTAATAAAATACAACCAAGCCATCCTATGACTTCACTATACTGGTTGAGAGAGACGAATTAGTACGAACCCGACAAGATTGTGAAAGATGCTGAATAGCACAAGAAAATCGCGGTAAATGGCAAAAATTGACGAATAGGCGCAATTTTTAATAAAATAAGCCATCCTATGACGTCACCCATGCCCTCGCCGTTATTTCGCTACTCCGACCTTTGAACCTTCGTCTCGCCGTCCGGTTGTGTCCAGCCACCTCCGACCACCTCCTAGAACTCCAATACAGTCAAATATACAGTATCCAAGAAATCATAGGGGATTTATACAAGAGAAGTGCTGACAATTAAACAGAGGATCAACTTTTAAATTACAATACTGGTTGAGAGGGGAGCCGAATTAGTACAAACCTGGCGAAAATGGTGAAAAATTGAGGAAAATTTTGTGAAATGTGCCAAAAACACACGAGAAAATGGTAGGAAATGTCGAAAATTGACAAAAATAGCGTTAAAAAAAGTAGCATATTTCGCAACATGTCAAATGCTCATTTTCCATGTGTGATAATACATACTGACTGATTTGATTCGTTTCTCTTTACTTAGAGCTAGAACTCAATCGATTCAGTAAGTATCACTTAAAAACTTAATCTTAAAGAGAAATTAAAGCGCTAGATGAAATAAGGGTCATTTCGAAAAAACCTTGTTTTGAGAAAAACGTATTTTAAAGTTCTACTTTTATCTCATTAGTATACTAATAACTGTAGAGCTATGGAATTTTAATATGTTATGGCTCCATCACTTTGCTACATTTTTGTTGAAAAAGTTTTCGAAAATTCCCACAGGGAGCGCTGCTATGAACGTTTACAAAAAGCTCCAAAATTGCTCTTTTTAAAAAGAACATTTTCCCGACATTTCTGCTGCTATGGTTGTTAAGTTACACTTTTTTCAGAAAACAACACTTTGGTGTGTTTTTTCATGTTTTTTGTTGAGGTAATCAAATACTAGAAATAATAAATTTTGCAAAAAACATACTTTAATTTTCAAAAAAAATTTCTATTCTAAACACAACTAATCAAATAAATTTAACAAATTCTCTAAACATACTTTAATTTTCAAAAAAAAATTCTATTCTAAACATAACTAATCAAATAAATTTAACAAATTCTCTGTAAATGTAAAAACTTCTTCTTCGGGTAGTTACTTTAATAAATCTTCGGCATCTTTCTTTTTTTTTCGCTGTCGATATCCGGAGCAGGTGCAGGATTTAGCATTAAATTTTCGAAATCGGTAATATTTGGTTTCCAAAATTCGAATTTGATCCACACGTCTTCGTTGTAAGATGTTGAGGCGTATACGAATTGCCCATCGTACTTAAACGGCAATATTGTTGGATACTAAAAGTAGTTTTAGGATTTTTCGGACTATTTAAAAAAAGATCCGGAAGCGTTGTGTACCATGATTTCAATATGGAACTATCGAAAATCACATTGAATGGACATGGTGTCTTTCGGGTTGCAATCAGATAATTCCAAGTATGTCCGCACATCAACCACGCAAGATACCTTTTTGGCTTTTTTGGTGAAAAGAGCAAAATTGCGGTTACATTGATTGTAACTATGGCCACGGACTGAATTTAAGATTGATGATAGAAAAGACTCGTGAATATGAAATACCATTAATTCTCGTGTTTTATCGATTTTAATAAGGCATTTGATAATGTCATATGGAGCAAGTTATGGTCTGTGCTCATACAAATGGGAGCACCCAAACACATGGTTAACCTGATACGGAATTTATATGAAAATATCGTTAAAATCGTTAGGATAGACCGGAATCTACAAACGAAGGAATTTAATACAAAGAAGGGAGTCCGACAAGGATACATTTTATCACCCATTTTATTTAATCTATATTCCGATCACGTCATGAGGATTGTTATCGAGCAAAGGACGGGCGGTATATTAATGGGAGGAAGAAAAAGCTCAAATCTGCGATAAGCCTGATGACAACTAATAACTGCCAACATGAAGGAAATGGAAGCACTACTGAAGAAGCTAGTGGGTATTAGCAGTTCATATGGCTTGAGCATAAACCAAACCAAAAAAAAAGTTATGGTAATCGACAGAGGGACCATTAAATGGGAGAGTGGTTTCCGGGTATGAAACTGTAGACAGCTTCGTATATCTCGGAGCTCGGATAGAAAGTAATGGTAGCTCAAAAGAGGAAGTGAAACGTCGTATACAAATTGACCGTGGCGCTATGTTCAGACTGAATAAGATATGGAAAGATGGTTCTGTAACGAAAAATATACAAAAGGAAATTGGTTAACACACTGATTTTCTCGATCTTACTGTACGCAGCAGAAACTTGGATACTGAAAAAGGCAAGTTTCCAGATGTGTAGTGCTGGCGAAGGGTTCTTAAAATACCCTGGACGGCAAAATGAACTAATACATCTGTAATAGAAGAAATCGGGACTGTACAACGATTATCCAGTGTTGTACTCAGCCGTAAGATAAAATTTTTTGGACATCTTATGCGCAGAGAAAATGGAATGGAGCGCTGGTTGATACAGACGAAAGTGGAAGGTAAGAGATCCAGAGGTCGACCACCAGCGCGATGGACCAATGCGATACAGGATGTAACGGGTCTGAGCTTACAGATATCCTGTCTCAAAGCAGAGAATCCCGAGTAATGGCGAAAAATAATTAAATCAGCGTCGCCATGATCACGACACCCCTCTGGGGTTTTCGACCAAATGATGATGGCCACGGACAGGATAAATATACTCAATTTCTACACCAGATGTTTTCGATAACCATAAGCAATACATAACCATATACTTATTCTTATTTTGTAATACGATTTTGCCATTCCCCCCTTTGTTTAACATTGTTTGGCTTTTCGCTTATTAGCTTTCCATTTTTCGGGATATCTGCCTTTTTTCAACTCTGGTAACAGTAGTTAACAGTATAGTAAAACAACCCAAACTTAGTGATACCATGCATAAAAATTTAAGCATTTCTTATCTAGTGTATGATACATACTTTTATTTAATTCTTTTGGATGATCAGCCGTCGTCAAATTAATTTAAATAATTAATTTCATCGAAGTAAATAAAAATATTATATTTTTTTCACGTAGAAAGAAAAAATTATCACGTTTTCTGAATTTTTTGACTTTAGAATATGTGATAATGCGTACGTGTTGAGAAAATAACAATACTCCGTCGATAATAATAGAGCACTAGTGTTAAGGTGCTTGGCTACCAAGTCGGAGGTCACGGGTTCGAGACTTGTCTCGTCCCGGATCCAAATCGCTCCCAAGCTTACCCAGTCTGAAATAATTGGGTACCAGAGAAATCTGGGAAAGTAAAGGCGGCCGAGAGAAAGGAATTGGCCCCAGTATTCTCCTTAGATTCATTAGGCTTAGTACATTGTGAACCTTAACTTCACAATCCCGACGCCCTGTCAAGGGTATGGAACTCACTTTACTTTTTTTTTTTTTTTTTTTAGTGTACCCTATACATTCGATAATGAACTAAAAGTTGGTAGGATGATAAAGTAGGAATGGGCGATTCAGAAAATCGATTCTCCCTAAAAAGAGCAATTTGTACAAATGGTTCTTATTCCACCTACTCCTGCAATTGTTAATCCTACATAATTAACTAAAATAATGTTCATAATGTTAATGTTTAATAATGATAATAAAACAAGAAACAGCGTAAGGAATTTTGTTCCCGACTGGGGTCCCATGACCGCACATAATTTTTTAAATATCTGTATTTTTTCCCTTTTGTTTTTCAGTTAACTTGTAAAAATTATTTCTGTCTATCTGGAAAACATATCTATCACGGTTCGACAATAAACAATCTTCACGTTCAGCTGAAGATAGTTGGCCTCTGTGTGACTTCTTCCCATTGCGATCCAACGAAGTTGGGAGTTTCGCTCAAGATTTTCTCCCTCTAGGTAAAGCGTCGGTTCTTCGTCATCCGCCGCGTGAATTTCTCTCTTTTTCCTCATTTCCATTATTATTTCTGCCTGAACGCATTCCTTTAATGTTTCGCGTTTTGCACCTCCTCACCGCGGTATAATTATTCAACAATAAAAGCTAAAAAATATAATAGTACGTATAAAAATGAACGTAAAAAAAAAGTAATGATACATATAAAAATTAATTAATTTCCTGCAATTGATGCCACGAGTTAATAAAATTGATTTACAAATTAATAAAGAATATTCCTTTTTTTTTTTTTTATTATTTATATTTACCACAGTAACTATTTCATTCAGTTTCTTTAAAATTTTATCGAGCGCGTTTAATCACTCTATTTCTCCTTTCTGACTTCATTGACAAACATCCTCACGATGTTGGTTGATTGATTCACATCGAAAACTCGTAAATTATGGGCCAAAACCTTAACTTTCAGGAATTAATTCGCCTACTGGAGTACCATTAAAAAATTGTTTCGGTAGTTTTTGAGATTATAAACGATGGCCAGGAAGAGGCGAAAAACGACTTTACACGTCTATATATTGATATAGATATAAACTTGTAACGGAGACACGTCTAGGCAGCAGTTATTCTGTAATACTTGTGAAAGAGTAAATTTCAATTGAGAACGTCTCATTCTGGCAAAAAAAAGTTAATTTACGGCTATTTGCGCCGCAGTTTCTATGAAAAGTGTTACATATTTCGTAACGGTTTTTTAATTGTTTTTTTTCTTTTTTTAAATTATCCCTGACGTAAAAATGACGTCATCACTAGTTCGGTTTTTTTTTTAGATGCAAACGATAAATTTTACGAGCAACTGTTATACTGGAAAATATAGAATTTGGAACATGTTCAATTCCTTTTTCCTTTTATAAACACTCATTTTGGTCAGAAATGTTGCGGAACTTCAAAACCTTCGAGCATTTGAAAAACAGGTAATGAAAAAATTATTTGCAAAATATTTTTATGACGGGAGTTTAAATAATGGTATTACCTTATACCGACTTCTTTTGTAATTGAAAAGTCTGGATTTTCGTTATTTGCAGAAATGCTTTTATTCCAATGAAAACGTTGTAAAATGTTTCGCTCGAGCATGCGTCACACATTAGTTTTCGGACAGTCTATTAATTTCCTTTTTCACTTTTTCATTTATTAATAGGATTTTTATCATAATCGTCATCATTATGTATTGTAAATTATTCAATTTTTTTCATGATAATTACATATTTATTTAATAACAACGCATAAACATTTTGAATATTTGTGTACCTGTTGCCGGAAAATTAAGTTTAGATATATGTTAACACGTCATCAGCCAATCTCCGCTGACAATGATTTATAACTGTGCCGATTATTGTCAGATATCCTATTTCGCGAGTCAATGTGACGTGAGAATAAAACTGTGTATCTTTTAATACATTATGTTGTATTGCTACGGCTTTCCAAACATTTTCCCTTAAACCAAAGATCTTTTTCTATTTTAGTCTTAATAGACATTATATCTGCACAATATGTTGTATTGGGCCATCACCGGACGCCATTGTAAACTTGCCAAGATTAGGAATAATAAATAATAGTAATTGTAAAGGAATGCGGATTGGAAGAGTCAATTATAAATATAGTATGGCTACAGTGTGTGAGATGTAAGAAGGAAAGAAAAGAAGTGGTGAAAGGAATTTTAAATAAATTTTACACATTGTATCTTTTTTTTTTTTAAATTAAATTATATTGAAATCGTAAGAATAATCTTAAATAAGTAATAAGGATAAGTGTTTTCTTTTAAACAGATTACTCGTTGGACGTAGCCCACTGGTACGCTCTATCAAATTATTTAAATTCTTATGATGGCTTTAAACGCTTAAGCCTACGTTTTAGTAGTGTAGTATTCAGCAACTGCTGCGCTTCTGTATTTCCATGGACACCTGCAGACGCTGTTTATGCATAAGTGCAGGTTCATTTATAGGCGTCGTCGTCCACTTTCTTCAGCTGCAAGTCTCGATGTAAATCGTCGTTGCGCTGAAACCATCTCGCTCCAGTTATCAGCCGTATGATTTTATTCTGCGACTTTTGGACGGTGGCACGGTTGGATGGTGCAGAACATCCCCACAACTGCAAACCATATGTCCAAATAGGCTTAATGATGGTTAGGTAAATGAGCCTCTTATGGTATAGACTGACCTTTGAATGTCGTCCTAGTAACCAATATAGCTGACGAATTCTGGCGTTAATCTGGTCGCGATGAGCTTTAATATGTGTCTGTCAGGTTAATCTTGCATCTAGGTGCATTCCTAAATATTTAGCTGATGCAGATATTGGCACTTGCTTACTGTTGATGTAGACATCAAGATGCATATTTATTGGACGCAAGTTGTACGTAACGTGAACTGATTTCGTTTCGTTAAGTTTGATTTTCCAGTTCTTCATCCACATGACTGTCTTGTCTAGTGCACGTTGCAAGATGAGGTTCGCTTCAATTTGTGTGTATTACCGACCGCGAGAATTACCGTATCATCCGCATACTGGGCGAGTGTAGTACCTTCAATTTTTGGTACATCGGACGTGAACAAAAGGTAGAGTAGAGGCCCGAGTACGCTACCCTGTGGCACGCCCGCCTGTATCCCGTAGAAGTTTGATTTTGCCTCCTTGTGAGAAACGCGAAAGTTTCTATTTGATAGGTATGACCGCAGCAGCTCGACGTAATTACCTGGTAAGTAAGTGCTAAGTTTGAACATCAGCTCTTCGTGCCACACTCAATCGAAGGCTTGGGCTAAGTCTAAATATACTACCGAACAGTATTTCTTTTCTTCTAAGGCATTGCTAATTACTGCCTATACTCGATGTACTTGAATTGTGGAGTGTTTACATCGGAAACCAAATTGTTCATTTGGTATTACGGCCTCTGCAAATGGTTGAAGTCTCTTCGAGAATAGCTTTTCAAGTAATTTCGAAATTATAGGCAGCAGAGAAATAGACCTACCACTTTCTCTTCCGGCTTATTAGACTTCTTTAGCATAATTATTTTAGCCGTCTTGAAACTTTCCAGTATATATGTATATACTTAAGACGAAAGCAGGTATTGAACAAATGTGTTAACAGTACTATTCCTTTACGTGACAGCTCGCATAGTACTTTTGGAGAGATGCTCTCGATTCCAGGTGATTTCTTACGATTTATTTTTGTATCGATTTCTACTGCGACCTTGTGATTTAGAATAATTTAAACTGTTCCGCTGGTAACGGTATTAATCTTGGTATGATGTTAGATGAAAATTCATATGGTTTTAATGTTCCCGAAAGATGCCTGGCGAAGAGTTCAGCTTTCTCATTATCTTTTCTTAACCAGTTTTCTGACTCATCCTTAAGTGGAGGAATACGTTCTACTGGTCTCTGTAGTCGTCGCTTTCCATAACGAGTAATCTTTGCCAGCTTCTACACTAAGATTTTCCAGGTAGTCTTCCATACTCTTGTGCTTAATGTCTTTGATCATCCTATTAAGTTTATTACTAAGACGATTAAACACATTTTTATCAGCTGGATCACGAAAGTTGTGCCAGATTTGACTCGCAGTGCGTCTATTCTTGACCAGTTGTCTAATCACAGCAGAATTAGTCCTTGGAATGTATTGTAATTGAGGGAGTAGCGTCAGCAGCCGCTTCGCGAATTGCCTTTATGAACTGTTGACACTGTGTTTCCAATTCCAAAGCTGTTTTCAGACTTATTTTAAGATCAATGTTTTTATCAAGATTGTTGCGGAAACAATCCCGATCAGTTTTCTTATTTGTAAGTGTAGCTCTTGGTTGCTTCCGAATCACAGTATCACTCACAGTAATGTCTTACTCTAAGTGATACTGTGATTCGGAAGCAACCACGAGCTACACTTACAGATATCTGTATACTAGTAAAGGAGCCAGTTTCTTTAGAGTGTAAGACGTTATATGTCTTTTTAAAAATTGTTAATGTTACAAGGTAAGAATGGACGGGCAATTAATTAGATCTAGGTATAGACTGGCCAAAAGGTAAAAGTTGAGTCAAAAAAAAAAACAAAAAAACTAGGACTTTCGCTGAAATAAATTATTTTCCCTAACATATCAAAATTCCAGTTATATTACATTTGCTTTTTTATTTTTACTTAATTTCCTTTTCGTAATAGTTTGCACGTTACAACTTGCAACGACAGTATAACTTCAACTGTTAACGTGTGGTTAGAAAAAGAAGTTTTTCGCGTAAGGGTTTCAGGTTCGCAACAAGAACTTCAGAGAGTCCTGTTACTTTGCGTGTTAAAAAAAAATAAATAAAAGGAAAAGGAAGAAAGAAGTAAAACTTGTAAAGATTTGGAGTTTACAATGAAATATCCAGTTTTGCATGATACTTTATGATGATGTTCGTATATTACATGTAATTTAACTACCTAAGCATAAACCAGACGAGCTGTAGACACCGTAACACATGTTGGCATAACTGTTCGATAGATGTATATTTTATACGTAATGTTACGCTATAGTATGTTTGTTAATTGTTAAATTTATGTAATAAACTTTTTATAGTTAAAAACTGGCGAGCACTTATGGAAGGTTGTCTAATTAATGAAATCGTTTGTTCAAGAACGTTACAATTCGCTTTTCCTGATCTTGCTTTATCGGTTAGTCACCTTTCTGAAATTAATATCCCTTCCGACACAGATTAGCTAGGCCATTCTTATTTTCTTCGATTGACGAAATCGATTAGTCCTGACTGGCGTCTCAGAACCTTCAAAGGCATATTTCCTCCGAAACAGGTAGAGGAATATAATGCCAGTTGCGTGTCCTCTGGAATACAAAGAAGCTAATAGAGATCGAACTGAATTGAGCCAAAATAAATTAGCGCAGTAAATGACCATAGCGTGGAGTAATTTCGGGACTAAATAGCCTTTCTCTTGTTTCGTTATGTTATTTCCGCAACGGAACAACATCGAAAATTCGGACATGTGAAAGAGGCTTAAATATTTTAAACATTCCTATTTTAACAATGATTTACCTGCAATGTTTTCAGTGTAAAGCGATAAAAAAATTGCCATCTAAGAAATTATTAAGTGTCCCAAAAAGATATCAGAACAATTAAGTTGGGGTCATAGGGCGAATGTTGAATCAGAAAATAAAACAAAAAAAACAAAACAAAAATAGAAATTCTGAGGAAGATGATCCGGCAATGGGATTTTATTAACAACTAAAAAAAAAAAAAAAAAGAGGAAATCCGAAATTTTCCAATAATTAATTTGGAGTTTGATTCGGTTACCTTTTTAGAATTAAAACGATTCAAACGAGATATATCTGCATCATGTTTTGTTATTTTTCCAGAAAAGTCACTCACTATTCTTCGCTGTCGTTCGCAACAGAAAAAAAAAAAAAAAGAGTAGCCATTATTTGCTCACGTATTTTAATTTCATGTTTGTTACCAACGTCTTATTTGTAATAATGCACACTGATATACAATCCCTCGCATTACGATTGCGTTAGATTTAATGAAGACGATGTAGTGCAATACTGTATTCGATGTCGCGTGCTTCCTCGTTTCTGCAAGTTTTTTATGGTTTTTTTTTTCCATTTTTTTAAAAATTCGTTTGCCCATTTTTGCTATTTTTTACTTAAAAAAACGCAGTTTAATGTGTTTTAGCGCGTTTACCCGACGTTTCAAGATGTTTTAATAATTAATAAAAAATCGGAATTTCGGTGTAGATGACGGTGATATTGTTTGTAACTTTTACAAATTTGTTAGACTTTCTATTCTAACGATGAGCGGATGTTCCTTCTTTGCGTTTGTAATTCTCATTTTTATTCACTTACCGAATTGAAATTATCGAAAGTGTATTTCTTTGCACCGAGTTAATGTCGGTAATTGACGATCTCAAAAAAAAAAAAAAAAAAAAAGGGAAAAAACAGCGCAGTATCAAAATTCCAGAAAAACCCTGAACCAAAACCCTACCCCCCCCCCCTATTGTATTTGGTAGTTTGATCGCGTTTACAATTTTAGCTTACCTCCCATATTCTTTACGACTGCTTAATTCGATAAATTTTTTCATCAGCTGATTGGGTAATGCAGCAACATGTCGCTGTGTAGGATAATTTCGAATTTACCCATAATATTCATATAATGCACACTACGTGGCGTTTCTGCAGTGTTATTTTATGAACTTTTAAGAGAGTTTAATCATCGTATGAAAACTGAAAAAAAATTAGAATAAGTGCGAACACATAAAGAAAACAAGCTACATAAAATGGTCAAAGTCGTTCAGAACGATGCGATTCATCGCTACTAAGGTGCAAACTTTATTTGAGCATTGAAAGCGTCCCGCACAACGGATAATGGAGTTTCTTATATTAAACAGTACCGCTCGGAATGTTTCTTTAGCAGCTATACAATTTCAAGTGCTTAGTTCACGCAGTTCAGTCAACAGCGTGAACTAGAAAGGCAAGTGATGGGTAAAAGTCTGACAATTTTAAACCTAATGAACGATGTAAAATTGATTGGTGTTGCGTGTTTACGATCTTCGCGAATGCAGCGTACATTTTTCGCGATAAAAAATGCGTCGTCGAGAATTCCGTACTGAGTTTAATAAATCGGCAAGGCGGATGTAGCGTCAATGGGACAGTGGCAAAACCATATGACGGTTAACTCTGTCGGCTCGCTGTAACGAAAGTAAGCATTATTTACCTTCCTGTATGCTACTTGACAACTGAAGCTGGAGTCGACTCGACGCATTCTCACCTTTGTTCTCGGCCAGACGCGATACCGTTGGCGCCATTAATCGTGTTTCTTTCTTGCTGCATCGGATATTGTTAGGGGTTCAATGGAATGTGTAAAGCTCAACACTGGTAATCCCTTATATAGTTATTATTAACCTCTAAAAGAAAAGGTTCCACTTTCTAAAGCGAATAGTGTACGCTGTTCTAATGTAAATAATTGTTTTATTGTTTTCAGTGTAAATGGGGCTCTACCGTTTTGACATGAGACAAAGAGCTCTAGAGTTTCTTGTTACACAAAAGGGGGGGAAAAAAAGGAAAAAAACAACGAAGATTTATTTTAGTTTTACATTTTAAAACAAATTTAATAATAATACGCCCGTAATAACGCTTATGAGCGGTCGTTGTACCAGTAAAATATAAAAAAACCCGTAAAAAAATTATTTTTAAAAAGATATTGAATTTTTATTTTTATTTATACTATATTAAAAATAAAACTGCAAAGATACGCTTTTAATTTGTTCGCGTTTCTGCAAATGACGAGTTACTAAAAATAGTTGCATCGATCGAACCTCCGAGATTAATTAATTACCAATTTTACAGCTGCCCTTCTTACGCGCTAAAACGATACGCTCTATTCGAAAATAGCCGGATAACTAAGAAGATGATCCGTAAAAATAAAAATAGAGGTTCATTAGAATAATGTTTCACAATAAATCGCCCGGTTATATGCAAATGGTTAAGATCCGAAGAAAAAGAAAAAAAAATAACCTCAACTTAGAATTTGAAGTTGACGAACCACTTGCATTCTAGTTAGCCTAATTGGGAAATTACGAAAAAAAAAAAAAAAAAAAAGCGAAAAATCAAACATGAATATTCACCAAATCGTGTCTATTTTCGGTAGAAATATAGAATAATCACGAGTTTTTGTACTGGCTTCAACGGAAGCAGAAAGAGATTTGTTTGACTTTGGCGGTAATGATTTTTAACCGCACTAAAGTAAAGTATGTGTATATCCTTGACAAGGTTTTATAGATGGTGGAATTAAGCTCTTTTCATAATATACCCTAAGTGTGTATATCTAATGAGGATTTGAAGGGAATGTTAAGGGTCATTTCCTTTCTCTGAGTCGCCCCTCGGAAGTGTTAAGTAATAAAATAGAATAAAATTTAATTATTAAAAAAATTCATCGCGGTAAGTTAGTTGCAGAAAAAAGAAATACCAAAGATGGCAGAAATAATGTCAATTTAAATTGCTTTAAATTTCGAATATAAATCGGTATTAAAAAGTATTGACTTTTTAAAATTTTAAAATAAAAGAATTTCTTAAATGGCATAACACCGAAAATTTATAAATTAGTAGATGTTGCTGCTGGAGTGTGATATTTTGTAAAAATCGTTGTTGATCATAATTAATCTGCATGTCTACTTTGTAGTTTTTCAGGAAATATGAACTGTTAAAATGAATACTTCGTAATCCAGACTTCTCAAAAAGAAACGATATTCGTGTAAATAGTTTAAATATTATTTTTACGTATTTACGTTAATTTTTTCGATCAAAATAGAAAAACAAAACAAATCATAAATGAGCTTTATCGAATACAGGAGCTGAATGATATTTTTCAACATAATGCAGCAGCTGCTTTTGCACCTTCTTTCAGTAAAGGATTATTAATTATAACATAATTCTTAGGCCATTAGAAAACATATCCCGAAAAATGCTCCAGTTCTATGTAACGTTTGTTATATTTTGATTTTTACTGGTTTTCAAAAACGTGTTTGTTTTTGGTTTTGTTTTTTTCATGTTTGTTCGGCATAATTCATATTTAAATAGACCAACTTTATTGATTCTTTGTCCACAATTCACGTTTGTGTTTGGTGGTGGTTTTCGTTTTTGGAAATATAATGAACACATTTCTTATTACTGTGCAGGTTGATGAATTAGTCTCACCATAGGGAGAAAGAAGCATGAAGTATTATTTATATATGTTATAGTATGTTAAGTTGTTTCGGTAGTTTAATAAAATTTATTTATTTTTTATTATATAAAATTGGGACATTTTTCCGTTATAAAATCTAATGGGGATCGGCCTTTTGATCATTTTATTCAAAGTATAGAAGAGAAAGAGACAGAAATGTAAGCAAGAGGGGCCAGGGGGCCCTTGTGAGGCCAAAATTGCCGAGTTATATATATATATATATATATATATATATATATACATATATATAAAGTGAGTTCAATATCCTTAACAGGGCGTCGGGGATTGTGAAGTTAAGGTTTACAATGTACTAAGCCCAACGCATTAATGAGAGGGGGGAGCAGTTCCTTTCTCTCGACCGCCTTTATTTTCTCAGATTTCTCTGGTAATTATTTCGGGCAGGGTAAACCTGGGAGCGATTCAGATCCGGAACGAGACAAGTCTCGAACCCATGTCCCCTGATTTAGTAGTCAAGCACCTTTACCACTAGGCTATATATAAATATATTTAAATAATATCCATAGAAAAGTGAAAATTAAAGTGATTAGACTAGCAATCATTTGTCGGAAACTGAAAGTATAAAGGAAGTCAAGTGATGGAAAGTGTAGTAAAAAAAAAATGAAGTATATACGGAGATTAAAATGTAATGAATATTGGTCAACATTCAGAAAAAGTAAATGAAAAGCCGGGGGAACGAATAATTAGCAGCGTGATCACGATGAGATGAATCAAGAGAAAAGAAAGATAATATCTGAAAGTATTGATTAACTCTATTCGGATGCGGATCGGCAGGTTTGATTATACGAGATAAAGTAATTTTTCAGGTAAATTAAGAGGTTGATAGCATACGTTGAAGTTGACTAAATCACGACAACATTATATTTCTAGCGCTCAACGATCAGGTGAATAAGTTCTTTAATTCATTCAAAATCCGAGTAGTATTTTCATTAAACGATTTTAATAGTCATTGTAAGCAGCCGCTTTATTCTTTATTCGACATCGGAATTTAATTAAATTAACACTCTACAGTCAACTTTATAAAATCGATCAAATTAATTAAGATTAAAAGTGGAAACAAACATAATTTTCGTGTAGATGCTAATGATTCTTCATTCGAAAGTTTAGCGACCAGTGGGGGGATACCATGTAGGTATATCGATGAACATAGGCGATAGTAATTAAAGTAAATATTACGAAAGGGGGTCTCCCTTTAGAGACATTTTTAGTATGATAACAAATGCTATCGATGCTTGAAATATTGTCAATTTACTTTGGGATTAACGTAGATTGCAAAGAAAACTAGTTTTTAATATGGTCAGACGAAAAACTTTACGCATTATCAATTTGAACTACAGATAAAAATATAGATTCGAATAATTGAAATCCTCCTAATGATAAGCTCATCACTGACGGAAATATTACGTGTCCTAACATTACTGCGGATAATTTTTGACCATGAGCACCGACTCCAATGCTACATCCTTCGATTCGAAATTGTACCAGTAAATCATATGAGTATCGATGAGTACCGGAGAATGTTGATACTCGGTAAGCACTATGAACCGCCAACATTTTTTAAATTAAAGGCGAAAAACTGAAGAGGCGATGAACGCAAGTGACAAGTATTGCCAACTTTAGTTATTAAACTATAGATTCGAATAAAGATAATGAATTTTTGAAAATAAACTCATCCCTTGACGGAATTTGGACATTATATTCTATAATTAGGAAAACAATTTACGGTAGACACCGTATTTAAAAAATTTAATCTTAAAACTTAACGTTTCCGAAAGCTTGTACCATCGTTAGAAATTTAAAAAAAAAAAAAAAAAAGAAAAGAAGATGACAATTCAAGTATATTTTACTTTACGAAAGATCAGCAACTAGGGGAATTGATGATCTTTTCGTCAGTCAGTTTAAATTTTCAATCTTGATTGAACTTTTGTTAATATGGCGTCAGTTTGGTTCCAGGATGATCTGTTGACTAGCGATTAAGCGATATGGCGTTTAAATACGGTGTATACAGCATTATCACAGATTCTTTCTATCGCAGAATGTTAGGTGGGACATTTTGCTTCACAGTTGTTCTCGTTTATATTTAGAAAATTTGTTGTATTTTAATCTCAAAAGGAAGTGCCCACCTACCATATCTATCATATTCTGAACGGTGATGTACATTCGCTCCGAGTCAAAGTTTTGTACACCAAATTCGAATTGGAATCTTCGTCTGTTACGTGATGAAGAAGAAAAGTGAAAAGGTGAGAAGCAGATATTTTGAATTTGCTTAGACCGAATTTGGAAAGGAAGGGTTATTTTTAAATTTGATACTGTTAATTGATTTTAAAAAAAGTTAATAAGCAGTTTGGTTTAATAATAATTTATTCTGTTTTACAAAAAAAAAAAAAAAAAAAAAATGGTTCTGCTAAGAATTTATAATGCTTTGTTTTAGAGAAATAACATAATTTTGTAATTTAAAAATAAAAAATTTGATTGATTTGAATTATTTTCAAAAAATTAATCGGTGAATGTTCGTCTTTGTTATTAGCGTTATATTGGTAATTTTAACGCTACCTTAACCATGAAAAACGTAATGTTATTATTAAATAAAATTAAATGCGCATAGTGTGTTGATGATGAAATAAACGGAAATATTAAACAGATGAAAATGTAGAGAATTGCTAATAATTTAGCAACGGAGATAAATGCTAAAGATACACCTCTTACGGTAGTTTTGCATGAACTTGAAGTAATTTGTTATTATCTTATAATTACTTTTTTTTCAAATGAAATAAAATTCGCTGGTTAATTCTTAAAGTTTAGTTATATTTTTTTTTTTTTTTTTTTTTTTTTTACTGCAAATGCGTTTAAAAAGCAAGGTCGAAAGTTTCACCGGTTAGTTGACCAGGAGATATGTAATATTTGCACACTTGACAATGTATGAGTGTTTATAAAATTATGCACTATGCTAATTGAAAAATATTTCTACTCGCGATATCTGAAGTCTACGGCAATGTGTCTAATTTCAAAATCTGTAGGATTACACGGTGTTCCTGTTACAGCAAACGAACATACACCCTGTCAAGAAAGTATCGGGAATTGTCAATTTAAATCTCCCGGGTAATAGCTAGGCAGATAATTTTTTTTTTCCAGGTTGGTACAACTGTTTTGTATTATGATGCCTATTTTTAGCGCGATCTGTCAACCAGTGTGTTTACAGCAGCTGTTAAAATCAGTCGACCTTGAAGTGTTTTGTCGAAGTTTTACAATGAGTGAAAATATTGAACAACGTACTTGTGTTAAATTCTGTGTTTCGAACGAAATTTCTTGTGCCGATACACTGAAAATGTTACAGAAGGCTTTTGGTGAATCTGCTTTATCAAAAACGCGGGTTTACGAGTGGTACAGAGCGTTCAAGGATGGTCGGGAGACGGTCGAAGACATGCCTCGCTCTGGACGGCCTTCAACGAGTGTGACCGATGATAACGTCGATAAAATCAAGGAAATCGTTGCTGAAAATTGTCATGTGAGCTTGAGAGAGATGGCTCATGGATTGGGCATGTCACACGAGAGCGTACGTACGATTGTGCACGAAAAATTGGGTATGCAACGCGTTGCGGCTCGGCTTGTTCCGAAAGACCTGAATTTCTTTCAAAAAAAGTACCGAGAACAGGTAGCTGCAGACATGCTGGATCGAGCCAATTTGGATCCTACCTTCTTGGAAAAGATAATTACTGGTGACGAGACATGGGTGTACGAGTACGACACGCTTACGAACCAGCAATCGTCCGAATGGCGGCCAATTGGCGCGCCAAAGCCGAAAAAACCTCGCCAAAGCCGATCGAAAGTGAAGATCATGTTGATTGTTTTCTTCGATATTCGAGGCGTGGTACACTATGAATATGTGCCAGCCGGACAGACAGTCACCAAAGAGTTTTACTTAAGTGTTTTGAGACGTTTGAGAGAGGCTATCCGTCGTAAACGTAACGATTTGTGGGTCGACAATTCTTGGATTCTCCATCACGATAATGCGCCGTCTCACAAAGCCATAATTGTGAATGAGTTTTTGGCCAAACACTCGGTAAATATCATCGAACAACCGCCGTATTCACCAGATTTAGCACCCTGCGACTTCTTCCTATTCTCAAAACTCAAATTTCCGCTACGGGGAATGCGCTTCGAATCGATTGATGACATCAAGACGAATGCGACGCGAGAGCTAAAGGCCATCCCGGAAACCGCCTATCAGAAGTGCTTTGCCGAGTGGAAAAAGCGTTGGCATATGTGCATCGCTTCGAATGGATGTTATTTTGAAGGTGACAAAATAAATTTGGATGAAAATTAAAAATTGTTCGTTTTATTTAACAATTCCCGATACTTTCTTGACAGGGTGTATATTATGTGATTTTGAGTCTTCAGTTGTCTATTATTCATTATATTGACTGCAGAGATCGAGCGAATCTTTATAATATTAAGATAATTCAACATCAGGCGCGATACTATATATATGTATATGCTTCTGCAGCTTCAGTTTCTTTACAACAGAGCATAAATAGATTATAATAGAGATATTGAATGAATTTAAATTACAGATTAGTATAGGAAAACTGGGTGGTTGTTTACACTAGGAAGTGTATATAAGATGTGTTAGCCGGTGATCGGAATGAACCATCACAAATCGTTGAATTTCTTCAAGGTGATAATAAATGCATTATTAGGGTATTTTAATCTTAATAAATTGTCAAATGCAGAAAATATCGCACAAAACAGAGGACAAAGTAATGAATGTAATCGGAGCGCAGTAGTGCGAGCAAAATCGGGATCATATCAGCCTCTACGATAGCGTCACATGAAGTATTGATTAGAATTGCAGTATACGCGATATTCTTTAATTGTTATAAACTTTACACTGCGGAACGGTAGAATACACAGTAAACAATTCAAATTTAAGAACACCAAGTTTTGCTATTTTTAAATTTAGCCCCGAAACAAATAAAACAAAACATAAGCGGGAGACGCCTTAATTTTTATTTATCGAAAAATTAAAAAAAAAAATTATCTTTGCTTAGAAATCAAAATTGATAAAATGAAAGAAGCAATCGAATGTTTTAGAATCATTGCGTGCTAACGAATAGCGTTCAAAATTTTGAAGTTCTACCGTTAACGATTAAAGAGAATTAAAAAAAAAGGTAAAAATAAAAAAAATAGCTGCAGACTACAATGCGTCTTTTAAGAAGTATTAAAAGTATATCTCACTGTTGATGTATCCGGAAGCAATAATTTAATGCAGACATCACAATATTACGTTAGTTCAATGCAATATTACTGTGTAGTGTTAATCAGTTAATTAATTATATTACACTGTCGACGGGTTGAATTTTCGACGCTCAAAAAAAAAAAAAATCCAACTATGTATTCGGATAGTAATCGAGTCTTCCGCGAGTGGCACAGGAATAATGTGATAAATAGCGAAAGTTTAGAGCTGACGGACAAGCACACTTTGTTGAAATATTTGCGACAAGTAAAGCAATTTGATGTTAGTTATATAATTTTTTCCGGCCCTGTCGCTGCATTAAAAAAAATGTTTATTTATAAACCGCGCAAAAAAAAAAAAATAATATTAGGTCAGTAAAAATAAAGCGGTTAACATATAAGTTAAGTAATATAGGAAGCAAAGTTATCTTCAAATGTATTCCTTGTGTCTTGCTGGAATATTTACTAGTGAAGTAGTTGACAGTGTAAGAAACAGCATAATATCAGATTGAAATATGGAGAATCGACTAGTTTGGCTGTCGATTATGCCTACTAAAATTAATAATAGGATGAAGAGTAAACGGAGGAAACCTTTTCCGTAAGTACAGAAGTACAATAGTTGAGAAATTGTATTTCGCTGCACAAAACGGATCTGAATAAAAGAAACACGAGGTTCAAAGGTTTGGACACCAACAGAGACACAGCAACAATGTGTAGGATTCGGTCTGAACATGTTTCGTACAATTCAACTTTCTTGAAACGATTAGGTGGAAAAGATGTGCTGAACCTTGGAATAATATGGGAATGTCAAAAACATGATGAATCACGAAACAAATTATACACAATTCCAGTTTCAATTGTTGAAATAGTTTACGAGCTTCGCAGTGCTCTTTATGTTTCGTATCAGTTCATTAAACAGACAGGTGTGACATTATAATCGTAGGCTCGCAAATTTATTATCGCAATTAATTATACTCGTAATTGAAATAAATTAAAATTGGCCAAAAAAATACATATTCGTTCGTAACAGTTGCATATGCAACGGAAATTAACGTTATTTAACACACAAACATTACAGTACAAATGCGCTATGCATGATAAGAATGTGCTCATAAACTCTGTTAGTATTTATTTAAATATACTGAAATTCCGGTAAATTACGGTTATGTATTAGTTCTTAATATTAGATACATCCGCACACCTTTTACCAAAGATGTGTTTGGTAAAGTTAATCGGCTAATATGTAGCGAGAATCGTTATGTAGAAATATTCAACTAATTGCGAAAAAAAAAAATTTCAATTTGTAGCGTGTTTATAATTTTTCAATTTTCTTTTTCCATCCATTTTGGCAAGAGCATCGGTAATGCTCCTTTATGCTCTGCTAGTTGTCTGACACGGGAGGCTTGTCAGAAACTATCCATCTATCGCATTTGTTTATTTTATCTGTAAATTTTTAAATGGTTTTTGTAAAAATGACGGACTATTTCAAAAAAAAACCTAATTATAACAGAAATTTGCAGCGTGATAACTAGAAATTTTTTCGATTGCAGAGGAGCAAGTTGGGGTTTTTCATGAGGAAAAACATTTTTGGTGCCTAGCTTCGTTTTAATTGGTTTTCAACTGCATATTACGATCCGGTGACTATACTGAATTGTACCTTTCAGCGACGTTTCCTCACGAATTTCGACCATAAAGAAAACTCTAAGTATCAGCGAATAGAGAATTATCGCCGAGCAAGATGCCATTAAACCCATTATGTCGTCATCGTCGATGAAGGCAATTTTCTAATTATTTATGCGTTGATTTCGCTTCCGAACAGTCAGAGTTGCCCAATTCGTGCGTTGGTAACATATCATGTCACTGGAATTGTCCGAACGGATTACATTTTTCTATTTAACCGGAAGGCAAAATGTTTTTTCCAGTGTTCTCCAGCAGCAGCAGCAGCAGCAGCAGGGTGTAATCATCGATCTTGTAAAATTATCTTACAAGCGAGTTTTCCCTTTATTTTTTATCTTTTCTTTTTTCATATCCGATTTAAACATTCACAAAGTTACCAAATGAAACGATAAATTTTCTTAACTTTTATTTATATTATTTAAAACAGCACCAGTAGTATGGAAGAATCACGCTGCGATCGCAGTACATGCAGGCGCAATAGGTAAATATTGTTACATATGTGTGTATTGTGTGTCGCGTGTATTGCATGTTGGACCCACTGCTGAGACATCAACAGGTATTCTCCTGAAAGTAGCTGAGTTCTTTATTATGACTTATTATTTTATTCGTTTATTTTTCCCTTCTTATTATCATTGAATTTTCTTTAGACTTTCTTTCACTCGTTTATATCTTTAGTTTCCTCTCTTCATAATTCCTTCTCCCACGCTGTTCGCATTCTAACCTGTTGTAATTATAAATATATACCGAGAATTAGGATTAATATTTCGGAATTCCACCGATGTCCTCCACGTAACGCGCTCCGTATACTACGGATATTTTTATTTATTTATTATTGTATTTTCTTCGTATTTCCTCCACCTTCCTATACACTTACGCCCATTCCTATTATTTATTTGTCTCATTTAATTATCTATCAGCGTTCGTTTTTGTTTCACGTCTTCTGTGTTATTTCAATTTTGAAGAACCTACGTATAAATTATGAGCAAATGATAGATAAACACGCGAGATGTCTCCTCTCTGTGGCTTAACATGTAATTTATACATAATCTCGAAAATGCAAATATTCTCCCGTACGGCTGCCACTAGATCTGTGTATATACATGAGCAGCGCGAGCATATGTTTGTATTAAAAAATATGCTAAAAATATTTCGAAACGGAATCTGTATTGGAGTTTGTACATACACATACATTTATACACATATCAATATATAAACATACATACATATACTATACATATATTATACATATATATATATTCATTTATTTGGTTATATATTCAGAGTAGGAGGTTCAATTTCGAAACATTTCACAAAAATATTAACGAAAATTAATTAATTTAATATTTGAATATATTATCTGCTTCAGTAGGGCGGGCAGAATTTTTTTCAAGATCCTGTTTGATCGGTTGTACTGGAATATAGCTTATTTCGGAAAAAAAAACTTAACTTAAAATATTATCAGCGTGTTCAACGGTATTCGTTAAATTTTTTTTTGTTAATTAATAACAATAAGAAGAAAGCTAATTAAGTAAACAGTCTAAATTAAAATTTTCTTCAAAAATTCTATGTTTTCCATTATACCTAAATAGTAATTTTTTTACATTTTCAATATGTACATTCGTGGTTTCGCACCTGTTTAAATCTTTCATTTTTTCTCTCTTTTCGAACGGCCAGTGGATCACATCCCGAAAGAGTGTCGAACACATAGGGTAGCTGGGAAGAAATGATCAAATTGACGGGTCTGGCGACGGAGTGGTTACAAAATCTTGATGTCAAACTATAATTGTATATGTATATATAAAATTAGCATAGACAACACAATTATGCGAATTAGTATGGTGATTACTGATTTATCTGTTATTTTTAATATTTTTCATTTTGTTAATTAATTCGTTTTACGAAATGTAATTTGCTCGTTGTCCCTAGTCCCGTTTTTTTCTTTGCATACCTAAAAACATGCGAAATATTAATAATAATAATAATAATAATGACAAAAATAAATTTTAACACTTAATTAACAATTGTATATATATATATGTATAATTGTTAATTAAGCGTTAAATTTTATTTTTGTCATAAATATATTTAACAATGAGTTTAAATAATAAATACAGTGATAATAATAATAATAATAATATAGTAAATTTTATATTTCTGAAAAAAAAATATTTATTTCGTTCAGTTTTCCTTTTTTTTGGAAGGGTATATTATGAATATAGTAATTAAAAAAACAAATTTTGAAAACAACCTAAAACAGAAATCACTATAGTTGGCGACGAATTGAATACGAATATCTTTCTGGTATAGCAAATTTTGGAACTCCTGTTGCCGGATTTTTTTAATGACTCCTCTAATTTAAATTTCTAAAATATTCTAATGAAATCGATCTTTTTATGTCACATTACTAATCGTACTCGAATTTAAAAAAAAAAAAATATTATTATAAATTTAACGTTTTTACGTAAATTAGTACTTGTGATTATACAATAATTCAATACTGTCTCAAAGTCACAAAATTGTTTTCGTGAACCACAAATTTGTACCTTCTTTGCCGAAATGCTTACTGGACTCAAGTGATTAGCATTTTGGAAGATCTCACTATTTTAATCACTATTGCCAGCTGTTTTTTACTCTTTCTTCATGATTTCATTTTATTCATAACTTTCACTTATTCTATAAACTGTTTTTTTTTTTTTTTTTTTTTTTTTTTTTTGGCGTCGCAAATTCAACCCATCGAATCTAGCCGCCTTCGTGCGCTTTTAATATGAATAATTTTATTTTTTTTACTTTTTAATTAATAAATATATGTAAAGATTTTCTTTCTCTTTTGGAACACGCCTGCTATGGTTGTCCAACAATAAACAGTTTTTACGTTCAGCTGAAGATTGTTGGCATTTCTGTGGTTACTTATGTTCCTTGTGATCTAATGAAAGTCGGGAGTTTCATTAAATTAACGATTTCCTTGATTTTTTCAAAAAACAGGTCTCGCTGTGAGATCGGTTCAAACGTTGTGAGTTTTTGATCGATTTTTTATGATGTCTAGATTACCACGTGTCTTTTGGGAAATTTTTGTGTGGGTCTCACAATGACTATATACTTTCATGTATACACAGATTTAGTACGGCAGCTTTTAAGCAGAGAGCGCTCTACAGATTGTATGAATGCTTTCTGATTTTTGATGTCATACAGTTCTTGCGAAGCCCATTACTATGGCAACACTGAATTTGTATATTCAGACAGAGCTGAGTTATTATAACGTTTACGCGAGAACCAGCAAGTGCAACATTTCCACGTAACTTTCAAAGTATATCATTATAAAGATGACTAAAGAATGTTGCGAAATCCAACGGGTGATCACTTAAACATGTAGCATTGGCATCTGATACCATTGGCTATACTCGATTAATATTACGTAAAATACATTGTACAGTTTTAAACTGTTTTACTATTTTAAAGAAACATAACAATTTAAGAAACTGAAAATTAAATTTGAATAATATTTACTGTAAAAAATGTTATTTTTAAAATATACTAGTGGGCAGTTAGACACAATCTTTGATTTTTATAAATTATTCTGGTTTAGACCTAACTAACTATGATCACCATACTTGTAATTAAGAAGCGTAATTAATCAAAGCTGAAACCTCATTTGCAAATTAATGAATAATAATATCTCATTCCTCTGTCATATTTAATGATAAGCTGTATTTCGGTTAATGTAATGAAAATTAAAGAAATAATACTAAACATTGAATATTTATAAACTCTTACACACAAATCAAATTTGGACTCGATTAAATTTTGTATTTACACATTTTTTGTCCCGGAATTTATCCCCCTTTAGCTAGTATTGTCATTTACTTGGATTTACTTACATGTACCTAAATTTTATATTTATTTTCTATACTTTTTATTTGGTCCTGTTTTTTTTTTTTTCATTATTGAGCATGTTAGAAAAGACACATTAACTCAACAACGTGTGAAAATTAGGATTAGAATAAGTAAAACTTAAAGTGGTTTTCATTTTCCTTTAAATCACCAGTTACTTCAATTTCATCAAAACTTTTTCCTTTATATTGTTTCCCTTTTTCCAAGAGAACTTTGGCCGCTTTGGACGTTTGCTAAATATCTTGGCTAAACTTGAAAATTGTGTACAAAATTAGTCACTTAAAATAGTTAGTGGTACTGTGCCATTTTCTAAACAGAAAGAGTAATGAATTTTAAATAAATATAACACGAAATAAGGAACAGAATCAAAAGCTCTCTTTTTCCTTTTCTTTTAAATGTTGTCAACGGAGAGTATTAGTCCAACAAGAATGAAGAAGACCAATGAGAGAAATGAAGGCAAATGTAGTAGCTATGGATCGACAAATGAGAGAAATTACCAGGTCAAGTGCCCAGCAACAGTGTGGTAACCGATGAAGTTCACCAGAGGTGCAAGTATTATTACTAATTAAAATAGGTTTGGAATTTTATTTATTTCTTCTCGATTAATAAAATGTGATAGTTTAATGTAATTTAAGAATTTTAATTACATTTAAAAAGTTTTTCATATACAAAAATATTTCGAAAAATAGATTTAATATACACATGTATATATTTTGATAAATCAATCCCGCACAGAAAATTGAGCTAAACGAAATTTTGAATGGAGCCGCCATATTCGTATTTACCATTTATGTATTTTTATAAAAATGATGCTAATTAGAATCCAATATTAAATTTATCCAAAAACTGTTGCAATTAATATATAATTAAAATTTATTCAATGAACTTTTAATTTACAAAGTGGTCAATTTAAAAGCTTAATAACAAAGAACTCATTATTTATTTAAACTAAATACCGTGACTCATACTAATGTGAAATGAATAATTTTGTTTTAAAAATCTTTAAAATCAATGAATTTTTTAGACGTTTTTCCTCCTTTTTAATATAAGAATTCAATTTATTATTGCTGATAAGTAAACACTTTAACCAATCCCTCACCAACATCTCAGAAAATTTTTCAATCTTTCTTTGATTTAACCGCATGATCACAGAGACAATGAAATAAAAAAAATTTAAAATAGACTAAATGGATGTAGCACAAAAAATCAATATTTAGAAAAATTATGATGAAAATCGTACTAGGATAAAGTTGTTGAAAAAAATAAAAAAATAAATTTCATAAAAATTTAATTTTATATATTACGTTAGAATTCATTTTTTTTTCAAAAACCTTAGGCGCTCTTTGCTAAATGAGACCAAAATATTCAGATCCATCACAAATAAAAACATACATGTATTTTTAAATATATACATATATATATATATGTATATAAATAATAAACTTTCCAGTTTTTACTAAACGCAAAATTAAATCTGCTCGGCTTTTCATAGCAGGTAACAACAAAAAATCCTGGCTATAAAAAATCGCGAACTTGTAACTTCTGAAAAATGCTAAATCAAACTGATTTGGGTCTCGTAGCGTTGACAGAAAAATTGCAATGATAGCATCTACTGAGTAGTATTGTGCAGCAACAATGTCGGGCTTCGTAGCGTCTGTTTTGAAATCTTAAGGGGTCTCGCATGTAATAGTCTACCTCCCTCGGGTCTCGCATAATACATTATAAAAGGGTAAAATTTACATATTTTATTTTTAAATTTAATTTACCCCTCTATGGTCCTTATGATTCACTTGAATAATCACATTACAAAAAACATAATTTTATTATTCTAGCATTTTAAATAAGCTCGGGTCTCAAGCGGTTCGCTTGATATACCGGGTCTCACAACGATCTGGGCAGCAATATATATATATATATATATATATATATATATATATATATATATATATATACACACACACACACACACACACACACACATATATATATATATATATATATATATATATACACACACACACATATATATATATATATATACACACATATATATATATATATATATATACATATATATAAATGTCAAGTCATGCTCATATTAAATAAGTTTTCAGTAAAATATTTCTGCAATTAAATTGTTTAATAAGAAAAATAAATTTTTTTAAATCAATATAATGAATAATATTTTTAATAAATATTTAAAGCGTTTACAATGATTAATCATGATAAATAAATTACCGACACAACTGTGTGTTAGAAATACTTATATTAGCTTAACGTTTCGGACAGCTTACGCTGACCATCATCAGTTCGCTCCTGATGATGGTTAATGTAAGCTGTCCGAAATGTTAAACTAATATAACTATTTTTAACGCAGTTGTGTCCGTAATTTATTTATGATGAATATTTTTATTTTTTAAAAAAATGAAAATATATACTATTTTTTCTTTGGTGACCTAGTTTTAATTTATTCCTCTTCCGTGTCAAGAAGACCATCTTTTTTTTATTTACATTTACAAATACGAGTATATGATTTTTAATTGTATTATATTTATCCAAAATCATTAATGTGACCTTATAAAATTAAGTTTAAAGGTTATATCGTTATTAATTACTAATATAAAAAGTATCGTGTTCAAGTTGCGTGTTTATACAATTCTAGTAAAAGCGTGTTTAGTGTAACTGTTTGTATTGAATATTGTAATAATTCCGCCATGTTTGAAATTAATTTCACCTTAATTTTCCGATTATCTATTTCATCGTAAGAAAAATGAGTGAATCGTTTAAATTCCATTATTTACCATTTCTATTATTGCTCTCTGAGTTGTCCGATTAAAGTATTAAAATGAGTTTCACTAATATTTAAAGGTACAGAGTTAGTATGCTCAAAATAAAACATTTGCCCATACACTGCGCTACATACTAAAGTGTTCCCGCGTTACACGAAATAAAACCAAATTTAAAAATTCGCAAGATAAAGATAATATTAAAATCGCCATCCGTATAATTATACAATGACCGCTAATCGTAACATTCGAAATCACCGTATAAATATCGTGAATAAATTATTTGATCACGAAACAGAAGTGTACCTCTCTCTGTTTTTAATTTTCTATTTATCACGCGCTAAATAAGAGTATTATTTCAATTTAATCAGCCCCCAAATGCAAATGTACTCTCGAAATCAAAACACTGTTCGCCCCCGTTCGGGAACAGCTCGTTAAATAAAATTTTTCCTCCAAGGTAAGACCTTACCAATCAATTTCTGCACCCCAAAAATTCATAATCTGTGAATTTCATCAAAATCGTTACAGTCATTTCCGAAAGCCAACGGCATATATTTATACAGGAATTGCGCATTTGATGACATTCATATTAATCGAGCTTTTTTCGCACCTACTCCGAACTTGCTAATCACTGTATTAATGAATTTACTGATCGATCTCAGTGTATTAATGAATTCACTAACCAATCTCAGTGTATTAATGAGTTCACTAACTAATCTCAGTGTATTAATTTCAGTGTATTAACGAATTCACTGATTAATCTCAGTGTATTAATGCTTTTACTAACAAATATAGCAATATTACATAGAAGTTTCATTTTAAATTGCACAATTTCTTTTATGCCCGAGTAGTATTGCCGCGTTCCACAAAGTAAAAGCACATATTCACGTCAGAGATAATATCACAAGAATATCATCTATATAATTCTACAAGGACGATCTGTGTATTTCATTTGATCCAATTTATAAATTGCAAATTAACATATTTTATCGCGAAACAAAAATGTTTGTACCTTTATTTTCTGTTTGCTATTTAGCTCTTTTTCAAAACAAACGCATTATTCAAACCTGGAAAATACAATAATCACTAAAGGAATAAAACTGGTCGCTTGATTTTCAAAATCGCTGGTTGAGTTTTTATAATTAAATAAATTAAAAAGCAATTCGCAGTAAACTATAAAAGATATACATATATCTGCGTGTACAATATTAAATATATGTTACATATATACACAAAGATAAAAATTGGAACGAGGTCGGGGCAAGCACTTTAATTAAGTTGACATTTTTACGCCGCTTAATTTTTTAATTTTTTTTTTTTCTTACCTTTACTGGGGAATTTTATGGATGGGATGGAATATGGTGTTCTACTGGCAGAGAAAAATTGTCATTTAACAAGTCCGTTCTAAACCATCTGCGAATTTAACGTTTTAGTCGTAATGTTCCCCCTTTTTTCTAGAAACCGAATTATGTAAATGTGGTTTGCATCTAATCCACAAGCGTATGGAGATGATAATAAAAGCATTTACCATGTGAAATATTTTAATTAGCTCCGGTCCTATTTTGCTCCCGCTTGTATTTTCGACTCTTTCTTGTTTGTTAACCGTCTGGGCTATGTATCATCACTGTGTCTATTCTAATCGTATTCAGCGACATCTGATAGCTTTAAATGCTTTCCACTTCTTAATTGATACCTGTTCAACCATCGTTATTATCGTATTCAACCCGTTTTTTGTTTTTCAGTTTTTCAGTTTTTCAGTTTTTCTTTCTCTGTCGACAGAATGGCGCCGCAATAAAACAGTTCCGTTACACAAAGTTTTACATTGAATTATTTAGGGTCGCTTTTTTTTTCTTTTTTTTTTTCAATTCGTTTTGATGATTGAATTTTTATGGCGCTTTTATGCGCTTCAGTCGATATGTTTCCTCATTTTGAAAATTTCGAACATTTCGATTTCTCACTGCCGGTTTTACCATCTTTCGTTTATTTAAAAGTCGTTTAGACTCCTACGAATTCTCAAGCACCAGCGCGCAGGGTACTTTTGTTTATATCGGTTATTTTATCGGAAAAACTAAATAAAAAGCTGTTCCAGTTGAAAAGTACATTCAAGTGTGGTTATGAGAAAGAGATAAAAAGTACACGTACGTAATGAAGGTCAGGTAGGAGGACGGGAAAAACGGAATAGAGGGTTTCAAGAAGAACTTGGGTATTATTATCGAGCAACAACTAGATTAATTATAAAATGCGAGCGGGATTTATTTACGTTTTCTTCGAAAATTACCGAGTCTAGTACTGGTGTTAGGGAAGTGAACATTTCTACAAACCGTGACGTAGGGCGGACGGGTTAGCGTGGCACGGTGGAATATAATAATAACCGTCTGAATCGTGATTTATTATGCGCAACGTGTAACGGAACGTCCATGTTACAAGCTGGCTACGGTAGCTGCCGTTGGTAGCGGTGAAGCGACGGTGGTCGATGTTCCTTTCGCTGTATCCCGCTCGATCATCAATCGGTGATGACCCTTCGGTGTAAGCGAACAGCAGCCGGAAAAAATCGTCATACCGCGCCAGACAGTGATTCACGCGATCATGTTTTTTAATTCGAACGAAGACGAAAACATGAGGAAAACGGTTTAGGTCGTGCCTCATGTGCACCGCGGAAGAAGAACCGATTTCTGTAACTCTCTCATTTCGTCGAACCGGCGACTGGCGGAAACGGTAATGCTACTGCGATTATCTGCCAGCTATTCTAACACGAATTCGTGAGCGAACAATTTTCACCTGTAACTCCGTCTTCCCTTTTACCATCTTTGCGAACTCCAGATAGAGTCATGTGTTTGCATACTCTACGGCGGGCCGCTCTGCTCAGTTGAAGCATAGAAAAAAACCTCTGTGTACATTTCTTTTCCATTCGCAGAAGAGACCATTCTGCAATATTTGCATTCCTACCAATATTCTAGGCTGAATTTCGAAAAAAAAAAAAAAAAGAAGGAACGAAGAAAGAGCAAGTAAAAATAATACGGAAAGGCAAGTTCCTGCTTTTCAGCGAATGCTGCGAATCACAAACAACATTTATAACAATAATATATTTATTGTTCAAATAACTATACAACGTAGCTTTTTTAATGCATGCGTAAAAAATAATTGCCTACACTTTTTAAAAATATTCTTATACGCATGTATCAAATGATATAAAGGAAAATAAACTTCAAAAATAAAAATAAAGTTAATCCATCATATTTGACTTTGTTAAAGCCATTACAATATTCACCACATGTAAGATCTTAGATAAATTTCCCTAGTGCAAGGCTGATATTTTTTCCGTTTATCACAATCGTGTTAAAATCTTTATCTATATACTGTTTACAGTTTATATCGTTTGTTTCGCTTATCAGCACCCAGATACATATATGCCGTCACCATCTTTCCGTTTATGGGCTATCGTTATTCATCGACTAGATCGCTATCGTGGACCCCACTGGTGCTTACATATTATTTGTCACAAAATAGAAGTGGCCAGCTGCCGGAACGTCGTTTTGCCCTACAACCAACATATAGAATCGATTGCCTCTACCGGGTCTGAACCTCCTCCGTGTACACAGTTTAGGAGGTGCGCTCCGTTGAAAGTTGTTGAAGCTCGTAAATGCACGATTTGGGTCCGTGTCTAAGCTAAACCTGATGAGATGATAGCTCCTGAACGCACCGTGCTCGGTACCAATTAAATTACTCGGGCTAGCACCAACCACTCTCTGGCTATTCGGACTCGAAGGTTCGAAATGCAGCGATACCTGTTTCATTCCTTACCAGGCGTCTGCCATTCACTCTTCTCCACTGCTTCAATATCATTTTTACCAAAGCTCGGTCTGCCAAGGCGATGAATTTCTTCGGGCGAAAATTGTTTCCTTTCTTTTTCCTATCTAGTAGAATAATCTAGCGGGAACAATTTCTCTATGTCGTCCGGTATGTTCCACACTCAATGAGAGTAGCGCGGGTTTTTGCGTCCCTGGCACTATCTAAACGCCGCGCAAAAGTGCTAATACAGTGCGGCAAATAGCGCCTCGATGTTCTCATTGTATGCTGTTCTCGCCATAGCTTGAGCCCTACTTTTTTCTCGTGACGGTGATAAGCAGGCGCCGATTGCGGCAGCTTTGTTACTCCTGACCGAGGTCTGAAGTTTTTTCACAGTTCAAGACAAAATTCAAGTTAGTTAAGTCCAGCTTGCCTCAAGTCCGCGACGGACTCGGCGGCCATCAACGCCAAGCCAGCAACATTGATCGACCGTTTCGCCCGATATGCTTTACGGTAATTCATATATATATATATATATATATAGTAGTACTATTTGTTTGGCAGCGTAGTAGCCTAGTGGTTAAGGTGCTTGGCTACCAAATCAGAGGTATCATAGGTTATCGAGACTTGTCTCGTCCCGAATCTAACTCGCTCCCAAGCTCACCCAGCCTGAAATAATTGGGTACCAGAGAAATCTGGGAAAGTAAAGGCGGCCGAAAGAAAGGAACTGGCCCCAGTATTCTCCTTAGATCCATTAGGCTTAGTTCATTGTGAACCTTAACTTCACAATCCTGACGCCCTGTCAAGGGTATGGGACTTACTTTAATTTTTTTTTACTATTTGTTTAAACCGTTAAATGAACTTCTTTCGGCTAATTCAGTCAGATAAAAATGTTGAACAAGAGATACTACGCAACAGGCACGACACAAGACCTTTACAGACACCCGCTGATCACTTCTTAACCGTTACTCTTTTTCCGAAGTGAGCTACGCTAAATAACTGACGAACAACGCAAGTGTGTCTTTAGGATGTGGAAAAGAAGGTACCATCACATACAGTAGAATCCGCGCCTACTTGTCTACAAATAGTCCATCTCGACTTGAACGCTTTGCGTCTTACTGTAGCCATCTTCCGGGAAAGCAGTCGATGTCATAGCTCCTCCGCAGTGACTGTCCACTATTTTCTGGCACGAGCTTTATTCTGCCATATTTTGCAAATTAATAAGACTAGCTAATCGTGGTCTTAACGAGTTGCACATTTGTCGCGTCTTCTCTCTTTCTACGACATTAATCTTGCTCGTAGGTAATCCCTTTACTGGCTTTTTTGAGAATTTCGTATGGAAGTTGACGGTATCGTTATTTCAACAAAACGTATAACGCCAATCTGCAACAACGGCTCAGCGTGCCGTTTTCCACATTACACTCGTCAACGCTTCCGCGAGTTCTTCAATCTCACCACCTACATTGATCATATCGCCGGAACTTCTTTTCAAAGTGGTCCCAGTTGGCTTTGACCAAGTTAAATTACTCCAAACCTGCTTGCCGAATCGTCGCCGAAGCGGTATGATGATATCGTAAGCCGATCGAACAAAAACATTATACGATCGACATTAGTTTTCTTTTCGGGCATAAATGATACATTTAACATATTACTGTACAATATTACTGCGATATACTTTGATGGGAAAATATTGGACAAAAAAGAACATTACCCAACTTGATCATCTGTATTTTATAATAGTTACTGGAAAAAATTTTAAAAAATCGCATATTTATCCTTTCTTTTTTTTTTTTTTTTTCAATTGAATGAATCCGTAATCTATTAAAACTGAAAGGCCCAAATTTTATAAAATACGAGTATATACGTATAACAAGCTGCGCGAGAAAAAAAATCCAAAAAATTGCACAGGATGCTTTGAATTAGTTAGACAGATGATTTTTTCTCTTTTTTTAATCGACGTATTTTTGTCTCTACAATATGGAAAAACCGTGAATGAGTTTGAAGAAAGAAAGCCAGGAAAACTAAAGTTATAATTAAAGTTATCTTCAATGATTTTTGTGTTCTGATTATTAGAAATAAATTAGAACAAACACTTTTACGCACAAAATATATTCACAATAAATTATAAAAATAGCTGACTAGTTTCGGATATCAACGATCTATATATGGTTTTTAGAGTGTTGTTTTTTTTTGTTTCAGTTGACATGGTTCTATTCATTAGGATATAAAAAAACAGTGTAATCTCTAAAATTTAAGTTTTGAAAAATGCACACATCAATTTGTAAAAGAAATCATAAAATAAATCGCAGCTGGAGTTTTTTTGTTTTTTTTTTAAATGTAAAACCCTCGGAATTTTGAAATTCAACAGCCTTGTAGTGAAAGGGGAGAAGAAATAAGTGTTTTATTCCCGTAATATTTCTCTCTCTCTCTCGTACATCGTGTAGTTGGTATTTGTTGTTTTGTTTTTTTTTGTTATTGGGACAGAGTGGATGAAGGCAGACAGGGTCGAGATCGATGGTCTAATACGGATCAGGTGGCATCGACGCTACTGATATTTTTAAAGAGATTTTGAAAATGAGGCGGAGTAATCGGCGTTTACTTGTGTATTAAGGGCGAAGATTTCTTTTAAATTTTTAATGGGCCCTGTGGCGCGCCGAAAGGAAAAGACTGGTACAGATGAACGAACGCTGTTGAGGCGTTATTAGCCGAAGTCTAGCAATTCTCTGGAGGTTGCAATGTACGCGCAGGTACATGCAGAGTTGGAGAGTGTGCGACGGTCTCCAACGTGGAGCAGTTTTTTCCATAGCCGCCACATCGGTAAGTTATTTGTATGCAAATGGGCAACACGATAAAACTGGGGTAGATGCGCTGGTGCAAAGATAAAATTTGCTGCTACTGTCGCCTCATTATATGTAGCTCGACAGTTTATTGCAGTCTACAACTGCTCGGCTGATTTTTTTCCATCTATCACTCCATCGAAATACTTTGCAGTTGTTCACTACACTTGTCCCTCATATCCCCTCCTCGTTCCGACCGCATCCTCTCATTCGGAATGTGCCTGTCGAGTCGCACTGAAAAGCTCCACTTCCTCCGATGCTTCCTTTTCAGTTATCATTTTCCTCCATTATCATTATTATTTTTACTATCATTATTATTCGGATTATCCTTGTTCTCGTTTTATTGGCTATTCTTTTACTCGCTCCCCCCCCACCCCACTAGCTCGGAAAAAGTAATTTCTCGCAGCAGGGTCTTTTGTCGACAGGCCAAAGAGAATATCGAAAAGAAACAAGGGAAAAGAATCATTGCACACCCGAACTGTTTCCATTATTACAAACTTTCCAGCATCGAAAATGAAAAATTTTCGATAATATTTACCATCTTTCTTTTTTCTTTATTTTTTCCTTACGGATTCAGTTTTCTTTTATAATTAAAAAATAACGAATTAATTTTTTATTAACTCGATTTTATTACAAGCTTAACGGTATAAATTATAATCGTCGCTTGTATTCGAAATTAGGTCGCCTAATGTGAAATATATTTCTAAATTATTATTTATCGAATGTTGAAAAACAAAGTGTAAGCCCCGAAAACGAACGGCCTATTTAATAAAAATAAAAAAGTAATTATTAACGTATGTTTTACTTTAATTTATCTGTAAACGTCACGTTATAATAGCAATAATTATAACAGTTGTGATATATTTGCACGAAGAAATAATTAGCAAGTACGAAATTTTAGGAGGAGAAAAATAAAATAATATAAAAATAATTCTGAAAATAGCTAGAAATATTGAAATAATTCCAAAAAGTTCTACAGAAAATTGGAACAGAATGGATTTTCATTGACGACCGGTTTGTGACTTACGAAACAGTAGTAGTTAACAGTGATTGTAATAATAATAATCAATTCAAATGAAAATTCCAATGTTATTATTATTATACAGAAAAAACATTGCTTGAGCAATGGTCTGAAACGCATTTAAATGTTAGATAATAATAGTAATCATAGTCGCATCAATTCAAATTAATGTATTATTATCACTATTGTAAAAATTCTACAAATGCACGACACAGCGCGAGTAGCGGAAGCAAAGTTTAAATTAAACATTATATAGAATATACAATGTCCAATCTGAAAATATAAAATTAAACAAAATCTGCAAATTAAGCGCAAGTACAGCAGTTGTCGCAAAAATAAATAAAATAAAACCAAGTACAACGTAAAGTGGGAAATAAGTAAAGAAAAAGAATTTAGTAAATTAAATAAAATATAATTTGGATTGAAAATTGAGAAACTAATTCAAAACTAATTCAAAACTAATTCAAAACAACATGTATAAATTTCACCGAATAAAAACTATCAGTTTCTGTTCGTAATGCAATTTATAATCTAGTCAAACACTAAGATATTTAACCTCACATATTCTATCCGCGTGTAGTGTCGGTGTGAGGGTATTCCTAGTCCATTGAAATTAAGGCATGTAACTCTATTAAAGGATAAGTTTAGTTCTCTTTAGGTTAATAAACAGTTTGTCGAAGTTTTCTTAATTTTTAATTTTTCCCAAATTAATAAAAAATCCAGTAGAATAATCAGTTTTCGCGAACTGACCATTAACATAGGTGCGTCCGCATATTAAAACGTTCTCTCGTTTACATCGAAATTTATAAATTAAAAAAAAATAAGTAGAGACAATATGCTTCCCTGTGGAGAGTACTCTGTAATGTTGTTTTACATAATCACTTTTTCTTTTTATTATTAATTTTTGGTATAATACAACTTGCTTGTTAAATATGTGCTTTAAACTAATTATAAATATTACCACGGAAGCCACGATTAAATAATTTTCGCAAGAGAATGTTACTTGTAAGTCCGCAAAAAAGTTTTTTTCAAAATCTAAATAAACGGTTGAAATTAAACAATAATAATAGTAATAGTAGTCATCAAATAAAATAATTAAATGATCAAAGAATTTTATTATCATTATTATCGCCATTCGGTACATTATAATGAAACAATATAAAAATATTACCAAAGTAAACGAAACGAAAATAAATAAAAACGTTCGCAAATGCACAGGTTTTGCTTTAGTAGTGGACATTCACGGAGGATTCGCAATACCAGACGTGGAGCTCAACAGTCTTTTTAACAACTTAGGAAATAAGTTCATATGCGGTGGTGACTATAACGCGAAAAGCTTCGCGTGGGGTTCTAGGCTAACTAATCGGGCTGGGAAGAAGCTTGATAGGTGCCTACGGAGTAATTCACTTGCCGTCCTTTCACCAATGACGCCCACGTACTGGCCTGCGCATGATAATAGACTTCCAGACATATTGGATTTTTTTATCATCCGTGGATTACAAAGATACAGCAGAGAATGTAGTACTGTTAATGACCTCTCTTCAGATCATATTCCAGTTGTTGCCGTCGTAGACGTACGCCCGAGGTGTATACCCACCCAACAAGGACTGGTTAATAAGTCCACAAATTGGGACCTCCTTTGTAGCATAATCGAAAGTAATATCAATTTAAGAATTAAAATAAAGAATAAAGAGGACATAGACCTAGCGGTCAAAAATTTTACCAATCTAATTATACGCGCCTGCCATGACTCGACTAGTTATACCTCGGATAAACGGCGAGTCAGATTCATTCCGGTCGAGATTAGACAGTTAATTAAAAAAACCAGGGCAGCCAGGAAGAAGTGGCAGCGCAGTCGCTACCCATCGTTAAAGAAACAGTATGCAACTCTGCAAAATGCGTTAAGAACCAAAATCAGCCTGTATAAGAACGAAACGACTCAAAGGAATCTGTTAGCAATGAACACTGATACCGCAGCCTTGTGGAACAATACGAAGAAATTGCTACAGTACGAAAAGGAACAATTCAACATAAAAGTAGACAACAGTTGGGCCAAAACCGATAAGGATAAGGCAAACGCATTTGCAGAACACCTCAGCTCAGTTTTCACACCGCATCCAGATATGCGCATTGAGCGCTCAGAACTGATGCAACGTATGTCAAAGGTTCCCTGCACGTTAGGAAGATCAAAAATGTTTACGCCGAAAGAGGTATTCGAATGTCTGCGCAAGGCACCGCTACGGAAAAGCCCTGGAGCAGATAACATCACTGGCGAAATTATCTCACGATTCCCACCGAAGGCAGCTACCCTGTTGTGTTACATATTCAATGGAATATTACGAACTGGATACTTCCCTGAAGCATGGAAGAAGTCAGTAATAGTAATGATCCCCAAGCAGGGTAAGCCGAAAATGGACGTTTCCTCTTATAGACCTATCAGCTTGCTCTGCTCCTTATCCAAGGTGTTAGAGAGATTAATCCTAAATCGTATTCAGCCGCTTATAACCAGTCACGGTATTATACCGAGTCATCAATTCGGGTTTCGCAGGAAACATTCTACAGTGCAACAGTGTCATCGGTTGGTAGATGCGATTTCGTCAACTCTGGAGAGGAAGGAGGTATGCTCTGCAGTTTTCCTGGATGTTGCACAAGCCTTCGATAAAGTGTGGCATCCTGGATTACTTTGTAAATTGAGGCAGTTTCTCACTTCTGATTTATACGCGTTACTTCAGTCGTACTTGAACAGCAGAACTTTCGTCGTAAATATCAATGGTTGTCTTTCAAAAGTAGGTATGATTCTATCGTCAGTTCCGCAGGGTAGTCTGATCGGACCTCTTTTGTATTCAATCTACACGGCAGACATACCGATCAGTAATCAGACGATCCTAGCAACGTATGCTGATGATATCGCCATTCTTGCATCCAACTCAGTGGTCACGTACGCGAACGTTGCTGTACAAAACCACCTAGACAAGCTGGCTGAATGGGCACAGAGCTGGCGCATAATGTTTAACCCCAACAAGTGTCAACACGTCGTGTTTACAAACAGGAAAATTAGCTGTCCAGCGGTGAAAATTGGCAACGCTCAAATTCCCCAAACCAACTCGGTACGGTATCTCGGCATGTACCTGGACAGGAGACTTACTTGGCGGCTCGCGCGAAGTCGCTACATCCGCTTTTGGGACGGAAGTCTGCTCTCAACTTAACTACCAAACGAATCATTTACCTTGCTGCAATCGCTCCCATTTGGCGCTATGGAATTGAATTGTATGGAAGTACTTGTAAAAGCAACCTTCGAAGAATTCAACAGCAGCAGTCCAGGATACTCCGCACTATCACGTCTGCTCCACCTTACGTGTCCAATTTGACGTTACATAATGACCTCAGGGTCCCATATGTCAGTGATGCACACATTGCACAGTACAAAAGATTGTTTGACAAATTCGAGTGTAGCAGCAATCCTGTCATCCGTAGGATGCATACGGACAGTCTTCCAGATAATCCTCCAAGGCGACTTAGAAGGAAATGGTGTCGGGATGCTATCCCGATCACTTAATTCCTCACTTTAAGTTACTTGCATAATAACATGTACTTATTCTTAATCACGGCACGCGTTCATTCCTATAATTGATCCTCTGAACATTCTTATCTTATTGTGTTACTCCCTTTCCCTTCTCACAACCTAATGTCTCGCTGGAGTCATTAGATTTTATTATTATTAGTTCCTCTTCCTACAATATCGCCGTTGTTTGCAGTAAGTTGTGCTGGTATGACGTATAAAAAAAAAAAAAAAAAAAAAAAAAAGTAGTGGACATTTAAGCTGCATATAAATAAAATGTATCGCTTTACAATTTAAATTAACGAAGAGAAAATAAAAACGTTTACAGTGAATTGACTCGGGTTAATAAATAATTTTACCGCAATTCGATATAAATAAACCTTGTTTAATTCTGTACAATATAGAATCGCAGGTTTTGAAAAAAAAACAAATGGACATATGCGGTATAATAAAATGAAGTATATCTGTTTCTAAATGTAGCATAAAAAATACGGATGTGATTTTAAGAATAATGTGAATTGTATTTATAGCACTTTAGTGTAATTCATAAGTTCATCATGTAATATTAGGAATAGCTAAAACAATAATAGTTTATTAATCATTTTCGTCTCTTTTTATGATTTTTTAGGTAATTTTTTTGCACGGTCAGGTAATGAGTTATAGAGAGGCCAATAAATCGTAAAAAATAATTTTTAAAATCAACGCGAGTAAACCACAGAGATTATTTAATCTAATCACATTTACATGAATATCAATAGTGAAAGCAGGCAATAAAATAACTTGCCTAAACATAAAGAAAAAGAGATTGATTAAACAGCGTAATAATTAACAAGAAACACGAATGGAAAGAGGTTGCATTCGATGGTAGATGCCCTAAGAAAATTAGACAGATATGGATTGGTACAAGAGTAACAGTGGATTGGCGCATAAAAGAAGAAGACGGAGGGATGTATGATCGTGATGCAAGTTAAGAGTGATCAAAAGTCGATAATTAAAAATAAAAATGTTGCATACGATTTATGCCATAAGTGCGTAGAATTAAGCTGGAAACAACTGACCCTATAATTTCCGGCTGTACTAAATTAGTTCCCAAAAAATGCACGGAACAACATAATCTGGTATGGAAAATTATATAGCAGAGCATAGAGTGTAGACATAGCTAATTAAATAAACTAAAAGTGTCGTAAAAAAATTGAAGTTTATGTAATTGTAAATAAAAACGCCACGATGAATGAGTGAAAATATACTACTATTCTTAAAAAAACAAAATCGAAAATAGCATTAAGAAGTTCAGTTAAGCATGATGTTTCATGCGCTCAGGGTTACTCCGTATGTTCAGTTAAAGATAACCATAATATTTATGTTTACATAATACTAAATTTAAAACGAAGAAATCTGATTTTTAGGGCCACAAAGAAGGAGAGACAAGTAATTTTTCGCGCTTTTTTGACATTTTCGCCATCTTTGGAAGTTTCGCGGGAAAAAATGAAGTACGGTTTCGTTTCCAACAAATAGCGATCTTTCCATCGATATATCGCACGCCCGGGGGAAAAAAAACAAAAATTTCCAAAAATTCCGATCTTTCGGGACCCTTAGGGCCTAATTTTAATGTTGGAAACTCGGATGTTCCAAATTAGAAAAATATGCCGGAATGTGCATATACAATACTCGCGGCACAAAGAGGAGGTTTTTCGTGCTTTTTTGAACCTTTTGTTAATTTCGGAAGGTTTCATTAAGGAAATTAAATACCGTTTCGTAGCCGAAAAATAATATCATCAAGTCCGGAAAAAAAATACTTTTTTCAAAACTTTCCCGAAGGCGTTAATATAAAGTTATAAGCTCGACTTGAAGCGGTCACTTATGCATATATTTGAGATACGTTTTGGTTTTCGTTTACGTGAATATCCTTTTTTTTCTGTTGTTTTTGAGAACCCCCGTCTGTATTGTTTTTTAACTATAATTTTTTGACTTTATGAAAGAGCTTCTACGTTTTGTTTTATGTTTTGAATTTCAGTTTTAAATGGTTATCTGGTGATGAGTTATGAATTTTTAATGGTGTTTTCGAAGTCTTTTTAAATTCAATATTATATATTTTTGGCGGTTTTTGCGTTTTCTACTGGTCAGGGTAATCGGTTAGCTTGAAGTTATAGATATGATTTTAAAGAGAGAATTTTAATTGTAATTTTAAGATACGAGTCATACTAAACGTAGGAAATAGCACAGCATCCAAAAAATGGCAAACATGGGTTGCCCTCGAGGGAGCGCCTTAGATCCATTGTTATGCAATGTTCTTTTCCGCGTAGTATTTAAGTAACAGTAAAGCAGCGGGATCGATTCATGCGTCTACGTTCAGAACCTGATACCAAATTTGATTTTGAAAGATGGCACTCCCGCATATGGTTGACGAATGCAATGTTACAACTGGTTATAGATAAATTGTCACCGTCTTCACCAATTTTCTTAAGATGAATAGAAAAAAATAGTAAAGTAAAGCACAAAGGTACTGAAATAAAAGTTGTAAACCATTTCAAATATTTTTAATAATCGACAATAAGTGTTTTCTTTTAATCAACATATAGACTGTATAACATCGTTACGGGTTGTGTCAGAATATTCGGGGTTCTGATTAAAATTATAGATTAATACTGCACAAACCTCTTGTATAAAACACCGTCGCATACTGATGTACCGTGTTCTCTAATCGACCGAAACACTTAAAATCCTTAAAAATAAATTAAATTCCACATAAAGAAACTTCCTGGTAAATGCGTCTGGGGCCTATAAAACTGTCTCCCATTGTTCTATTATCAAACGAAGTAGGTATTTCCCGTCAACCCGTTAATTCTAAGTGCATCCATAACTAACAACATATTCTAAGAAAGAACTGAGAAGTGAACATTTTTTTATTAATATTTAAACATGATAGAAATTGCAGGGAACTCCTCAGCCAAGATTTTAAGCCTAATGGTGCTGCTGAGCTAAAACATAAAATGTACAGATTTTTCAAAGATTTCTTTCCGGATTCTTAATGATTATTATTTCTTAAGAGGTCTACAGAAAAGAAAAAGAATAAAAAACGCAAAATTTAACATTAATTTTGTCTTCCAGTGTACGGTAACGGTGCTAGTAATAACAATAATAGTAATTATAATAATAATAACAATGACGGTTCGTATATTGCGTTTTTTTTTCATATTAATTAAATTTAATGAAAGGTGGCGACAGTAAAAAAGAGAACAGACAAAGAAAAAATCGATCGGAACTTCTCGTGATGACGGCTAATTTTTGTCGGGCCTGATAAGAAAAGTATACTAATGGATTAGCAGGCGTTATATATTTTTACTAAATTGATGCGCAGTAAACATTGCGAAAAAACTGGCCACCCTGTCTACAGCATTATTCTTACTTTCTCTTCTTTACCCTAGAAAGGATCCCTATTTGAATTTTATGTTCGTTAACATGTTTGTTTGCCAAGACTTCTCTTATATTTCGTTAGCTTGACCTCGAGCGTCGAGACTACCTATCTGTACAATCAAGCCGTACAGAATAGGTAGCGTTCTTTTATAAACGGTAAATTTCTTTGCTCGCGTTATAGTTTCATCTTTGAACTGAGTTTATCTAATGATTTTCCAGTGGCTAAAGCTTTAGACGGACCGTACGCGAACGAACCGAATATAAAGTAGATGACATTCTTAAAATACCGCTAAAATTCCAGCTATAGATCTCAAACCAAGATTAATCAGTATTATTTTCTAAAATGGCAAGAACCGGGTAAAAATTTCATCTGCTAACCGTGAAATTAAGCGGGTGCTTAAACTGTGAAAAGTTGAAATTTTTCCTGGATCTCTGTATAAATTGTGAAAAGAGGAAATGATTTAACACTCGATTGTTTGCGTCCGCAATTACACTATATCTAAATTACACCTGCTTCTTCTCAGGTTCAGCAATCTCTACTGTACCGAAGTACACTTTACAACTTATTATTAATAAAACCAGGCAGCGATGGAAAACCACCCAACAATTTAAATTAATTACACGGAAACTATCTTGAAAAGACTGGTCAATCTGTTCGACGGTTTACTATATCAGACGCTTGTCCTAGCATATTGCACCGTTTCGTTGCATAGAAATTATCTAAAATCGGATTTACATTTGTATTCCCGTCTGACTTTCTTAAAAGCAGGGTTTCAGATGCAGGATTTTTCCAAATTCTGAATTCGAGACGTTAAATGTTCACATACCCTGTTGCCGTAAATAAAATACCACCCACTGTTTAATTTAATATTTAGAAGAAGGATGCTGAAATTTTTTTTCAAATGATACCCTCACTTGTTTTATTTGTAACAACACGGAATGGGTTAGTCCCCCGAAAAGATAATTAAAAAGAGCATCGCGGATACTGCCTACGGTATGACCAAGAACCATGAAGAATCTCTCACTCAAGAAGTAACTCTTAATTGGTGAATACTACGAACTCGAAGATGCGCTGATCGCTGACAATGAGTTTCAGACATAATCTAATGGATTCATGAGTGATAAGCATTCAGAGTAAAACGAATAGTGTTTCTTTTCAATAGAAAACCACAACACTGAAAATAGCCCTTCCGATTTTATGAAAGTCTATAGCAGATATCTTTCAAGAACCAAAAAAAGTCCGTTCTGATACAACAACCAACAAATCTTCTACATAATCCGAAAAAGAAAGTTGTAGAAATAAGCAGTTCCAACGTTCAAAGACTTTCCGTATTGATGTATTCACAAGCGAACACATCAGTTTAAGCAAATACAATGAAAATTATCAATCTGATTTAGCCATGTGCGAACAATAAAAGCATGCGTCAGACTGATTAAAAAACCACAACTAATTGCTGGCGAACAATTTTCTGACAAACAATGAAATCAAAGTATAATTCACAGTTATTTTAATATAACAAGGAACAGTGTATACCACCTCAATCACAATATAATAATAATATTTGTGTTGGCTAAATGTCCTATATTGACGCGCCCAAAGGAAAAAACAAAAATATAATAATAATAATAATAATAATAATAATAATAATAATAAATAGTTTGCAATGTTATGTTAAATTTTTTTTGGGGGGGGGGGGGGTAAAAACAAATTCCATCCATCGAATCTTAATTGTATGTTATGCTATAACTATACCAATATCCTACTTCTTCTTACAAAATCATAAATTGCGTGATACGTAATCGGTAGTGAAAAGATATAATTCATATTATATGGGCAAGGGATATTCAGTAATAATTAATAACACTTCATGAAGATCAAAAGTGTACGAAGTAAAATAAGAACATTTTAAGAACATGTGATTCGCATCAGCCACTTTATCTACGTCCCTTGGATGAGTACAGAGCGGAGAATCAATGTACCGAATTTTATTTACAAAAGCAGGCAGCATATTTGTCCCAGTGCGTAACCTAAAGATTATAGAAATTTCTTGAATGAGTATGACAACCGAGTATACCATGGTTTAGCAGGGATATTCCTTTGGATCTTTTTATAATGTTTGTTAGTATATGGGTTGTACCATAGAGTTTCTCAAAATTTTTTATGCATTAACCTGATTATACTTAATAAATCCTCGGCTGGAATATGCCGTAGAATCCTACAGTTACAAGCTGCGTTCCTAGCTCAGCTGTCGGTAACCTCATTCCCATATATACCCACATGGACCGGAATCCATGCAAATTGCATTGATAGGCCAGAAACTTCCAAAGAAAAGACAGATAATTTAATCGAAGAGAATATATAATTTAATTTATAATTGAATGTCATTTTTGAAAGCCACATCAAACAACTTTTCGAGTCCGATAAAATCAGGATATCTTTGCTGTTAGCAGAAGTTAACATGAACGTTAAAGTTCGCGCCACCGCTATGCATTCCACCGTATAAATTGAGGCCAAACGAGGTAGAAGCAATTTTTTAATGACGCCTAGTTGCGGAATGACAAATGCCGCTTCAACTGCATTCCCTTTTTTTGAACTATCCGTATGTATGTATATATATCAACTCGGCCATTTTGGCCACGTAAGGGGCTCTGACTCTTGACCCCTCTTGCTTTCATTTCTGTCTCTTTCTCTTCTATCCTTTGTATAAAGTGATCAAAATTTACAACGTGATTCTTACTGGTATCAACACAAAAAAAATAACATAATCAAAAAAATCCTATCCTAACATTTAACTTTCGTAATATAAAATTAAGATATTTTTTCATTACATAAAATTGGGACATTTTTCTAGGATATTTTTTGGGGCATTTTTTCTAATGGGGGGTAGCCTAAGAATTACGTTGTAATTAATATATATATATATATATATATATAAATTACCACGTAATTCTTAGGATCCCCCCACCCCCTATTAGGAAAAATGCCTCAAAAAAATGTTCCAAAAAAATTTCCAATTTTTAGTAACGCTTGTTATATTTTATAAGATTTTTGTTACTGTTATTTAAAAAATGTCACAGTTTTATGTAATGAAAGTTAAATGTTAGGATAGGATTTTTGTGGTTATGTTATTTTTTTTGTGCCAATGCCAGTAAGAATTACGTTGTAAATTTTCATCATTTTGTACAAAGTATAGAAGAGAAAGAGACAGAAATGCAATCAAATGGGGTCAAGGGGCTCAGACCCTTGCGAGGCCAAAATGGCCGAGTTATATATATAGGAAGAGAGATAATTAGGCCATTTACTCTAAAGAACATTATTAAAAATATTATTTATTTAACGGCTATTTGCATAGTTCTTAATTGTGTCAAACTCTGATTGGATGGACTTCAGCTTCTAATTCATTAAATTCAAAGGAAACCAAGAAATATTTTGCCGGTAAAAAATTTATTCCTACCTGGTGAAATTGCCGACGGAAACTAACCGCTAACATAGGAAGTCGAGTCAAAGAAAACCTCCGTTGATCAGAAATTCCTTGGTATTTAAGCACTAATTCATTGTATGTTTAAGGAACAAAATTTTAGAACAAGCTTATCAGATAAGAACGACCTCCCTATCGCAAGTGGTGGAATTTTTGTTTCCACCTCCAATGCAGCCGAGTGCGATTAATGTCGACACCCAACTAATTAATGATACTCCTACAAAAATAACTCGCCTTCAAGAAACAAAACTAACTCCGCGGAAAAAATTTTCTTTAAAAAGCTATAAAATTTACCGCAAGGATGTAGATTCTGATAGTAGTGTCCGAGGGGGACTTGCTCTATCAGAGAACATATTTTCAGGAAAATAATACGAACTATAAACACGCAAACAATGGCAATAAAGCACATTTTGATAACACCATTTTGACCATATTACGTATTTTCATAAACATCTACAATGGACCAGTTACAAAAAAAACCCCGTATACTCATTGAAAATGCAAATACACTCATAATGCTCTCTGGGGTTCGAAGTATGACGATCGAGGCGTAGAAATCGAATAACTGCTGTAAAATAGGGAACAGAAAAATAATAAATGATATAAGAAAAATACCTGAAATAGCGACGAAAATCATTTTAACCATAGACACATGTCTCTGAACTAGAGAGAACTGAAAACGAAGACGTGAGAGAAAATAATGAAGATTATAACTTAGCGATCATTTTTTGATAGCCAGTTTCTTTAATATTATTCGGCAACGAAATAAAACTCCTTTTACATGGACTGAAGCGGACATACTTTCAATGATGCTCAAAACTACACAAAAATCGTCCATTGATTAAAGCGACTGATTTCGCTAACAAACGATCAGTTCAAATTGTGGAAAAAGTTATAAACGGATTATGACTCTGGAAAACAAAAATTTATTTTTAGACTTTCGATTTGATTTCCGACGCAACCGAAGTACTTTGGACCACATTGTCATACTAGAATACGAAATAATAATTTCATTCATCAAAAAACGTTTCACGGTATTAGTGGTTTTTGATATCGAAGAGGCGTTTGGTCGTCTCAAAAGATAAACGATTTTCCGAACAATTCCGCCAAATTGTTGATCTCACGAAACAGTTATTTCAAAAAAAAAACTCAATTTTGACTAAATAATATGTATTTTACCTTTCAGAACATACACTGCAAGGATTAATGCTATTTTTTTATAAACGGTAAAGTTTTGCTCATTCGCCGATGATATTTATATTACTGACGCAGTACTCAAAATATTAACTTAAATCTGCTGTCCACCTTGGATAAATTTGACAAATGGTCTGCCGAGTAACGAAAAATTCTTGCATTGTATTTCATAGGAAAAGCAAAGCAGTCTTCAGATTGTGTTTTAAAATTCAAGTGTTTGTCGATGAAAAACCAAGACATGGTTATCATTCCAGGAGTACTGTCTGACAGACACCCTTAAACTGGAAAACCCATATAGATCGAACTAAATAATCAAATGTTGCTAAAAGTGCCATAACAATGCAGCGAATCCAGAACCCACTCCCAGTCAACGAAACAAATCATCTGCACCAAATTAAACCAACAATGGAAATGTCATCTATTTGCCAGAAGCGAACCGAAGAGATAATAATTTGTAGATTGCGTACATTATACACCGTTAACACACGGGTACTTGTTAAACAAAATATTTCGTTCTCGATGCTTAGAATGTCGTCATACAACTCCGTTGACGGTAAATTACATTTTGCCAGAACGTTCAGCGTACAGCAACATCTGGATTGCTATGCTTGGTGCAACAAACGCCGATATACAAACCATGCTTGCAAATGATCGACGAAGTATTAATAAAACTATGTAGTATCTTAAATATACAAATATTTATAATAATCTAATTCGTTGTCACAGTATTTAAATTCATGTAAAAATAGCCCATCGTGCCTGATGTATGTTAAAAAAGTAATATTAATATTAATAATAATAATAATAATAATAATAATAATAATAATAAGGGGGTCAAAGGGCACTGGAAGCGATCATATGGAGCCCCAGAACTCCACTTAGCCTCTCCGTGTCAACACCTACCTCACCTGCACGTGGTGACCCCTGCACACTTTGACCTGAGCGAACGGTTGGGTAATCAAATGCCCTTCGTAGTAACTCTGGAAATTGTGACAAACGAGGAAGGTGGGAATGGACTAAAAAACCCCCATTCTGCCATACCCGGATTTAAAACTCGATCTGCACACAGTAATATGTACAATACTAGTAATATTGTAGCAAACAATTAAGTAAACAGGCAGGAGTATAAGCAATAATTTACAAATACAAATGAATACACAAAAATAACCTGGCAGTAGGGAAAAAATGCACTACCCTTTATGGAGAAATGATGACGAGGAATAAAAGTAGAAGGTTGCTGCCTGGGAAACACCAGGGCACATCTGGAGCTGGTGCAGGGTGTGACAGTCTGCGATCCACCAGTGGTAGGATGCCAAACAGGCGGGCGCCTACCAGATGCCAGGATGGAAGACATGAGGAAATGCTTGTCCGAAATGCTGCGCAATCTGAAAAAGATACAGCCGATGCACAACGAAGGACGAATAACGATCCGGTTAGTAGCAACCCACTTACATCTCCAATAGCTACACGTACAGAACGTGCTTTCCCAAGAGGGACCACTAATGTGGGATTACAGAAGAAACGTCGCAAATGGGACTATGATATGAATATTAAGATTATGCGATGTTATTATGAAACCACAAAGGGTGAAACAATGATGACCGGGTACAGACAGGCCACTTATAGTGCAGTAGTTAAAGAAATCCCAGAGCTAGCAAGCTGTACGGTACAGCGAATTGCAGATCAAATACGCACCATTACAGTACGGAATTTAATACCAAAGCAAACATTAGACGGTCTAAAAGCTCAAGTATTGCAAAAGACCGAAGATAAAGAACATCCAAAAAGACAAGAAATAATAAAAAGTCAAGAAGAGGCAGAAGCCGCAGACTGGGATGGTAAAACGGAGAAGGATAGATCGGATACAAATAATTGTAAAATTAACAACGACCGAGTACAAGATATAGATAATGACGATAGAGCATATATCGAAAGCTTTAAAAATGAATTCGCTACACTGTGCAATATATATGATACAGATCCGGAAACATGGCCGGCATTGAGAAAACTGATCATCAGAGGCAGCACACATAAATTGTTAAGAACAGAAAATATAGTCCTGACAAGTGTCATACAAGAGATTAATATGTTAGAAGAGCTACATAGATACACATATTGTGCTGCCCAAACAGTATTAATGTTAAATGGGCAAGAACCCAGAGCTGCACCAATGAGATATGGTGACCCAGCCTGGAAAATAAGGTTACAGAATATAGTAAACCGACTAAGGAAAGAGGGCAATATATTAACGCAATATGTACGTAAAGCCAATAGAAGTAAAAAAGTCTCAAGTGAAACAAAAAAAATATATAAAGAAATGAATAGAGGCGAGATGCCGAAAGTGGAACATATTCAAAAATACAATGAAATAATGGTAGGTATCTTGGAGATAAAAATCCAAAAGTTGCAAGCTTACGCAGGAAGACTAAAAAGGTACACAGTGTCGTATGAAAGGAAAAAACAAAATAAACAGTTCGCGATCAACGAAAAAATGTTCTACAGGAATCTCAGTAAAAAACAAAGCAGCCCAAATGAACAAAGATTACCTGATAGGGATAAAATTGAGCGATATTGGAAGTCACTATGGAGTCAAGTGAGAAGGCATAATGAAAACTGTACTTGGCTGACAGCCGAACGTACCAGGTGCGAAACAATAAAGAACATGAGATGGGATGACATAACAGTTACAGAACTACAATATGTGATAGGGAAAACTAGTAACTGGAACGCGCCAGGGTTGGACAGGATACATAATTTCTGGTATAAAAAGTTTACTGCAATATATAGTAAGATGGCCGAGGTATTCAACAACATAGTATATAAGAAAAACGTTATACCGTAATTCTTTACAAGTGGAATAACATACTTGAAACTGAAGGATGATCAACATGCAGACGATCCGGCAAAATATAGACCAATCACCTGTCTGCCAACGATTTATAAAATATTTACTGCGGTAATAACTAACAGAGTATACAGCCACCTGGAACACAATCAACTAATACACTGGGAACAGAAAGGAGTACGCAAGGGAGCAATGGGGTGTAAAGAACAATTACTGATCGATTCAATAATACACCAGCAAGCCGATAAAAATCACAGAAATTTAAGCGTCGCCTATATTGACTACAGGAAAGCATATGATCTAATCCCTCACAGCTGGCTGGAAGAAGTGCTAGAAATATATAAAGTATCGCCAGTAGTCATCGCTATACTTAAAAGATGTATGAAACAGTGGAATACACGGCTACAGGTTGCTCAGGGAGACAAACATATGGCAACGAATACAATAGCAATACACTGTGGAATATTTCAAGGAGATGCATTTAGCCCACTTTGGTTTGTAATGGCTATGAACCCTATATCTGCAGCTTTAAAAGAAACACAATATGGCTATGAAGTACGCGTTAAAACTGAAAGAATATTATTAAATCACCTCTTTTATATGGATGACCTAAAACTTTATGCTACGAATAGTACGCAATTGAGGGCATTGTTAGAAATTGTCAGCTCGATGTCCAAAGATGTTAGCATGGAATTCGGATTAGAAAAGTGCGCCATTATAAATACAGTTAAAGGGAAAGTTGAAATCACGCCGCCAACAGTACTATCGGATAACATACAGCTAGAGCATGTTGAACCGGATGCATACTATAAGTACCTAGGAATGGTCGAAAAACATGGTATACAACACAAAAAGATGAAACAGAAATTAATAGAGATATTCCAAAAGCGATTAAAATTGATACTTTCAACTAGAATACAAGCTAAATGTATAGTTAAAGCAATAAACACGTTTGTAGTACCAACACTCACATATTCTTTTGAAGTGGTCAAATGGAATAATACTGAGCTAGAAGAGATGCAACGAAAAATAAGAACCTCTTTAACAGATCATAGAATGCACCACCCGCATGCTGCTGTGGAACGTATGACTCTCTCCCGAGTGAAAGGAGGGAGAGGAATAATGCGCCTTAAAAGCCTACACAATAAACAACTGCTAGGATTAAGAAAATATTGGTATGCAAAGGCAGTAGAACAAAAGATTTACAAGATACTCAGGGACTGTGATGATGATTATACACCATTAAAGCTGGCATCGCCGGAAGTAACAAATGAAATACAGATATTAGTCGATAACAGCGAAAGGAACATGCTCAACGCCTTAAATGAAAAGCCCCTCCATGGTAAATACTGGGCAGCGATAAATAAAGACTCAGTTGATAGAGTAAACACGCACAAATGGCTAGCAGCTGGTACGATTTATCCAGAGACAGAGGGTTTCATGTTAGCATTACAAGATGGTGTATGGGAAACTCGTGTATATAGGAAGAGAATATTAAAAGAAAGGATAGAAAACGAAAACGGTAGAAAGTGTAACGGAAACCTGGAGACCATAGATCATATACTCGCAGGATGCCCCATGCTGGCACAAACGCAGTACACACACAGACATAATAATGTGGCTAAGATTATATATAAAGAAATATGCAAATTACACGGTATAATAATTAATAATGAACCTTATTACAAGTGTAAACCACCTGATATCGCTGAAAATGAAACGCATAAGATATACTGGGATATGCAAATAATAACAGATAAAACGGTCTCTGCGAACCGACCTGATATAACGTTAGTCGATAAGAAGAATAAACATGTGGCCCTTATTGATATTACAGTTGTGAACAGCGAAAACATTCAAAATAGATACTCTATGAAAATTAATAAATACATGGAATTAGCCGTAGAGGTTAAAAGACTTTGGGCTATGAATAGGGTCAGGATAATACCATTCGTCATATCAACAATGGCGGTTGTACCAGTAACTTTAAGGAAAAGTGCTGTCGAATTACATCTAAACTATGAAAAACTGGTAGCCGATATTCAGAAATCAGTCATCATTGACTCCACTCATATATGCAGAATGTTCAAAGAAACATAACGTACTTCTCTTTGGTTCATGCCCGAGAAGCTACAACGTAAGCCTGCGAAAAGCGGAGAAGAGGATAATAATAATAATAATAATAATAATAATAATTTTTTATTTATTTATAAACTTATAAATATTGAAGATGTATAAATATAATGAATCGCATATGCACAAAGGTAGCACATACTGTAGCGGGATTGAAGTATAAGATAAATCTACTGTTAATATAAATTTACGTAAATAATTAAATTTAGGCAATAATATTAATATTTATTATTAAATACGGAAATTCGTTTTTTATTATTATATCAGGATTTATAATAATAATAATAATAGTTATATCGGCGACAGGTATAATACCAAAACAATTGCACCGTGCCACGCGTAGAATAGAATTCGATAAAAAAGTTTACATAGAGATGCAGAAATCGGTGATCCTTGGTACACGTGCTATTGTTAGGAAAGTATTTGGAGAAGATGCGGTTAAAACTTAATGAAGCTGTGCTATACTTGACGAATTCGCCGTATAAATGTAACGTAATAATAAAAAGACCTGTCTGGTAGACGGCAGAGAAAAACGATAATAATCAATTTTATTTACAAAATCACGAATATAAAAAAAATATAATTAAAGGTATAACGAATAAAAATATAATAATAAATTATGGGAAAAAAGGCTTGAGAAGGAAGTGGAGGTGACCTCTCGGGTTTGAGTGTCATGTTTTTGTGTTGCCGGGAATAATTACCAAAAATAATAAAAAAGAACATTTTCTTTCTACACGTCGCACAGTACTATAATACAGCTGCTCGGTTCGTAAGTTTCGGATTTCTTCAAGCTATTTTGAGACTGAAAAATTGCGTTCGTGGCCTGTTGTTCGCTAGCCTAAGCACCGTAGTTCGATCGGTAAAGCAATTTCATTTAGAGCGTGTACGAAGAGCCGTGTAATAAGCACGGAGTTTAACAGTGTTTAAGCAAATTTAAACGAGCATCCTTACATTGACTTAGACCGCTGAATACGTTTTCAATCTAAAAATAATCGACCCACTGTTATCTTCTGCATCACTGAGTTGGAAATTTTTTTTCTTTTTTTTATCATTCGTATTTTTTTTTTTTTTATAAAATGGGCTAATAGCTTACGTTAGTTTTAAACTGCCGAAAAGTAAACAGTGCTCAAACGAATACTAAATGAAACGATTAAACCAAAAAAGTAGTTCTCGTAAGTTGGCGCCAAATTAGAATTTTACTACAATTTGAGGACATCGAATTTCCAAAAATGAAATTAGTCGGTAAATGCGGCGGCCGTCAACGTGCAGTTTTATCGTAAACGAAGATGTCAAAATTTTTCCTTTTCGACATGCTCTTAAAATCTTTACTCGACGGCATCTTTAAATTCTGACATAAAACAAAAAACCATACGCCGGATGATTTTTTTTTTTTTTGTAGACGCAACACCCTTTACAACAGCCTGTACCGCGTTTAACTGCTGTGTCTATTACAATACTAGGATGCGCGGTTTGTTTTTATAGATAACTGCTTAATCCACTAATTCAGATAAACTGTGTCACAGATGAAATTTGCATTAAGGGAATTTTCAAGTATGTTAGTGATTGTTTTGTTATTTATAAAAGGGGACCGATGGGGTGAAAGTGCTGGACAGTCACACAGTATGTGGGGAGTTGAGGAAGCAACACCTTGGCAACAGAAAGCACAATTCATAGGAGGTGGGGTTCTTTGAAAAAATAAAGTTATGCGACAAGGCTGCGCGGCCCGTGCGTCAGCGGTTAAAGGCATAGAAATCTCTACGAGAAGTGTTTTTTTTTTGGCCACCAAATTGAGTGTTTGATTAACCCTTAAGAAAGTCTGACATGAGGTCCAATGGGCTTTCCGCGGGGACGTGACGTTTATTAGGTAAAGTGGGGAACGATTGTTATTAGGTAAGGAGCAGTAAATGCTGCTCGAGCGGACGTATCGATGCGTTCATTTCCAGGAATCCTAGCATGGCTCGGTGCCCATAAAAAGGAAATGGAGCACTCTTTCTTAATAAGTTCATATAATAAAAGGATGTTTGGTGAGGGGATTAGAGATTGTGAATCAGATACCAACAAGGCTTTCAGTGATGGAGGCTCTGCAGCAAGAAAATATTCCGTACAGAAAAATACTCCATATATTTCAGCATCCAGTACTCAACTCAGTCGAATGCTTCGGTAAACGATCATGCAAGAACAACCGTGTTTGCTCAGCGAACAACAGATTTTATCGAAAGCGGTCGTTTAATATGGACAATAGTTTGAAACAAAAAAAATAGACCAAAGATATTCCCCGTTTTCATTTCATGGGGTATATAGTAATTTAAGATTCCTTAATAATTTTCGTAGAAAACTGTTGGCTTTTCCTTTATTTTCCTTTTTTCGTCGGCGCTTTATTGGGGTCAAAGAAAGGAGAGGCGGATGATCGCATCAAATTGTTTTAGACAACAGATTATATAGATTTCGACAATGAATTCTGCGTTAAAATTTAAACGAAAACTGCGGAACCATAATGGTGCTCGGTAGAGACGATAATTAGGAAGTGATCGACAATTATTATCGTTTGCGGAGAAATGATATTCCCATACGAGACTACCTTTATTGCGGTTTCCTGTCGCTTTCCACAGAGTATTTGTTCTGTCGTTGCTGTACAGTTTGCCCGCATTGTCCCCAACGCACATTACACGAGGGCTATTGCCAGAATTAATGTTTTGCATGAAACCGAGAGCTAATTCTCCTTGCGCTGTAATAGCTTTATTGTTGTTTTTGCCGCTTGGGTGAGGACTGGAAGTGTTGTTAAGGTTTCGTAGTAGGTCGAAATTGACCTGATATTCTCCTCAAATCTATATTAGGTTTAGTGTACATTGCGAAAAGTTTCATTACATAGCTTTTAGCTCTTTATTGAGCGCCCATGAAAAATGTAAAACACAAAAGTACCATTAAATACTAAAATATTTAAAACATACAAATTTGCAATAAACAAACGACTGGTTTCGCGGGTAAAAATGGATAAATTTTTATTCATGCATTAAGAAAGTGAATTCGTATTCGCCAGATTAATTAAGTAATATGAGTTTTCATGTTTTTTAAAATTTAAATATATATATATATTAATTATAACGTAATTCTTAGGCTATCTCCATTAGAAAAAAGTGTCCTAACAAAATGTCCCAATTTTATGTAACGTTTGTTATATTTTATAGGATTTTTGTGATTGTGTTTTATATTCATATGGACCGATTTAGAATTACTTTGTAAATTTTGATCATTTTATACAAAGTATAGAAGAGAAAGAGATAGAAATGTAAGCAGGAGGGATCAAGGGACACAGTCCCTTGCGGGGCCAAAGTGGCCAAGTTTATATATATATATATATATATATATATATATATATATACACATATGGATTATTAACGCTTATCTAAATTATTTAATTATTAAATAGGTTCATACACACACGCACACACATTTATATACGTAAAACTGAATCCTTTGAAATACGAACCGCAAATGTTAGACTTACGGAAGGGTAAATTTCAATTGACTATATCGTGCTTAAAAAAGTAATAATTTATGATTCGGCTAATGGTTTCTATTACAAACTCAGTTACATATTTTTTGTAATGTTTTTTGTGGGGTTTTTTCAATCGATATCAGTCGATCAATATATTTTTGGAATATGTGTAATGGAATTTATATAGAAATTCAGAATTATATATAACCGCGGATGCCACGAATTAGCACGGTTTTGTCGTAATCGGCGTAAGGATTGCGTTGTCTTAATGGAGAGGATAAACTAAAAACGTAGAGTGCTAGTGATTATAAATATTACGTAATTTTTATTACTTATAAATATTTCGTTCTAGTTATTTCACGACGATAAATTTTTTACTTCTCCAATCGGCATCTAAATATACCTAAGTTTGAAAAAAATATATTCTCTTTTTTTCTGGAAAAAAATCAGTATACCGAGTATAGTTGTTCTAGAACGATATTCTCAATTTTTTCTATCCAAACATCATATTTCGCATCTTAGGAAGCAGAGAAAATTAATTACCGCGATATTGAACAAGAACAAAAAAAAAGAAAAGAAGAAAAATACCTCATAAACGAAATATACTGCGGCCGATGGTAGAACTTTCGCGGCCCGATAATAATCGAAATATTAATATGACGATGTAGGACAGTTGTTGTTAGCGAATTTTTGTAATAACTTTGCAAATTAAGGAATACTTGGGTAGTAGCGATGATATTGGTAAAGTAGTGCTAGCCGAGAACGCAGGGAAACAGTAATTAACGGCGTTAACGATGCGCCGCGGTGTATAAAGACTCGGTGTCATTAATGCCTTGCACGACAATAGACCGATGTCGCTGAGTGATAGTAGCATTTTACAATTAATATCAATTAGGTAAAAATACAGAACACATTGTGAAAAATTTAAAAGCGAAACTTTTCTGATTATACTATTCCACTTAATTAATGAATTAATTATTCGAACCCGCCGGCCGCTCGTACACCGCTCGGACCCGCCTACTTTCCAACTGGGCCCGTTCGAGCTCCGTCTAATTTATTTTTAATTAAATTTATTCCGTCATCCGCGTAAATTTCCAAGCAAACTTTTTCTCAGCACTGGCTTTTACTTAACTTTTGCTCGTATTTTTTCTCGCGAACAAGTATTCATTTTAATATATTTTTTTTTCCGCCGTTTCTTTTCACTAAGTCGTCACCTTTATATTATACAATAGCGATATACATATATCTATCTTCAAAGTTAGCTCTAGCGGATACGATTCTATATTCCGTAATATCGCGCCGGAAACTTTACCGCTGGTGCAAAATTAAAAGTAAATCAGGTCCAATCTCGGTTTTGGACTAACTGCGCTTGCAGAACTACTATCGAATTTTGTTGTTCCATTTTACCGGCATTCTCCTAAATGCGCCTCGTGTAATTAAACATAAATATGAGATCAGATTAAAAAGACTGTTCCTTTTTAAAGTAGAAACAGGCAGGGCGCCTGTTAATATCGGCTGCAGTGAATTCCGGGGAACTCACGTTTGTAACAGCCTTTTTCTTATTCAAACTTACCAATTAAGAAGTATATTATTTACATTGGAATTTCGCAGAAATGAATAATGTTGTTACGAAATGTAATTTTCCTTAAATTACTTAAATAATGTAATTTTACTTAAACGTACGGTTATTAATTGGAATTGTAGATTATCATCGGGTTAATTATTTTATATTTACACAAATTCCCTTCCGCATGGGGACAGCCTTTAAACGAGCTTTAACCGCTGGTTTCTTGCACCGAACGAACCTTTTAGTGATCTTTCCTGCTTCTGACGATGTGTTTATTTCGGGCAGTAGCCGTTCCTGCTCCGATCGTAAAAAAGGAAATGTATCCAACGGGTTTTTGCAATAATTCACCTCCTATGGCCTTCTCAGATGTGATCACCATGTGAAAAGATAGAGCTTTCAGCAGGAAAATCTGTAGTGTCGATAGTACGCTTTGGCTTTTATGCTTCTTCCACGTTGTTACACATCTTTGCGATAATCTTCTTAATTTCTAATTTTAATTCGTTTTTTTTTTTTTTTTTATTTTCTTTCTCTCAAGAACTCTTCATTCTTAGTTTCTTTTATGTTCCGTTTGTTTTCCCACTGTCTCAATTCTGGCTCTTTTTGAAAGATCCTATAGCGATAGCAACAGAGATGAAATCCACGCAATAGGACGGGACAGTGATTTATAAAGAGCATTTAAAAAATGTACAAGTTATACTAAAAAATATTTTGAGGTTAGTTTGGCACGTTCATAATCTTCTGTTAAGATTGTGATCCTACATCAGAATAGAGCGATTTTCTCTATATTTTTATACGCTTTTGCCAGTTCGTATCTGTTTAATATAATTCTGTCTTTAACAGTCTTCTTTCATTTCTTCAGTTATATTAAACACTTTTCGTTTTTTACTTTTATTATTAATTTTTTTTTTTCGTTTACGCTATTTTCTCCGTTCTTCTCGAATGCAGAAAATTTCTTAAGCTTCCAGTTTTGTTTATCGACTAGATTTCCAAACCCCATGTAAAATGACACTATAGGAATTTATTTAAATAAACAAATTTTTTCTTTATATATTAATATTTTAATAATCTCTTCCTTTTTTTTCGTAAATACTCACTAGTTCCCTTTTTTTTCTTTTACATCTTTTGCACTTCTTACCATTTCCATTATTATACTATCTAAATATTTGCTTTATTAAATATTCTTATCTTTTCCTTTTTTGCTCCAACTCGCATAAGTACTGTTTTCGTTTATTTTTTTATTTTTACGAATCTTTAAATCCTAATTCATTTGATTTAAAAGGAGTTCCGGGTGTTGCTCGTTTTCAATGTCACCTGTAAATTTAAAGATGTTTATTTTCACGCCGTTTGCCGCATACTAGTTTTCCATTACTTAGTAGACATATAGATTAAAGAATGCTATGTCAAAGAATGTCCGCGTGGTGTTATGTTATACATTCTTATTATAATGCTTTCCTTATTTTTGCTTCTTTTGATTTCGATACATTGCATCTTCAAAAGTTTTTAATTATTTCATCAATTCCGAATGAGTTAATATCAGTGCTTTCTTTTGGCAAAACGAATTTTAACACAAACCGCTGACTCTTAAAAATGAAACAAGATTGAAACATTGAATTTCAGTCGAAGAACAGCCACAGTTATAAAATTGGCCGGCAGAGATTTCTTTCACATCTATATATCATAAGACCATGGATCGACCTTTCATTACTTGCACACTCTTGCGTACCCGAACTGGAAACAAAACAATTTGCCATGCATTAGTTCATCATAGCGATATTTGATTCGCGTTTCAGACCATCCTGGCGTCAATGAGGCCACTGATTCTTTTAGGCTTGCTTATGTGTGAAACTTTGGTCGGATATATGCGCTTTCTGCTTTTCCAGTGATCATTAATTTTTTACCAGTTCAACCTAGTCTTTCAATCCATGGTTCCTTCTGCATTTCGTTGCTCCTTGTATTCATCACCTACATTCTTAAACCGTAGTCCACTATCTTCCTCCGGTTTTCGTTTTTCATTAATTCCCTCTACTTACTGATTGTCCCTTCGAATGATGCAGTAGTCCGAAACGTTGACCGTTAGCCTCTTCTCCGTATTTCCGCTTGTTTAGCCTTATAGTGCTTCTTAAATCCTGTTCTTTCCTCTTTCCCGCACGCTATTATGTCGAATGTTTCTTATTATCTGACGATCGGTTCATTATATAATATCGTTTTCTTAAAGAAAAATAAAAGAAACGGGGAAGGAAAGTCCATATGAAACATTTTGACCATCTTTCGGTCTTTCATTCACCTATTTTGCGAACATATTCCCTTCTAACAATTTAAATGCTGAATTTATTATTGACGGACGACAATAAAGTTGAAAGCAGCCGAACAGACATGAGCTTTTAAAAGCGGTGCCGGTCTGCTTGGTGCAAACTACTCTTGAAGCGCAACGAGTGTTTAATAATAATTGCGCCTTTTTTACGAGTAGCCCGCCGAGCTACCTTATTTCGATAAATAAAAAAAGTTTCCATTTTGCTTCGATTTCTTTTACATCTTTTTTTTTTTTTTTTTAGTTTCATTGCGGGAATTCAAGCGGGCTTACGTCCTTACGTTAAATTTTTCGACTCTGTCCACTTTTTTGATCTTCTTATATTTTTTTTAAATTTTAATATACATAATCGTACGGATTAAATAAGTATCACTATTTATAAAATGCTCATTTAGTACACACAGAACGTATCTTACACACTAAATGCGAACCCTGTAGCCCCCAATTGTTACAGTCTCAAGAACTTAGGTTTTAATTTAATTACATGACGAGATCGTGCGGATGTCGACGTTTTGATCGTGCGGATGTCACCGTTGCTAAACAGCCTCGGCATTTACATGCTGCTGTAGACGCCGTTCGTGAATTAATGCGAAATCCTTAATAACTTCCTGAACGGGAGGTACGTCGAGATCTCTGCGTATATCATCATTGTGAGATGTATGCATCAACTATTGCTCGCAAGATCATCACGTTTTGCCTATATCTTGTTAATATTGGATTTGTGTTGGCACATGCCCATAATTGAAGTTCATATTGAATGAATTTTTTGATATAATAGTTGTTTATGGATGGTGCTGAACGGTGAATCACGACCGATAAGCTAATGCAGTTCTTTTGTCTTCATCTTTATTTTTTTAATCTTTGTCATGTCAAACGCTCATCCATGTGTGTATAGCAAGGTATTTAGCAGATCCTGCATGTGGAATAAGCTGGTTGTCGAGGTATATATACGATGCTGTGTATGTCGATATGTGAACATGACGTGAACATATTTTTGTGTTCATTAAGCTTTATATTTCAGGTAAACGCTCATTTATAAGTGCGATCGAGAGCAGTCTGCAATGTATCCGTTGCTGCAAGCTGACTATCACTGACTGCAAGCATCGCTGTATCATCTGCAAGTGTTGTAGTTGTAGTTTCATCCACTGGCAAATCTTTTTTGTATACAGCAGATAGAGGAGAGGACCTAGAACACTCCCCTGCGGTATGCCTGTATACAGTAGAGATTTGATACACAACGTTCTGATGTATTACACGAAAAAATTGTCGATCGCCCGGACATATGATTCTAGCAGTTGACAAAGGTTGCCTGGCAATAGTCTACTCCACTTGTACTTAAGCCCTTCATGTCAAAACTTTTTCAAACGCTTGAGCGACATCAAGAAGCACAGCGGCACGGTATTTCTTATGTTCAAATGCTTTACTGACAATTGATACAACACGAGATCGATCGTAGATGGCACTCTCCTAAAAGCAAATTGGTGGGTAGCGGAAGCTCGTCTGAAACTAATGGGGGTAATAGCCGTTTTAGTAGTAACTTCTCATAAAGTTTGGAAATTGCTGGTAACGGAGAGAGAGATATCGGACGATACGGTGTAATTTCCTGTTGCGGCTTGCCTGGCTTTTTCAGTAATCATTTCAGCTGTTTTAAAACATACAGCCACAACATGTTTTAGATGTTAGCATGGCAATCCTTGATAATTCTTTCAATAGCTGAAATTTCATCAACACCTGGAGCTTTTTCCGGATTCGTGTTCCTATCTATTTCGCTCGCCGCTGAGAATGAGCTGTTGATCTTCACTGTAAGTAACATTAGTAACTGATGATTCCATATCAAACTGTATATTATACGATTGAAAGACATGTGCGATATATGCGAACAGTTCGGCTATATCTTCATCACGTCTTATAGTAATTTTCATCCGCTAAGGATGAGATTCTGACAACTGGTGGAGTATGTCGGCAGTAGGCCTGAGAGATGTTTTAAATAAGACTCGAGCGTTTTATTATGAATTGTTTTTATTAGCTTGCTGAGTTGACGACCGATGCGGTTGAAGATAGTTTTATCCTGAGCGTTACGTGTGCTATATACGCATTTGTCTTCTCTCGGCAATCTTGAGACGAACTTTGTACGCTATATCTTGTGTTTATTTCAGGAAGTGGATTCGCGATTTTAGCCGATTCTCTGATCACTTCAATTAACCGATTAGAGAGCATTCTTCCAGTTCAAAAATAGTCTTTAATCGCGCAGATTGATGCGCTGGTCTAGCTCGTCACAAAACGTGTCCTAATTACTATATTTCTTAATCGGTGTATATTTACTTTCCATTCGTATTACAGATGTGCTGTGATAATAAGTAAAACAGGTGTGTACGATCTGAGGTAACATTTATATAACTTTCGACATCCATATAATTACTAAATATGCCCCTCGTGACAAAAAAAAAAAAAAAAAATCAATTTGATCTGGTTTTTTAATCCGCTGGACAGTTTGCTAGATGTAGACTATATTGCAATCTTTGTAGAGCTTTGAGCAGTTGTTTTTTTTTTTAATATGTGCAGAAGTTTCTTTATATGGTCGACGCGAATGCGCCTCACTTTTTGCATTATAATGATGTTTAATTTTTTTTTTTGTTTAAGAAAAAAACAAAAAACGATAATTATTATGCTCGGTAAAAAAACCCTTTAGAAGCCCGAGAAAAAAGGAACTCTGGAGACCTATTTTTTTGTCGTTTTGGCGGCTTTCCAAGATGTACATACATAGGAAAAGAAAAAATGTTCAGCCTCGGAAGGCTTTAGAACCCCCAACTGAAACAGAGCTTAATCTGCACGATTGTCGCAAGCGAGGACGACAGAATTACAAATCGCTAGCAGGGTCGCAGTAAGAACAATCGCGATTAGAGAATTATTATCTGCGGTCCATCAGGTAATGTCAGTGTGGTGTCGGCTTTGTCGTTGTCGGAGCAGCGTGAAACGACACAAAAATTCTACGTTGAACGGGCAAACTTCGTCTCGCTAATATATTACGTGGTACAGTTGGCGCGAGGCTTACGTTGTTCCGGATTAATTAAACGGAGGTAAAATTGGCGAAGAAGAAAGAGGCAGGACGCGCTGCTGGCAAAGACAAAAAGCGGAATATTACATGTGCGACGAGAGGATGGTTAAAATTTTTCGGCCGTCTAGCGATCGTAAATTACAGGCGGCCGACTAGAGGTAAGTGGAAGAACTATTGTCAGTGTGAAGACAAATGAACGAGAAACGACAAGACGAGAAAAAGGAATCATCGTGAATAAGGAGGAATAGGCGTGTAGGCAAAACGAGAAGGAATGAAGATCGGAATTAAAAAGGAGGCAAGGAAACGGAAGGTGGCGGCGTGGCGGGCGCGGTTCGCGGCTGAATTATCGCCGTGACCAATATTATTATGCCGGAGCGTGGGGCTTTTCACACTTTGTGCGAGCTGCAAACGGCGTATGTGGCGAAACGTTTTTCTGTCGCGCCGCGGCTTAACAATCGCCAACTGGCCGCGACTGCTTCCTCTTGCCGGAGTCAGCTCGTCGCCAGCGCTCGCGGCCCTGTTGCTCCGGTGGACAGCGGCTCCGGTAAATAATGGTCGCCGCTCGCACAAAACATTCGCGCATACGTTATTAGCGCGCTCCGGAGCGGCGGCGGGGTCTAGCGAGATCGGAATGCGGAGAGATTGTGGCTGTGATCGCGGCGGTCTTGTCTATCATCGGCTTTTATTGTTTAAGAGCTGCATTATTTAATCGTCTTTTAATAGTTTAATGGCCCGATCATCTCCGCTCTAGGCCATTTAATAATATATCTCCCTATCTGGCCGACTCTGCTTGTTAGTTTATTTTTCATCCGACGACGCACTCTTCTCTTCCTGCTTCCTCTGCTCTTTCGCGGCTAGTCGGTGCCGTTTCTCTGCTTTCGCCATCTCCGAATTATACTGTCCTGCCGCTGGCTACATCTGTTTTCGTTCCGCACACTGTGCAATAATCCGCGAAAATTTTACATCTGCGTCGACAGCGCGCTAGCTGGCCTCTTCGATTGGCTATTGCTTCTTTGGTCGGCAATGCGATAAAACTTGAAAGATGAATGATAATTTCCGACGACCCGAGTTGTTCTCTCTTTCTTTCGGCCGCTTTGCGAATTTCCCGTTTTAGTTTTTAAACAGTGACACACCGACCTATCCTGATGGTGGTCGTTTTTTTACAGTAAAAGTAGCAAAGTGTTTCAAACCGAGATTAATATATTACGACACGAGCCAGCTACCGTAGTGACCGAACTTTCGGTTTCCATTTCGGCCCAAATTATGAGTTTCGGTTCAAGTTATTAGCCGAACCTTTTTAACCCGAAACTTTTTGATTATAATGCTTTATTTTACTCCATTGCGTGCTTTTTAAAGATGAAACAACATTTCATATTTCAATTCATTACACACAATGCTCTTAAAGACAGAGTTATATTTAAACGAAATAGTTTCAACACATGGATCAAACGATGTAAGTCGCTCAATTTAATACTTTGCCATTCGCTTAAATTTCAAAAATACCTTTTAATGGAAAAATAAAATCCGGTAAAACAGTGTGAAAAAAAAAAAGGATTATGAATATTTGCTTTTCGATTGTTCATGTTATTTCACGAAAACCGATCGTCCGCTTTTAATAGCAGCTAATAAATAGAAATGACTGTTGTTTTTGAATTATAATATCACGACTGTTTAATTATGATTATTAATTAGGAAACTTTTTATTTTTTATAAAAAATATATTTTATAATAAGCGTATTTGAAAAATTAATATACATTTCAGTGTTGGTAAGGTACATTTCGATTCTTTTGTTGTGTTCTTTCAATGCACGTTTGTTCCTGCGGTGTGTGAAATGGCATGATATTTATATGTAACGCGTGTAAATTTAATTTTGATAATTAAACTACTGAGCTCGGCAGACCCCCCAGCCTTATAAAAGGTGGTCTTGATCACATTTTATTTTATTTTTTTTTCTTTAAGAAGTAAATTTCAAATATCTAGGCGCACTAATAAACGATGACGGAAGAGACCAGAAAGAAATAAGAACAAGAATCGGTATGGCGAAGAGGGCATTTAACAACATCAGCAGAGTGCTTGGAAATCGAAATATAAGCCTTCGGATAATGCACTGCTATGTATGGACCGTCCTGAACTATTCTTGTGAAACACGGACACCATGAATGCAGATTGCGAAAAAAGGAATAGCATCTTTCGAGATTTATCGAAGGCTATTGAAAATATCATGTATCGAACATGCAACAAATACGTAGCAAAAATAGGGGGGAAAACGGAAACTAGTCGAAGATATCGAAAATATTTCGCTCACAAATTTAGAGAAAACCACTTGTTCATGTTCAAAGAAAGATACAAGGAAGGCCAATAAAATGACGAAGGAGATTAGAATTAATGACAACGAACCTTCCGGCAAACTCAACATGTGAAAGTCTACGAGAGACGATTACTCGGGCCAGAGATCTAATTTAATCAATACATGCATTGTCTCAGGAGACGCAACTAGGATAATGATTTGAATTTTATTTTTAAAAAAAAAATTTAATAAAAAAAAAAAGTATCGTTTTCGATTCCGGTTTTGGCTGAAAATTTTGTTTCGGTCGGATACTCTTAGTTGGTTAGTTAATTGTGTTTTTTTTTTTCTGTTCCGGTGTTGCCTCATAAATTTCCTCACAAACGGCCACAAAATTTCATTTGCGCCGGGTTGGGTTACACAGTTAACCGAAAAAGAAATTACAACGCGCATAGTCTGCAATTTTCACACACACACATTTTAAAATGACGATTTTTGTTAGGCGCAGATTATTAGAGTATCGAAAGCTGCGATAGTTTTTTCGGTTACTTCTTCGATGGTCGACCGTGTTGTCGTAGGTGAAATCAATTTTCTAGCGAATTTCTCTCTTTTCGGTGACTTTGTTAATTCCGCAACTTGATTTACATTTCCGGTGAAATAAAAATTTGCAAAAATGTTTTTACATTCAGCATCTATAAATGGCCACAACGAGCCTGTTATATGGAAGATTTAACCTTGAATTTCGTTACACCAAACGAAGCTATTTGAAAGCAAACTAGTCATAATTTCGAATGTTGTTATTCAAAGTGCCTGTAAGTAATGGGATAATACTGGGGCAATTTCGAACTTTATCTTTCAAATAACAAATTCCTAAACGGTTGGATAATGCGATGTGTCTAAAAGTGCTATCCAGTTTTACGTTACATTTTCCGCATCTATTTAACCATTTTCTTTGCTCCCTCTTCTCAATTTAAATGAATGTATCGAAAATCGAATGTAATTCAGCTGCCGAAGTAATAAACATAAAACAAGGCCGGAAAAAAAAAGCTAAATACATTCATTAACTCACGAAGTAAAATTAAACCAGCATATTTTTCGATCTTTCGTCTTAAAAATTTGTCTCAAAATTGTTATAAGCAAACTTAACATCTTTGGTTCGTTAAAAAGTCTCATATTAATTCTCCCGGTAGAAAAGAAAAGGAGAAAAAATCGGATCCGAATGAATAGTATCGCTTAAAAGAACTCTTCTCATTTATTTAATATAATATGTTGCTACATAGTCACTTTCTTCTGTGCACCATATCATCGAGGGTTAACGTAAATTTTCTTTAAAATTTCACAAAATAGATAGTTACGAATTCGATTAGTGTACTTTTTTAAATTAAATTTCATTAAATAATTTCAAGTAATTTATAATTGCACATCGTGATTTAAAACGATCTCATACTTGCTCTGTTGGCGTTTGGTTATTTGAAAAATTTAACCCCACGTATATTATTTGCAATCTCTTAAGAACGCGTATTTTATTGTTTTAAAACACTTTTCACGGCTAAATAAATATTTCCGGAGAAAATATAATACATTAAATTATTTGCAAACGACAAACGAAGGCACCATTGGTGAAGTGGTCAGTAGAAAAAATCTCAAATTATTATATTTAATGAATAATTAGAAGCTTAAGTTATAAACAGAGATATATTAGAAACGCTTTTGCGAATATCCCCCAACTTCGGCTACAATTTAATATAATTATTCATTATTTTTCATACTAATCAATTAGCAGACAAGATGTACAGGTGCGTTACATTTAAGCAATGTGTAGAAACAAAAGCGTTACTTAATTGCACTCAGACCGCTTTCTGAATACTTCCACTAATATTTTCAACGAAATCAATCGAGTGGTTTGTGAGTTTGCACGGTACACACATACGAAAATTCTCTTATACTTTATTTATAAACATATATATATATGTATGTGTATTCATATATATTATGGCTGGCTCGTTATGCTCGCCTCGCTGGTACTTCAGCAATTGTAAATGAAAACTTCTTCCTTTATATTTAGAAGGTGAAATAGTCGATAGCGGGATATATAAATTGGAGAATTTCATTTAGTTAGTGAAATATTTACAATAAAAAACAATAAAACCAGAAGCACTCTATAAATTTAGTCAAAAAAAACAAGAACAAACCGAAAAAAATTAGAAATAAGTTGAAATTTTAGGTAAGATTTTAACAGTATTAAAAGGAACGATGGAGACAATTGAAATCGATTTCAGATGAAGAACTAACGCTGTTTATTTTAATGCTTTCTACTTACCGTAAACCGCAAATATATTATAAATAAATAATTAAACAATCAGGATGAATATGTCTGTATAATATAGACGAAACCGGGGTCGAACGGTAATTTTTAAATTTTTTTTAAAATTCATTTTAATTGTGTTTTGCGAATGTTTTAATTGTTTTTGAAAAATTTTTTAAAAGTATAACAAAACGCAAGTGTCGTAAATTTATGTTCCGAATTAAAAGTAATCAATGTTTTATATATACATATATATGTGAATAGTGAATGAAAATTCGTATAACGTAAATACAACATGAAGTAATTGCACAACATTGGACAATTAATTAATTATTTATTTATTCATTTGTAACGTTATTTACTTCGGTAAGATGTCACATTATTTTATGGACATACCTCAAACACAATAGCAGGTTAAATTCATGAAGAGGAAAATAAGAAAAGTCCAAGCGGTAATTTAGATGAATGCTAAAGGGATATGGAAATAATTAATATCACAGAGAATCCAAATGCTTGACTAAAACTGGGCTCGTTGTTAAAGTTGTTACAAACTTGGAATTTAACGAAATCAGCAAAAGCGAGTGTAGCTATCGGAAAATCATAAAAATGCACATTAGTGATTAAAGCGTTTGGCTACTAAATCAGTGGTGTCATAGGTCATCGAGACTTGTCTCGTTCCAGATGCGAATCGCTCCCAGGTTTTTATACCTAATCTGAAATTGAATATTGGTTATACCAGAGAAATCTGGGAATACCCCCCCCCCCCACCTCGCTATTCTTATTAGTGGCATGCTGGACTTGGTACATTATGAAAAGCTTAATTGTATAATTCCCGACGCCCTGCTAAAAGGCACTTCACTTTAATGGAAAAGGACTTCATGCGGTGGAGCAGAATTTAAAAGAAGGAAGAAGAACGGAATTTAGAAAGGCGACTTCAGGTGAAACGTGTATGAAGGTTTCGAAAAAAATTAAACATTACACGGGGGACTTAAGCTCGAAGACACTTTTCTTCTTCCGTAAATGCATGTTCCTATCTCTTAGTTGATTGCTCTAATGTGCGGATGCTGCTCCAGTTTACGCTCAATCTTAAGATCCTCCAATACAGATTTTTTCCCCAAAAATTTCTCGTTAATTTCTCCTGTATGGCAGTTGAGAAATCCGTAAAAACATTCCGAAAATTATTTTAGTTCTTTTCTTCTTAACGAGTACCGGTGTGTGTGTCAGAGTGAACTTTTCTTGAAATCTAGCGATCGTTTCGGCAGAACATAGTGGCGACACAGGGGCAAGAAGTGACGGTCAATTGAACGACTTTACATATTTGACACTGGTATAAAAAAAAGAAAAGGCCACGAGCAATCAAGCGCATTTCAGATTTCGATTAGGGCGTGGCACAGTGCGTGTTGGAATAATTTTATTATCGAATTTCTGCAAATGAAAAATTTCGTTCATCGTGCACGATTTTCTACTTCTAACGTCCCGTTCAGCAGGACTGTTTTAACGAGGCGACGGCAGCAGTCTGAATAGCAAAAATCGTGAACGGGTCAAACGATCGCGAACTGACAAATATTTGAACCGTGTTAACACGAAGAGGATAGGGTGTCGAATGATGTTCGATAATTTTCCCGGGTACCGGGCTAGAGCCCGCGTTAGGCAGTTATAAGTCGTTCTCGGGCGAATTGAGCACGTTCCTGGCAGACGCATTAAAAAACTCATTTCAACTTTTAACTCCTAATTTACAACCCGACAGATAATCGTAATGCACACAGCACTAAATAGTAAACATGGTGGCACTGCTGCAGTGCCGTCTAGCGCTGCTTACAATACACATGTTCTGAAGTATGCGTTGAAGTTAATAAGGCCGTTCATCAAATGAACTATCATCCCTCGAAATATTGCGCCTATCTTTATGCGCTGCCTACGTAAATAACACTTGCTCGACCATCTGACGGAGCCTCGTTAGAAAGCCCGTTACTACAGCGCAACAATTCCAGCTAATCTTAGGAGATAATATTAATTCGGTTGACGGTTTTAGCCCCGGCCACATTCCCAGTTGGCTAGTTATTTTCCTTTTTTTTTCTCTTCTTCCGCCGGTTATTTAACTCCTCTTCCGAAAATTAATCGTAATTCCCCATTCCAACTGAACTCTAAAATCGAAATAGTCTCCGTTCATTCTGCTACGCAGAATCTAAATTTTACGGCGCTTTAAAAATTTTCGCTTATGCATTTTCGTTAACGGTGTAAGATTAACACCGAATATTTCGAATAAACGAACGATATTTTCTTACGGAGTTTCAGTAAAGCTAAACAACTCTAATCGGAATATGTTGTCGCTTAGGTGAACGGGTCACTGAAATGATTTTATTCTCATTTTTCCGATTTTTTTTTTGTCTTTTTCATATTAATTTCTTCGGGAAGTCGTTATGGGCTCGTCACTTTATTTTTGCGTAACTGGTTTTCATTTCAGTCGCCTGATTGATGTTCAGTAGGAAATTTACACACAGCTTCATTAGCACCTGACATTATGAACTGCGTTATACCTGCAGTTTTGAAATCATTTTATGCCGCTAGAATTTACGCAGATTAAAACTTGCTTCCGTATGTTGCTGCTACTATTGTAGAAACATGAATTTTACATCAGCCGCTATATTGCTTAATTGTTAATCAAATGTTTCATCTGCCCTGGCGTCTAGGTGACTTGTGTTGAACGCGTGTTATATCGTCGTTATTTTCTGCGAAATAGCTGTTTCCTTTTCGTTCCTTTTTGATTTATTAGATTCTACCACGATTCGGCTGAAACGGGGTCGCTAATGTGGTCATTTCTCTTTCCAGTTTTCTCCTCTTTAACTGTCCTTCGTAACGATGTTTTTTTCTTCTTCTTCTTACGGTTAGCGTTTATCTGAAAACTCAGGACGTGTTTAATTGTCTTTCGGAACCGTAAAATAAGTAGTAAGAATTCATAATACGACAGCCACATCACAGCCCTTACTAGAGAAACTATCATCTATACGGGAACACCTAATTCGCGACAAATCGCATATGCCGCAATGTGAATAACGCAAAAATATTTACATACCACTGTAAAACAATAAAAGTAATAGAATGTTTCGTAAAATTTCTTTTACTCTTACTGCTTTTTGTAAATCAATTCATGGACGCACAAATAATCATCGTAACAAAACCCCTTGAGCACGGACAGGAGGAGGCATTTGAACAGACAAATAGAAGAAATTTGGGTTAGAGAATGAGAAGTTAACCATCACAAAGTTTCGAATGAACCATTTCCGATAGAAATATTGCTGGGTGTACGGTAAGAAATTTACCGGTTCGAGACAAACGGCCTGATGAATCAATCGTGACATTTCGGAGCGGCCAGATATTCCGAAAACATCGAAGAGGTCGCGAGTAAAAGTACGAGAAGAATTACAAACAACAATGGTAACTATAGAACTTTTTATGAATTAGACATGACATTTTGAGAAACAAGATTTGATAAAAAGAACGGGGAGGTATAGTAGCGGATTCGACATAAAAGATTAAGCGGAAGCGGAGAAGTATTCGAAGTATTCAGAATAGGACTAACTATTCTGTATCTTTTGAACTTGAACCACCAGTTTAGACTGAATGTGGTTGAGGAACGGACAGTTTAGGGATATAAAAATTCTTATCTAATGACATGATCCAGAATAGGGTTTTCGGAGGAATTAAAAGAAGGGGGAATAATTGCAGGAAAAGTATGCTAGTTTATCACGAGATTATTATTATTATTATTATTATTATTATATATATATAAATATATATATATGTGTGTATATATATATATTATATATATCATCATCATCATCATTTGCTCGATTATCCTTTAGTGGTATCGTGACCATGATTATGTTGACAAGGATGATTTAACCAATTTCCTCCACCTAGTAAGAGTAGAAAATTTACGGCGTAATTGGATACATGTAATACCAATTTCTTAGGAGAGGAAAGTTGTAGCTAGAAAATGATCGGATAGAAGTTAGTTAATGACTTCCGCGTAAAGGAAGAACAGAATTTTTTCGACGATTTTTTTTTTTTTTTTAGTTTCTTTGGGAATAAATTTAACTCTAACGTTGGTGACGCTTTTATAAGAAAGAACATTGAAGAGAGTAGGACAGGTACGAAAAATGCTGAAAATTTGTTACAGCTAAAATAATAAAGATTGTTTAAATGCAAGAAACGGACGGTTTGGTTAAATCCGATATTAGTTCTGTTGTTCGGTAAAGATGTCTAGAATGCGGTATATGATCCCCCAGCCGGGTCGTGATTACGTGATTAGTGGAAAAATTATCGGTCGTTAGAATTTTATCGAAAACGGATGCTACAAGAGTCTGTAGTTTAATCAAAAATGCCGAGTAAAGATGAAGGAAATCAATTGGTAATAGGCATGCGCATAATCAGCGCAGGTGTCAGTGAACGGAATGACAATGTTTCTAAAGGGAGTTTTACAAAATAGCAGCATTTTCCAGGAAAAGTTGAAGAAAATTTGTCGAAATTTCGGTAGCTTTGAGAGCCGTGAATAATGCTCGCACGAGGTAAATGTAGTATTCTATTTCGTTGCATTTTACACTCGTTATACTGTCGTAGTGTGCGACAAAGGCAACACACGTGCCGCGTTCAAAATATTCCAAAATATTATCCGTTTAAAAGCAACTTTCCGGATCAAGTTCCGACATACGCGACTTGCCGAAATTTCATCTGGTTTCATTTGTGCTCGACATTTTCGAAAAAGCTGAATTTTAACAAGGCTGCAAATTGTTTGCATAGTGCGTGGACATTATTTAAAAAAGGAATATTTTCCACGTGTGATGCTTAACGGGCTCTTAGGTGGCGCACAGAAATTTTTGACACGTCGAAAATAAAACTCAAGTTCAAAACAACTTAGCCCGTTTGACTGAGAGTGTTTTTCTTAACTGTAATGAAATATTCCGATACAATTTTTTAAATGCACTTTATTTATTTATTTTTTTTTGGTTCTTTTGGGGGGTCGGTGACATAGAGTTAGCGAAAGAACTGGGTAAGGAAAGGAAAGTGTAATTAAAATTTCACGCGATCGTAGATATCAGAAAGAAAAGATTCAAGATTAGAGAAGGAAAGGAGATGAAGGACGTGCTATAGCGAGTAGCATTAGTAAACGTGACGGATAAAAAGGCGGAACAAGCTCAGCAACGATTTCAAAAAAAGATATGATCACCGTCATATATAAAACGAAAAGTAGAGATGGGTGAAGCGAACACAACGCGGAGAAGATATAAGTGAAAAGGAGGAAAGCGATGGGGAGCAAATCAAAGTGCAGACAAAAGATTGTAGTAAACGCTGCAGAAAATATGACAGTTGAGAAAGAAACGGATTAGGAAATGAAGAAGTTATTCGTTAATTTAGAATGAGCAGCATGTGACATCGGATTCAGTTGCGCTAAGAAATCTCCCTCAGGTAGAAGAAGCTAAACTAGCAGATCTGCTGAGACATTGTCATATTTGAGAGTGCCCATCTATAAGAGATCAATTTGGATAGAGTGATTATGAAAGGGAGAACGTATGAGGAGAATTATATAATCAGCGAAAAAAAAAGAAGATGAGATGGCTTCTACAGGACATTTTTGGAATCTGATATAATGAGGACATTCTAAGAGAGATCGATAATGAGAATGGCCCTTAAAATAGACACTCGACGCAAAAAACTGAACGGAAGAAAATTGAAGAACTATTTCGAGTAATGAAGAGAGAAGTACAGAAAAAGGCTGAACCAACTCCGCAGCATAAGAGCCGTCAGTGGAGATCGTGAAGAGGTATGAAAAAATAGAGCTCGAGGTATTTAACCGGAAATGTGCCTTATTTAGATGAAGCAACCGCTACCTAAAGCCTCGAATTATACGGTATATGTAGTTTAAAAAAAAACAAAAAATTTAATCAGTAGTAAAATTGTTTATATATTTTTCTAACCAGGATTTTTAAACATAAAATGACAAGCAAATTTTAATTTTGTATAAAAAGAAAAAAGGAATCAGTACACTCGGTGACATTTTGGTTAATCGAAATTTTAGAACATTTCAGAAGGCGACTATTGAAAATTTATCGAAATCGCATTTTATAATGAAGTTCTCGAGTCGTCGACTTTTCGATGACACTCAATTCCACCTCCGATTGAGACGGCGGGTAGTGACGCACTTTGGCGTAATTCGCTTATTGTCAGAGACGAACATTTTTCGGCAATCGCATTGCCTTGTTAGTTGTATCGGGAAGAAAAGTCAGTTTCCATTGATGGCTGATTAGTCGACAGGTGACGTCTGACGTTAGTTTCGATGTAATATTCAACGACGGGCTGTTTTCAACAACTAAACCGAACAAGAGTTTTTACGGCGCGCACCACCTCCTCCTCCTCAGTAGTGCCCTCTGTGTTCAGATGTTACTACATCTCGAACATTTTGATCGAGTTTTACATGGCCGAAACATTTCAATATCAAATGTTTCTTTTTCTTTCGTAATATCAAATCTCCCTTTGACCGATCTAACGTGAAACTGGTCGCACTGGTTGACGACTTGACGACTCATTTTTTTTGGTTTACCGCCGTGAACGATTTCTTCTTCGGGTTTTTACATCGCCGGCGTAACGATTTCAGTAACCATTCATTTCCCGTTAAAAGAAAATAAAGAGCCCCTCTGACGATAACGTTTCGGCAGTGAATCTTTAGCTGGAATAACTTAAGGGTGCTAATGCACTCTTTCATCGCCATAGCGCTGCACCGGATGATGCACATTACCACCTCAAAAATTGCCAATTATTTCTCGAGATGACCGCTTTAGAGAAAACGATTTTCGATAAATTAGGGTTCTCAAACGAAAGTGCTCTGAAATAATGTTTATAATATAGTTGTCTTCCTCGTTTTTTTTTTTTTAAATTTCGAAGCAGCCGAGAGCTATTGTATTTTATTACTAATAAATACGCTAATGGATCTTCTTTATATGGAATGTTAATGAATTTTTAACAACTGAGGACACGATTGCATTTTAGACCCGCATTCGATTTTTATCGTCCTGATGGAAGATTAATTTATTATTATATATCTATATATTTGGAAATATTATATTTCCATTCGTTATATACGATGATAATTACTATCGCTTTAATATGCGATTGTCGAAATTAATTCCCTAGAACGAAAACAGGTTGCCTCTAATTGATTGCGCTGCGGACAACAAATTTGTTGAATGAAATAAACGTACCATTTTTTATCGTTTATTAGAAAAAAAATAAATATATATATATATATATATATATATATATACGGCCGTATCTAAACAAAAATTGGGGGGGGGATACGAAAATATTTTTATAATTATACATATACATACATACATATATATATATATATATATATATATATATATATATATATATATATATATATATGTATGTATGTATGTATATGTATAATTATAAAAATATTTTCGTATCCCCCCCCCCCAATTTTTGTTTAGATACGGCCGTGTATATATATATATATATATATATATATATATATATATATATATATACGGCCGTATCTAAACAAAAATTGGGGGGGGGGGATACGAAAATATTTTTATAATTATACATATACATACATACATATATATATATATATATATATATATATATATATATATATATATATATATGTGTGTGTGTGTGTGTGTGTGTGTGTGTGTGTTATCATGCAATATATTTATTTATAAATGGTCCACTAAAGCCTTGTAGTCAATTATTTTATATGCAATATTTGAATACTACAATAAAAACAAATAAAAAATAGTCGTTTCTATAGAATTCATAAAAATTTTAATTTTCTTTTTTTTTGTCAAAAATTGAAAAGAAATAAATTTATTCTGAATTTCGGTCCATTTAATTCAATCAGATATTATCTTGCTGACATTTCGGGAGGGGAACGTCCCCTCAGATACGGCCTTGTGTATATATATATATATATATATATATATGTATGTATATAATTAGCGTATAACGAATAATAATTTAACGAAAGATAATCCAAGTGGGAGTAACAATCTACTCCGTTAGAGAATAAGTGCATTTCTTCTACCACTTCGCATATACCGATTTTTACAGTTTAACTTTTATGCTATTTTAAATTTAATTTACTACTCGTCGTACAAGTTGTGTCTAAGAAGCATTAGAAAAAATTAATTCGGTTCTACAAAAAATAAATGTACAGTTATTAAATGTATCCCAGAGAACATTTTTGAGCGCATGAATTAATTTCGACGTTTTACACCGAAACTATTCCGAATTTAGATTGAAATTTTAAAGAAATTATTAGAATTATTGGCAGTCGGGAGAAAGAAGAATACAATTTTCCAGTACTTTTATTATTTTACATACGGAAGTGTATTTCTATTTGTACCTAATTATTATTTATGTGATTAATATGTTTCATAATTTTACGTACCAAGCACACTTGGCTATGTATAGACTCTACTTACGATTTTGAACTTTGGACAGTTTGTGATGCTACCGACTCTAGATTCTTATTACTGGTTTTGATTACTCTGATAATTATTTTGAATTTCTTACGAGATATGCCTGAAAATCTCTAATCGCCTTAAATATACGATGTTCCAGCTGAGATTATGCCATTTACGGATACGTTCTAGTCAAATTTCGGTTATAATTTGTTTTTAATATGTCACAGTTTTAAATACTGGTACCGGCCATAATTAGAATAACAGACTAGCTAATATTGCTTTGAAAATAATATTTTTTCTCTCTCCGAATTCGTATCGCTCATTACAGTCGGAAAGTTTTTTAGATCGCTCAAATTATATTAACCTCTTTGCTCTAGTCTTATTCTATTATATTTGCAGGTTTACGTCTTGCTCGAAATTCCCCCGCTCGACGTTACACTCCGTTTAAGGTACAATTTCAATTTCAATTACCATTTCCCCACCGGCTACTTCACCTATCATAGATTGTAGATTACATTGCGCTAACGTGCACGGTTTGTTCTTGCTTGTATCTTCGTAACATATTCGTTTAATGCACGTACGTATATATCAGCACGAGGCGTGCCCTTCTCTTTGGTCACGCCCATATCCTTTTTTTTTTCTTTTTTTTTCACCAAGTATTCTTACGCAAATATGCGTTACCTCTGCGCCGTAATGGACTGTTCTTCTCGATGGATCGTTGCACGCAGCAATAAATCATACGCGCTAGTCTCTAGATCAGGAGTTCCTCACGCCCCCTAGGGGGGCATAGAGAGATGTCAAGGGAGGCGCGAAAGAAAAATTAATTTACCGGGTAAATTAAACATCGGGCGAGGGGTGTTCAATAAATAATGTGACATGTTTTCGAAAATGACCTTTCATGCAACTGAAAATTTTCACAAATAATCAACAAAGTAAAATTATCACCATTTTTTGCATTAGTTGCGATGAATCCAGCGACATCGTTAATTGTGCACAGCTAATAGTTTATGTTCGTTACGTCAGTGGAGATCACATTGAAGAAGAGATTTTATACTGCCAATCTTTGACAGCAGACACTAAATCTAAAGATATATTTAATTCAATAACTGATTTCATCGAAAAAAATAATTTAGATTGGAATAAACTCACTGGACTTTGCACAGATGGCGCCCCTGCAACGATAGGTGTACGATCAGGCTTAGCTCAAAAGCTCAAGGAAAAGAATCTCGCGATAATGTGTACTAATTGTTTTATTCATATCGACCAGCTTTGGCTTCCAAAACATTGCCACAAAAATTACGCCAGACTTTGGACTTCGCTATAAAGATGGTAAACTACATCAAGAGCAGCGCTTTGAACAGTCGATTATTTAGTTTGCTTTGCGAGGATCTTGATTCTGATCACAGAGTCCTTCTCTATTCCAAACAGAAGTACGCTGGTTGTCTAAGGGCAACATGTTGGCTCGCCTTTATGAATTGAAAGAAGAGGTCATCTTCTTTCTTGAGTTTAAAGAAAAAAAAAAGACTTTTTTCCGCAAATGTTCAACAATGAACAATTTTTTCAATGGAGGTTGACCTATTTGACTGATGTATGTTTGATGGCTTCAATCAGCTAAACTTGATTCAAGGCAGAAACGGCGCTGTAGTAAGTAACTATGATCATATTCCAGGGTTCATATCAAAGCTTCAACTTTGGAATCAAAAGGTGTTTGCTGAAACTGTAATAATATCTTTTTCTCGATTATTCGAAGCAATTAAAAATCAAAAACTGGACGAAGATTTGAAAGTTGAAATACAAACTCATTTGCAAGCGCTGGAAGACAAATTTCACCGATACTTCTTCTTCTTATTCTTTTGTCTTATCCGCTTAGCGAACGTTGACGACCAATGTGTTCAATGATTCCCTATTACGCGCCACATCCATTAGTGTCCTTATATTGTCGATACCTATCCAGCTCTTTATGTTGTATAGCCAGGACATTCTCGGTCTAGCACGTTTTCGTTTTCCGTCTACTTTTCCTTGTAATAGTAATTGCAGCAGCTCATATTTGTCTCCTCGCATAATGTGGCCCAGATAGTTGATTTTTCGCTTTTTAATTAGGGTCGTCAGTAGTTCCTCGGTTTTTTGTAGACGTCGTAGCACTTTTTCATTAGTCACTTTCTCGGTCCAGCTGATCTTCAAAAGCCGTCGATAAATCCACCTTTCGAATGCTTCATTCCTCTTCGATGTAGCTGTCGTGAGCGTTCATGTTTCAGCTGCATATGTCACTGTAGCCCATATATTGGCATCTAATCAGGCGGAGCTTTAGCTGTGTGTTAATATCATGACTGCACAATATCCCTTTAAGTTTCACAAATGCGTTTTGTGCTACCTCTATTCTGCATTTAAAATCTCCATGTCTGAGTTTACCTTGTTTGTCATCCAACTTTCTAAATATTTGAAGGATGCAACTTTTTTTATCTTTTCCCCTTTTATTATGATTTCTTCATCGTTCTCTGGTTTTTCTCTATATATCCTCGTATACTTTGTTTTATTAAAATTTATTTTAATTCCAAAATTCTTTGCGTGTCTGAGCACATCCTCGATTAATCTTTGTAGGCCTTCTCGGGAACTAGCGATGATTGCAGTATCATCGGTGAATCTAATGTTATTTACGAGCACACCATTTATCGAGAAATTAATTCAGAGTCAGCAATATGGCACATGACCAGAAACCCATTTGTTGTCGATGTCTTACAGTTACCAGAACAAGTTCAGGAAGAATTTTTAAAAATAAAGATTCGACAACGAAAGATTACTTCCATCTCTTGACATTGGAGAAATTTTGAATCAAACGATTCCTTGTTAATTCGAAAGTTGCTTCTATTGCTTTGAGAATACTTGTTTCTTTTTCTTCGACTTACTTACGTGAGACAGGGTTTTCAGCTCTGGTTTTAATTAAAACTAAGCAGCGAAATCGTCTTGCCGTTGATAGCAACCTGGCGATAGCTCTGGCAGAAACTGAACCTAGAATCAACCAACTGGTGCAGAACATGCAAGCTCAATTATCTCATTAGTACTATAATTATAATAAATTATTTCGTTGTAAATTTGGTTAAAGTTTATTTTCTAGAACTTAGAGTTAAAACGATGTGCCTCTTTTTTTTTGTAATGAAAAAATTAAGGGAGCTTTTTAATTTATAATTCGGGGAGGCTCGATGAAAAAACGGTTGGGAAACTGCTCTAGATGGTTTTTAAATTAAGGCACAGTATAGCGGATAATTTCTCTCGCGATTCTAGCGCCATCGGGCGACAGTTTTAAAAGTTATTTTCGTTCATAATACGCTGAAGTGTATAATTTTGCGATAAAGTTTCAATCGACTATGCACGGAAGAATACTTTAAAAAATATTCCATCGCAGAATATAATCGCCTCTGTTAATCGAAACTTTAGTAAACCCAGACGACGCTGTAATTGCGATTGCTATTTGTTTAGCGAGGCCAAGATTAAGCATTTCTTGCAACGATGAACCCAGTTCACGAACCGGGATGATCCATGATGCCGCGGGCATTTACCAAATGAAGTCTTATTTTTCTTCACAGATTTTTCGTGCGTGTACGTATAGCGTATTTTTAGTTTTTTCTTCTTTTTCAAACCAAAGGCTGATATTTCTGATGTTACTCAAGATCATCTGATAATTTAAAAAGTCATCGGAAATTAAAACACGATAATTATCATTTATATGCATTTATTCGGAGTTCATAAATGATAAACATTGCCGAAGTTTAGTGTTGAAGGGTTGTATTTTTGACATTCATTTTCGAACGGTAGAACTTCTTATTATGCTATGTTAACCATTATACAAGCAAACATTCAGTCTGGTTTTATCCCTGATCCGTGGAACACCTTCATTGTTATCCCTATTCTTAAGAATAATTCGTTTGCTCTATTTTTTCAGCTTCTTGTCTAATGAAACTTTTTGAAAGCATGCCTAACAAACGGCTTCGTTGCTAGAAAGCGATAATTGCTTTCAGACAATCTGTTTAGTTTTCGTCCGGCCTTAGGCCTTCCAGATTGTATCAGTCTCTTCCTTGCTGACATTTTTAAATCATTTATTTCCAAGGAATTTGCAATTGCAGATTTTATTGTTGTGGCCAGTGTATTCCAACTTCCTGCGCTCAAGAACATCATCGTGATTCTCTTTAAATATCCCTGACTCTATTATAAATTATCAATCCTTTTCAAAGTAGAACTCTCCTTTCGTTTTGCTTCTTCCTTTTCCGCCTCAAGGAAGCAAGTTCGCGGGGTTCAGCGCTACTTTATTCAGTCAATATGTTTTTAAAATTGGTTTTCTCTCTTTAAAATCGAAGTTTCTGTTTTCGGCAGATTTGTTTACACTAGTTTTCCCGTCGTAGTGTTCTAATGAGGAACTAAACAGCTCCTTAGGAACACTTGAAACGGCCCTTTCTAATATTCATCTCCGCTCTTAAAACACCAGCTGTATTCTTCACACTTCGGCTTAATGGATCAGTCGAGATAAATCTAAAAAATCATTCAATTCCATTAGTCAACTCTTTTCATTATCTCGGCATCGTCTTATTCACTCGCCTGTCATTCCACGAATATATCAACCATTTATATGCTAACTTGCTTAAAGTCTTAAACCTCTTTAACGCTCTCTACGAGATGGCGAGGTGATCGCTATGTGTTAATAATGTTATACACAAATCTTTCATACGATCCAGATTGGATTACTGCAGTTTCTTATATGACAACTCTTTCAAATACGTCCTTTACAAATTACATCGCCTCCAAAACACTTGCCTGCGGCTTTATATCGGAGCTTTAAGATCATCTTCTCTATCCCAGTCATTCTGTTTAAATCCAAATCCAGTCCTCTGTTTATATGAAGATCGTATTTAGGTTATCTCACCTTCTCATCGAACGTTTTTCCACTTCCTCTTCAAATATCGGTATTTATTATTCTTCGTTACTGTCGTTTTTCCTCCAATAAAATTCCTATTCTATCTCATATTTCTGTTCATCTTTCTAAATTTTTCCTTTTTGTTATTTCCCATCACAAACTTTCGTTCTCTACATCTATTTTCTAAGTTGTTACAGCCACCAAATATCAGCTTCATGTCATGCTTCCTTAACTGCTCTTCTTCTCATATCGTCGGTGTAGAATTTAGGCGGAGTTGGGGCCTTATTCTTGTGCCCTTAGTTCAGCCATTCGCATTCCTTTAAGCCTTTTTCCTTTTGTTCTATCTTCACCGCTAAATCTATTTACAAGACACTATTTATATTTCCTCTTCCGCAGGTATTTCCAAATTCCTTATTGTTTCTGATTTCTTCTAGCGTTATCTTCTCACCTTATTCTTTTTCTCCTTCCACTGATACGCCATCATCCTTTCTATTCGTTCTCTTCTTCACGATCTATCCTCTTCAACGTCTACCCAGCTTTTCCTTTTTTCCCTTTTGTCCATTGGATTCTGAAGGTTCCCATTATGTTTGTGACGCAGATGACGCGTATACTTTGAATGTCCTGGTTTATCTCTTACTTTCTTAACTTTTAAAGAAGCTCCGTCTTCCTCCTCCTTTCAATGCCTTCGATGTTCTTTCTCTGCCAATTCTCCTTCGCTTGTTCCAGTTCTGGAAGTGTTCTTTGGTTCCATTGCCGATAAAATAAAAATATAGTTTTCTACCCCGTTTCGTCCATTTCTTAAATTTTCCTGGCCAAATGATGCTCTCTCTTAGTAAAACTAAGAACAAAAAAAAAAAAAAAAAGCAAACAAGCTACAATATAAAAGAACACTTAAATGCGAAATTTCCAATCAGAAAAATAATATATTAAATTGAATGTGAACATAGCGCATTGTATCAAATTTGTTATATATGTTAATGACATACATTGTTTAAATTTATCGTATAATAAGTAAAATTAAAACACACTATTATAAACAATTATTTAATATTTAATTACCCGACGCGTTTCGAAGACAAAGATTCATGATCACGACATTTACGATAATATATAAATTTAACAAACTTTGTTAAATTTATATATTATAATAACTGCCGTGATCATGAAGCTTTGTCTTCAAAACGCGTCGGGTAATTAATTGTTTTTAATAGTGTGTTTTAATTTTACTTATTATACATGTCAAATTTAATTAAATAACGATTAAGTGTACATGTCAAATTTAATTAAATAACGATTAAATGTACATGTCAAATTTAATTAAATAACGATTAAATGTACTTCATGAGGTCTCATTACTTTGAGGAAATGTATCTTCTGTTTGTGGTTAATTTTTCCGCATTCAGCCTGTAAATATTTGTAACGTTTTGTTATTTTCCGGTTTTCGAATTCAGTACCTTGTACGAAGTACCTTTCCGTCAGTTTTAAACGCACGGCCTATAAGTTCCGCGTGTAAATCTAAATTTGCCAAATGTTTCAGAGGATTTATTGAAATGTATTTTTAATGGGAGAAAATAGCGGAAATAACGACTTTTATTTCTTTTTGCGGCGTCATTCTGTCTTTTGCAAGAGAAGCCTGCAAATTTCTTGAAGTAATTACGAATAGCATACGCGCGTCCAACTATATATTGTAGGAAGTAACCTGCAAAGGTTTATCATTTTTTGGGCCTGTTCGTTAATTAGCAGCCTGTTTTTTAAGTTGTTTTTTTTTTAAAATAAACATAAGAAATATCTAATGAACAAACATGAATCGACGTGTTCCAAAGTCGCATACTCTGTAATCGCGGTTATCCCAGCATTTTATTCGATTCTTTTGCATAGTGTGCTTAAATCAGGAGTGAGTACATGCGCGTGTTTAGCTGAAACAATGTATTAATGAACCTATAATCGTGTATATGGGAGTTTCCTGCAAAATGTACTTTTTTTTTTTTTTTTTTTTTTTTGGCCTTAACAATATAAATTCATTTGGCCAGCAAGGTAACGTTCAGATCGTACTAAATTCACGGAAACAAAACAAAATAAAAATAAAAAAAAAAAAGAAAAAGTAAGAAGACATTTTCTTGTTTTTATCTAATTATTTAAACCTTACTTATACTACTGGCTAGTCAGTATAAAGGAAGTAACTTCGTCCTGCAATATGGCCGCAACTGCAGAGCAGTGCCCACAATGCTTAGAGAAAATGAAAAAAACAGAAAGAGAAAAAAAAAAAAAAAAAAAATTATATATATAAATTAACCTTAACCACATCTTGCAATATGGCCGCCACTGCAGAGCAGAGCTCACAATGCTCAGATGAAATTTAAAGAAACAGAAAGAAAAAGAAAATACAAATTAACAATGATCACATCTCGCAATATGGCCACAACTGCAGAGCAGCGCCCACAATGCTCGATGAAATAAGCTCGATAATCAACAATAATGCCAATATAAATGGAGTAATCACTCCACCCAGAGTAGACAAAATAAAATTAAAAAAAAAAAAAAAAAAAAGGTTTGGATTTTTAAATTGCAATTCCATTTCTTTTGATAAATGAGAAAAGAATAAACAATGTGTGATCACCACAAACAAGTAATTGAAAAATGCAGAATGGAGGATATAAACCACAGCACATCAGCTGATCAAAAAGGAGAACTCTATCCGTAGATAGGGCCTCACAACTGAATAACAAGTGGTTGATATCCTCGCGATACGCTGTGCTTACATGATCGCTACAATTTGAATGAAAATGGTTACCATCGAAAAAATTAAGCCGCACTCTAGTATGACCTGAACGAAGTCTGCAGATAGTAGTGAAAAAACGTCGAATTAAGTTAGGTGGGATAGAAGTAATATTATTATACCAAGGCATACTTGGTAGAGACGATTGGACATTTTCGTATGTCTTGCCTAAACTAGGCGAACTATTAACGAAGTTCTTCCAATCAGTACAGCTGTTCCTTTTAATCATGTCCAAAAGGTCCGTAGATGGTATAAAGGGGTATACTACCCCGTTTAATGCCGCTTCCTTAGCCGCTTGATCAGCTAAATCATTAAGAAAGATTCCGTGATGGCCAGGAATCCAACAGAATTTTACGGTACCTCATTTATCTATAATTTGTGTGTATTTAAACTTAATATCGTAGATCAGTGGGTGACAGCGATAATTAAAACTACTATAACTGAGCGCTAAGAGGCTACTAAGGCTGTCTGAGCATATTAAAGATTTTCTCTCAACATCCAATGACTCCAGTATAAAGTTACAAGCTTTATCAATAGCAAGCAGCTCAGCTGTAAAGATCGACGCCTCAGGAGAGAGTTTAAATTTAAATATTAAGTTATTCTCCACAATGAATGCAGCACCCACTCTACTGTTAGCACCCCAGAACTTAGCTTCGTCTGTGAATATTTTTAAAAAGGAAGGATATTGAGTTTCTGTTGTTTGTAAAAAATAGGAGTTTATTGCTTGGTTTTGAAGAGAATCTCTATTTAAGTTTTTGAAAAGATTTATATTTACATCAATGCTGCATAGATTAATACCATACGGTAGACTAAAATAGCCAGATGGCAGCATGGGAATAAGAGCTTCACAATATTGAATGTAAATATTGGCTCTTTTGACTAAAAGCGGCTTTTTCTGTTGAACAAACCTCCATTCCTTGGATATTTTACTTATCTTATCTAATATTGACGGAAGTTGGTAGTTGCAATATTTATTTAAAAATCTGTCTGCCAAAAGAGATCTTCTTATATGAAGGGGAGGGATCTTAGTCTCCATTTGGAGACTTATAGAAGGAAACGACTTAACATTTCCGGTTATAAGTCTCAGTCCGAGGTTCTGCATAACGTCTACTCTTCTCAAGAGTGATTTTGAGGCCGATCCATAAAAAACTGCACCATAATCAAGTCTGGACCTAATGGATGTTTTATAAAGAAGACTTAAAGTTACTGGATCACCTCCCCAAAAGGTATTGCTAATAGCTTTCAGCGGATTAAATGCCTTAGCTACCAGTTGTATTAATGATTGTAAATGGAACTTCCAAGTTAATCTGGAATCCAAGTATATACCCAAATATTTAACCTGTTTAGAAACTGTAATTTTTTGATTATAAATTTTAATATCAATGCTCTGTTGAGAATACGGTCTCAGAGTAAATAACATTACGCGCGATTTAGATGGAGACAGGTCTAAACCAATTTTTAGAAGAGAGTTTTGAGAAGCGTTAACAGAAAATTGATTATCTTGAATACATGTGGGAAGATTCTTATGTCTGGTATATACAACAAAGTCATCAGCATATGATAAAATATGTGATGCTGTAGAAAGGCGAGTAGAAAAGATTGTTAAGATATAGATATTGAATAACAACGGGCTTAACACCGATCCCTGAGCAAGTCCCTTATACGCTGTCCGAACCTCAGTCTCTTTAGAAATCGGATTTATAAAGTGGAGTGATCTCCTTGTAAATAAACGACATAAAAGATTAGTTAAAGGGTATGGTATTCCAATCCTAATTAATTGCTCAAACAAGATAGGAATAGAAACATTATCAAACGCCCCCTTTATATCTAAAAAGGATGCTAGAAGGAATTCCTTGTCAATAAAAGATTTATAAGTGTCGTTCAAAAATTCAGCTATGCAATCTAAGGTACCTAAACCCGGGCGAAATCCAAAAATATTATGGGGAAGTACTTTATTGTTCTCAAGCCACCAAATTAGACGGTTCTTCATGACCAGTTCGAATGCTTTCCTTAGACAGGATGCCAAAGAAATCGGCCTATATGCAGGTGCTAGTGAAGAGGGGCTTCCCGGCTTAGGAATCGGATACACCAGAAATCGTCTCCAATCCTCAGGAACTAAACAATGTTGTAGGAGGCCATTGAAGATGTTTATCAGCATACCCTTAGCATTTCCCGATATGTTTTTAATTATTGAAAATGTTATCCCATCTATGCCCGGAGCTGTATCCTTTTTCCTGCTCAGTGGTGTAAAGAGTTCGGAGTAAGAGATTGGTTGTAGTAGAAAATGCATGTCAACCGTGTCTGCTTGTGTGGATTGATTAAATTCGCCTAATTCATCCGCAGCTGGCACATGTAGAGGAGCTGCTGTGCAAACGAAATCACAAAACCAATCATCATTCGTTGCGGTGTGGTTCTGCACATTTCTGTTCTTGAAGCGCTTCCCTAATAACCAAATATCTTTTAATGGCGTGTTCCTATTAAACTTGCCACAGAAATTTTTCCAAGCAGCTCTTTTGCTAGATTTTAGCATTTTACGTGTTTCTGCAGCAATTTTTTTATATTCTATATACGACGACATAGATCCTTCTGCACGAAACTTTCTTAGGGCTTCATTACGTTCTTTAATTTTTAATTCGCATTGGATGTTCCACCATGGCTTAGGTTGTTTTTCCCCTCTATATAAGAATGCTCGAGGAACTGATTCCTGTAAGGCTGAAGAAATAGCACTCTGAAATAGATTATACTTACCTATAGGGTCAGTGATAGAGTACAAATTATTCAGGCCCAAGTCAAGCGTATCTCGAAATTTGACCCAGTCTGCCTTTGAAAGTTTCCATCTCACGGTGGTCTGTTCAAAGCAGCGTGCCTGCGCATCAACACTGTTGGAAGTCTCTGTATCGATATCAATAGCGATCGGATAGTGGTCATTACCCATCGAGTGAGGAAGAACTCTCCATGAGCAATCAAGGAATACATATATCTTGTGAGACAAATGACAAATCCACTGGATTATTCGAGTAATGAGGGTTTCCTATTTTAGTCATAGAACCGTCATTAAGAAGACAGAGATTGGAGTTGGAAATGATATCCATTACTGCCCAACCCTTCCTGTCATTGCAACTACAACCCCAGCATCTATTCAAGGCATTAAAATCCCCGCCCAAAACGATGGGGACATTGTTAATATTTTCCAAAGCTTCAACAAACATTGTAGGGTCAATTGAGTGCTTGGGTGGAGAATAATATGAAATAAATATCCCAGAAAACCTCCTAATATTAACAGAGACCGCAACAGCATTAGATTTTGTATCGTTATTACGGCTTGTAAGATTTAGATTGATTTTACGGTGAGTTAGACAATTCTTAACTAAAATCGCCACACCACCATAACCATCTCCCCTATCTTCACGGTAACAACTGAAATTATTAATATGCAATTTTTTTTTGGCAGTAAGCCACGTTTCGGACAATAAGATAATATCTATATCATGTTGAACTAAAAATATCTCTAAATCGCATTTATTAGCGAGAATACTTCTAGCGTTCCACTGTAACACTCGAACCATGATAAAACGGAAAAAAAAAAAAAAAGGAGAAAGAAGAAAGAAGGGAAATAAAAGAAAAGAAAAAAAAATGAATTAAACCTGTTTAAACATAAAAAATCCTGCTTTTATTTATAGAGGAAAAATAAGAGAAAAAAATAAAAATAAAAGTATCTATAAAAAAGGTATATATATATATATATATATATATATATATATATATATAATTATATATGTATATATATAAAAATAAATAAATAAAAAACAAAAAAAAAAAAAAAAAAATAGTATTATTGATCATACTTGAGTAGAATTCGAGTAATATTAAAGTTTCGAAAATATATAATATCATAACTGTTAATCAAGGCTTTTTTTTCAGTACTACTTTATTATCTTTAATATTTTTATTTTTTGATGGTAAATCTACTGTCATTTTACTTTTAACAACGGGATGAGGTGACTTGACTATCGTAGCAGCAGGTGCAGAGCTGGAGGCATTTCCCTGCTGCGTATCAATATTTATTTTCTTCGTTGTATGTTTCCTTTCTCTGCTTCTCCTATCTTCATCTGAGGAAAAGAATGAGACTGAGCGTTTTAAAGAAGGATCGCTTTTGGAAAGTAGTTGGTTTTTATCGAAAAAGCCAGTTTTTGGAGAGAAAGGACGTGGTTTGTAAGTAGGAATATTAGGAGTATCTCTGTCAGGTTCGTTTGACAGAAGGGACGGGAAGTTATCATCATTCGATAGTAGTGCAAACCTGTTGTACACTCTGTTTGAATATAAGTCATTTTGATTGTAGGACTTCCGAATTTCAAGTGAAGCTTCTTGAAAACTTAAGTTATAGTCAGCCATCATCTGATTATTAATGTTGTTTTGTCTTTTTCTCTCGGAGCAAGACGCGTCTGTGGATTTATGATTGTCACCGCAAAAAACACACAAAACCATTTGACTGATGCACTGAGCTTCAATGTGGCCGTTTCCTCCGCATCTGGCACATCTAGGTTTGCCCTTACATTGATTTGCGATATGTCCGTATCTCATACAGTGGAAGCATTGCCTGGTTCTTCGGACATACGGTTCACAGGGGAAACGCACATTCCACATGTATATATAGGAAGGAAGATTTTGTCCTTCGAAGGATACCAGAACTGTAGAGCTTGGAACGTATTTAGTCTCGCCGTTTACAGTAACACGCTTATTAAGTCGTTTTACATAATTAATCATATATGGTTCACACAAGATCATTTCTAATAATTGTTGTTCGTTATAATCGATATCGACACCCTTAATGATTCCCATTCTGGAAGTCAGATACGTTGGAATATAAGTCTTATAGCCATGAGACAGGAAGAAATCTTCTCCAGCTAAATTATTTGCCGAGGCAGCGGTGGCAAAATTGACAATGACTCTGTTACGCCCAACCTTTTTAATTTCATTAACATCTTTACATAAGTTTGATTTTCTTAGAGTTTCGGCGACTTTGAGTGCACTGATTGATAAACGAAATTGTTCTTGATCATCAGTATTTAATTTTTCGACAAACACTTTGAAGTGTTTTGTATCGCTACCGTAAACTGGGTTGTATTTATTAATTGTTTTAGATGTAAGCGAGACAGAGATATCCTCGTTGCTTGAAATATTATTATTTTGATTATTCGTATTAATTTTATCTAAATCATTATCACAGCTTTTATCTCGGTTAATATTATCATTATTCGAAATATCATTGTTGTTGTGCGGTAAATTAAAAGAGGAATAATCCATAACTGGACTACAAATGTCCGTTGGGGTTATCGTGAGAGAACTATTGCCGACCGGGGGGGGGGGTCCCCGTATCGGGGTTAAACATATTAAAGAACTATTACAGATAAGATAACGGCGTATACCACCCGCCGAGAGTGTGTGTGTAAAGTGTATATCGGAGATCGATCAACCGAGGTGGAAGCCGACAGCAGAAGCAGAGTAACACGAAGCAGCAAATAATAAAATAAAATATGTCAATTCGATTGATGAAGAGACGTTTGTTTTCGAAAACGCGTAAACACACAACCGAACCGAAAAGTATGATAGTAACTTAAAATAACTTAAAAATATTATGTGCAATGATTTAATTCTTTTTGGCTATTTACAGGAAGTGCATAAGATAGAAAAACACCATGCTGCATTTATTCGAACTGTTTATAAAAACCCTAAGGGATTTACGAACTCCTCTCTTTGTTAATGTCTACTTCGACCATTTTACGTATTCGGTTATTTGATTTGACCCGAAAGTGGGCTTATTCACCTTCAGTCTGTAATTTTCAGCGTAAGTTCTTTTTCCAGTCATAATGCAGTTCCTGAAATTCCTGCAAGATTAATAGTTCTTAGAACGGACTTCGAATCGCGATAGAAGATAAAATGATTTGATATATGAACTGGCTACATTGAGTCGCCTCGCTGTATGACTTTGATATACTCGCGTTCATTGATTTGCATGAGTTCCCAGTGATGCACTTTATACGGGGCTGAAAAGAAAGCTGCAAAATCTACCGACAACTTTGTTATAACATGTAGTGCCGCCGTACTGTTTCATCGTCTATTTCAGTTCCGGTTACTGTGATTAATTATGTATTGGGTGATTTAAGAATCCTGTTGCATTCCAACTAGTTACAATTATTCGAACTTTACAAAGTAACTAAAGAAAATTATTACGAAAGTCGTTTTGGGAAGTTTTTTTTTAAATCTAGTAATTTAGAGTAACCTTTTAGGTTATGCAGGAGCATTCGCGTCTGGCACGTCGTTAAAAGCTTTCTATTTATCCATCAAGTTCAGTGATCCGCTACAATATTTTTATCGACTTTACTCATCAGACTGTCGTTTTCATCATTTTTTTTTTTTGGCTTCTCCGCGTATTTTGTAGTTGCTCCTCTTTTATGCGACCTCTTTCACCATCTGTACATTAAGAGACCGTTACGTATTTTAGTATTTGAAACATACCGCGGCTCGTTCGTTATTATGCGCATAGCGATTTATTTCGGAATGTTTGAATCATTTTTTGTATCTGGGTAAAAACCCGATTCTATTTGGTTCAAAAATCCATAACGCCGGAGCATGTAGATCCGAGAAAAGTACACGGGACCTACAAAGACGTCCGTAGACTGTTTAGGTGATTACATTCGACGACCAATTGTGACAGCGGGTGCTCGATCGATTATTGATAATTTATGGTTTAAGCCATTGGTTGCTTTTGAACAGGTACCATCACAGTCTTATTTGACTTTATAATGTCGACGAACTCGAACCTCCGGCGAAGAAGCGATGCCCGCTGAATTTTAATTATTGCGCTTATGTATATTTAACTAGTGCGAAATAAAATTAATTAACGCTTCATTTTTGATTTATTGAACATAGAAGACATCTCCAATGGTACTAAAAATAAATCTAATTACGAACACAGCACAATACTGAAATCTGTTATATAACACTTAAAGTATAACGTTTTCGGGTCCAGAGTCCGTCATCAGCTAGATGAAAGAAGCGATAGAAATTATGCGTGCAGATTTTTAAAAAAGGGAAAAGAGAAGTAGTAAAAGAAAAACTCTAATAGTTCACAAATGTTTTGTTACCGTCCGGAAAATTGACCATGGCGACATCTTGGCCAGAGCAAGTATGTAAGACCGCAGACTAGCCGAAATGTCGACAGAGCACGATATCGTGATCACGGAGAACAAGACTCCAGAGAATGAATGAAGAAATTAAAAGAGCCGGTCGTTCGATGAAAGGTTGGGAAATTGTACAAACGAGGAGCGCGTAAATTGGCGCTAATGGAAAAGGGAAGTTAATTGAAGCGACAGTTAAAAAGTATCTGCAATAAGTGGTCGTATTCGATTTTCAAAATGCGACATTCGGCCGAAGACTGATATAGTTAAAAACGATTTTGATGCTTGCTGATGATTAGGTCGAAAAGGATTGTTACAATATCTGTCAGTTCTGAAGGAGGTCTCGATTCCTCGGCTGGTAATTATTGATGCGCGCGTTTATCTGACCTGGCCTAAAGATCTTGAATCGCTGAGCACTCGATATCCGCTAGACTGCCGTTAGATTCGAGAACTCAGTTACTTCACTGAATGAAGTTGGCCGAGCGGGTGATAAATGTTGCGGTCGATGTACAAGAGATTGTGTATTGCTTATCAGAGATTCGGCAATTACTGTGCATTCGAAGAAGCAAGTGTAGAGTCTGGTATAGGTGCGATTACGAACTGGTTTTAAATTATCTGTTCGATGTTTCCTTAACCAGAAGGATTACCATCGATGAGAAGTTTGCGGGCTGAAGTCTAAGAGCTATTCCGCCTCAAAGCCACCACCGACATGAAGGTAAAAGACGAGCGGAACGACATCATTATGGTTCTTGCCTTAAAATCCGAGACCTTATCCTCTGTCGCTTGACGAATTTTCGATATGAAGTTTTCCATTTGTCTATATTATGGGGAACCACGTTTCGACACCGGCTATGACACGTCAACAGTGAGTTTTGTATCGTAGAAAAAATATTTCACGCCGCTGCCACGGTTAATCGACAGAATTCACTATGTGTTCTGCGACAAGCATTATTTCATGAAACAAGAACTGTCACTTCCAGACCTCTTATTGTTTCTGATCGAAACATGCGCTGCTCCTTCATATAGAGAGGTAATAATAAAAATAAGTTCGATTTCGACAGGGTAAGTCGAGAAAATGAAGGTGCTTCTATCTCTGTCCGCACAAAACAAAAGCTAAGTAACAAAATGGTAACCTTGGAAGAAATTATAAGCACATTCAGATACATTTTGGCTGCTACATCGGTATAATTGGCTTGCGGGTTTACTGTTTTGGATCTTCCTGCCATCTTCGGTAAACCTACCACAAAGTAAAAATGATATCAATCTCCAAAGTAACACGTTCTGAAAAGTAATCCTGATAGTGCTGTCTACAATACAATACACTGATGACAGTTCACATTTGAAAGTCCTGTAAACAAAAAAATCCGTATTTATATTATTAATTCTATTTTCCCTTTCCGGTCAAGGGGGTGTGATGATGTAGGGGCATTTCGTGCGTTTCATCGGTTAACTAACATTTGATATACCATCTTTTAAAAGCTATAAAAACTATTAAATTGTCATTCTGAAATTTAATATTTACCGTATGTTTCAAATTTCTAACACAAAAACGTAAGGTAAACACAGGACACGTTTGCGGCATGCCATTTTACCTGAGTTACGAGAAAAACAACATATAAAATACTTACCGAACGTTGTGAAGCGTGAATCCGGGTTTTTAAGAAAAATTAGTATATTGCCGTTTAAATTGTTCAATCAGCAATTTCGCTAATTATCTCAGAAATAAGTATGAATTGGTAGTGGTTTCCAACATTGTTTCGTGTAACGATGAGAATCGATCATTGGACCGGCGGAAAAAAGTAATAACGGTACATCACGGAACTGAGACTTGAACGGGGACCACTCGGAGAAGAAATTGAAACAGTTTTTGCTGTAAAAATAGTTCGGAATACAATTTATCCGATACAACATTCTTGTAGCAGGTACACAAAACCTGTTACCGCTTTCTGACGGAAAAGACGTATGACCAGGGGCAGTGTTTTTGAAAAAGTTGGTTTTTAATTGCCGCGGTCGACTTCATTCAATTAACGACCGGAATAATTGAGCACGGCCGAAGAACTGCTGCAGAGATAACAGGAATTGACTTAAGCAGCGCGACACACACTTACCCCCGAGGGTAAATATCGATCTTAGCAGCGGTCTTAGCAGAGTTAGCAGAGTTAGCAGAGTTAGCAGTGTTAGCAGTCTTAGTAGTGTTAGCAGTCTTAACAGTCTTAGCAGCAGTGCCACAAAATGCAGAGATAAAACTGCCTGGCATACTAATGCTTCTGTCACTGTCAGAAGCGAAGCTGACATTGGCAGCGACGAAGGGACGTGCGATATCGGCGGTCGAGACTGCCGTTTTAGTAATGACGACACGCGATAATCAGGAAGGGACGAGTTTTTAAACTGTGCAGGGAGAGCAGAGGTATCAGGAGAGAAAGATTTAAAGGAGTCGATGGAGTCGGCGCTGCCTAAGCGTGGGTTGTCCCGCGGAACGCAGCAACGGCTATGACGGTACAGCAACAAAAGCATTACCATAATTACCGCATTAAAAGCGACGAACGAGCCGGGCAAACGGCCGCTGACGATGTTTATAAAACCGAAATTTAAATCGTTTTAAACCCGGTTAACCGTTATTTTTTACCTCTGCACCTAGCCCCCCCCCACCTCCCGCGCGCGCCCGCCTGATTCCTCCTTTAGCGGTAATAGCGTACCGCGTTCTGAGCCGCTTTATATTATTAAAGACAATTATTTACAAAGCTAAATTTCCTTAATTACCGCCGCCATTAATTTATGCTACTTTAAACGGGCCGCCTCCTCCGACGCGGAGCGATTCCATCGATACCGTCGTTAATATCGTTATAATTCGAATTAATCGTCGTTCGTTTACTTCGGCGTTGCATTTCTCTATTACTAATGAATTGGCAGCCTTGTTACTTCGAATTTTATCTTTTCGCCGCTTTCCAACCTAAAATAGTTATGCTCCAAAATATGGTTGCGGTGCGCGGGTCGGGGGGATTTTAAAATCTTCAATCTACGCCGAAACCATTAACGCTGCCCCGTAAAGTTTTTCACAATTAACGGACAACTTTCGATTACATTCGCCTCTATTATTAATTACTTTTATTCGATTGAGACCAGTCCGTTTTACGGGCGTGTTTGTCTTATTATTTTCAGGTGGGACAAATTTATTTAAACTATGCTTCAATAACACCGCAGTAATACGATCTACGGCAGCCTGCCTGAAATTGTTCTCTTGCTTTTCCGTCTAGAGAATTGGTGTTTTGCTTATTTTTGGTTGATTTTTTCGCGAAACTAAATCAATTGAACCTTAAACTGCAAGGGTCATGAAATTTGAAGTTGCAAGGCGCAAGCAATAAATTTCCCCATATGGAGATAAAATTAGTGAATTTATCACTAAAATCGAGCTATTGATCGACAAGGTTGGAAGAAAAAACTTTTCTGCGTTTGATACGCCGAATCGAATTATTGACAGGCAGCATGCTGAGATTAAAAGAGAAATACAAAAGATACTTCATTTGAAACATTTAAAAAGTGAATTCAGTCGCTATTTTCCTGACTACTGTGAGGATGAAGGTGTGTTCGGAAAGTGATCAACGTTTCTGAGGTGCCTGATGAAATTCAAGAAGTAATTGAAGTGCAACACAATGGTAACTTGAAAGATATATTCGTGACAGGAATTAATTTTCAAAATTTTTTTTTTGGACCAAAAAATTCAATTTCTTTCCCCCCAAAAATTCAAGAAATTACTGTACGTAACCGAACTTTGTTATCAGCGACATATCTATACGAGCAGGGTTTCTCGGCGCTTCTGATAATTAAAAGCAAGCATCGAAATCAGTTGGACTCCAGTGCGTGTTTGGCTTTGAGTAGCACTGAACCAAGGATTCAGAAGTTAGTAAAAAGTATGCAGTCACAGAAATCGCATGAAAATAATATACATATTTACCTCTATTCTATAAAATTTTCGTAAAAAAAAAAAACCTAAAATACTGTTTGCATTGAATAACTTTTTTATGCGTGTCTTATTTATAAACAGATAGAACAACCCTTTATTTATTTACATTTACTGTATATTACCTCGAAACGGTAGTTGGTGGTCCATGGCAGACAGATATTTTGTCAAATGGTCCCTCATCACTTAAAGGTTAAGAACCACTGGTCTAGTGAGGTTTTACCGTGTTCCGAAACTTTAGGATGTTTCACTTAAAACGGTTACTATGATGTTTTTTCAAAGTGTTTTTGGTTGTTCCGTATTATTTTACAATGTTTTCATTGATTTGTCATCGGGCTGTTAACAACACGAAGAACCACTACTACAATGGGTACAGTTGTATCTTCGTAATTACATATAATTACCTACTACTTTTACGGCCTAATCCGGATTATTGAATATTTCGCTTTCAACATTTGTTTACAGTATCTTTAAAATGTACACAGTGCACCACAGTTCTGCTCGGTGTTCTGCAGAATTTTTGTTTTAGTTCTATAACTACGAATACATTTATATTTAATAAAGAATCTTTTAACATCCCGTTTGTTAATTATAGATGATAGTAAGTTATAACAAATAGAAATTTAAGTATTAAATGATTGCTTACTTAAAAACGGTTTATCGGGTATAACCCATCGTCAGCTAAAAATACAACTCGATGATTTAAATTTGTTTCTGGTCACATATATTGAGTTGTGTTTTTATTAGCTGATGATGGGTTACACCCGATAAACTGTTTCTAAGTAAGCAGTCATACCTAAATTTCTATTTGTTATAACTTACTATATTCTATATTTCATTTGATTTTCGATTTGAAATGCACTTTAAAAATGCCATAGCCGAAAATATAAATCGTAAGACGTTGAAAAAGTTTTTGTCGCACATTTTTTATTATTTAATCTATCTGCGCAGTACGCAATCTATGCTAAAAAAAAATATATATACATATATATATATATATATTACGATCGCGTATACATATATTTGAAATAGTTTTTTTTTTTTTTTTTAGATTCTTGGACTCAATATCTATCTGCGTAATGCTTCGAAAATATTCTTTCTCCAGAGAGAGCTTTTGTATTTTGTAACTTTGATAAAAAATATTCATTTAATATTGCACTCGTAATTATTTTACTTTTGTCGCTTTATTTTCAACAATGCGACAATGTCGTTTATTTGACGATTAATTTGTAATTAATTAATGACGACTTTTTGTATAATCGACCGACTCTTGTTGTTCCTGACAAAAAAACTTTCGTAAAGTAAACGCTTATTTATCTGTTTATTTTCACGCTACTAGTTTCTTTAAAATATGCCGATTGCACGGTTATGTTTTTTTTTCTCTAATTGATTAACATCTTTCTCTTTACATTCTCCGCGGATTACCAAAATTTACCTCAGCCAGTGAACGTCTGGAGGAAGGTAATTAGATCTTGGAATTTTATTTTTCGTTTACTTTATCAACATTACTCGTGTATGTGTTGATTCTTCACTTGCAGTACCAAATCTCGCTGAGTACGATCTAGGGGCTTAATTTTAATCAAACTCGGTTGCCTACAATAAAGACTGAACTGTTTATAGAAACGATTATTAACATTATTATTATTATACCGAAATTCGCCTTTATAATTACGATATTATTTTAACGCAATGATTAAATTTTTACTAATTGTAAACGAGATTTTCGTAATGCGAATTGTCATTGATGATGGTAGTGTGCATGTGTTGGGACGCTAGTATTCTCTTTGCTTTTGTATAAAATTAAGCGTCCGGCAGAACTCTGTAGTAAAACGGAATTCAGGTAACTTATACGGACACTGGGAAATTTCGCAAAAACTTTTAGCGGCATTCCTTACGACGATGAATACTCTCGTTGCGTAATATCGCAATAGAATGAACAGTCTTCCTAAAATTGATCTTTCACCTGGGAGTGATTTACGAAAAACATTTATTTTCCTTCTTACAATTAGTTGCGGTTATATGTTTTCCTTTCGTGAAATATGCGCGCCTTCAGTAATACGTAACTTTCCAAAGAACCACTTTTTCTCTGCTCAACAGAGTCCTGTTTTGTCGAGCAACATCACGGCGGCGTGGTCGTGACGATAAACTTTACGGGACCGGGCAATTTCAAACATTGCTAGAAGGAAGAGAAAACGTGCAGCCGAACAGTTTAGACTCATTTACTTGCGGTAATCCAGGGAACGGACAGTTTTACCGGCCTACTTTGGAAAACGATAAAAACACCGTGAAAAACAAAAAAATATCGTGCAAAACAAAAAAAAATATCGTACAGAACAATAAAAATATCGTGCAACACAAAAACTCGTTAGTATATTTAATAAATATTAATAAATCAACAGCAATAAACAAATATCACAAATTCGGTATACATTAAATCTAGCTCGTGTAACAAAATATATATCGGATAGAAGTAACACTTTCTACATACGTTATAATGAACGCAATGCTGTAATTAGACACGAGCATATATGCAGAAGTCATCAGTGGCTGAGAATATATCAATTTTAATACTGAGACCGATTTAAACGTTGTAAAGTATACGAACGTTTATTATACAAACACTATGCTGCCGTAATCGTCGTTGCACTGTACGAGATGAAATTGGTGTGTTCGGAACCCTTGTGAGTTGAGAATTCCTTCTACGGCAGGATAATGCAGTAAGTTGGAATTCCTACAATGGAGATTGGTCAGCATGCAGTCCGGGTCTGAATCTGACAGAGCACTTGTGGGATATGCTCAGACGATGTTTTTGAAGTCGTAGTCTACCGCCAAATTCATTGTTGCAGCTGGGTAATGTGCTCTTTTAGAGGAGTGAGATTTAATTTCGTAGGACATTATTCGCACTCTTATTGAATCTGATTGAAGCTCCAGACGGCAATACGAGATAATAAATCAAACAGCTTTTATTGTTCTTTGACTTATTTATAATTTTTTTCGCTTGTTTTAAGATGTGTTCTCTATAATTAATTATTTTCATTATTTTACAGAATTTACGTACTTGGACTGTGCAGGTATAACATTTTTCCTACATTTTCAATATATTAAATACATTTTTCAGCATATTAAATACATTTTTGGAACGTTTCTACTGCATTTTTCTATCTTCTAGTCAAATTTTTACAGTGCGGAAAGATTTTTGTCGCGCAGTATGCATATATATATATATGTATAGTCGGTAAAAATTAAAATATAGGGACATTTTTTCGTTACATAAAATTGGGACATTTTTTCTAATGGGGGGGTGGCCTAAGAATTACGTTGTAATTAATATGTATATATATCATTAAGACAACGATTCTTGAGTCTACAGTGAAACAATTACTGAGCGAACCAGTCACTTCTAGTTTACTGAACAACTTAACCACTAGCTATTCCAAAATGGCAATTATAAACAAGTTTAATGGGAACAAAGAGAAATTCGTCTCGTTAGAAATTCTGTTTTTTTTTTTTTTTTTTTTTTGCCTGTGACAATCCATAATGACCAATCCGGATTAAATTATTACGATTATTACCGTTTATGACGTTCGTTCTAAACATCTTGTACGTACTAATTAAAAGGAAAATTTGTGTTTTATGTTCTGTAACGCAACTCGGTCCTACCGTTACAACAATTAACCTTATTTTTCCCGGTCTTTTTCTTTTTTTTAGGATGTCGACACGATTCCGGATCTTCACTTCGTCATCTGACACTTTCCGTCTCAGTAATTTAATCAGCTCTCAGAAGGTTAAAGTTATTTTTAACTTCATCTTAGAAGAACTTCTTCGATATTGCTTAACAAACCTCAAGCATGTAATGGCTGTTAAAAGTATTTCAAAGATAAATTCATTATAAAGAATAAATAGAAAAAAACCTTTCGTTTTTGTTGTTAATTTTTTTTTTTTCTCATTCTCATTTTATTTGCAATATTTTCGACTAGTGTGATTCTGAAATGCTAAAACGACTACACTAGTACGTAGGCTTTTTAGCAGCGTCAATGAACTAAAGCAGAAAATGACATTAGCTGGAAAGAATCGTACCATTTCTGCTGCTCGAATGCTCCAAGAGTCAGTATGATGGTAGTAGCGACAGCCCGGGCATACAGGATAATGACAAAGGCTCAGTGGCCTTCACAACTACCGCATGATGGATGGTGGCCGCTCGGTTCACAAGTCTATTTTACGTTGCATTTCGTTTTACGTTTAATTTCGAATTAGCACACCGCATTTTGTGCAACCGGCGATGGATACGTCCAGAGCGGTGTGGTCCGTAAGACCGCAAGACTGTTTGCGGCCAATGCTGAAACATTCCATCGAAGCGCTTCAGAGACGACAAAAGCTAAATTTGGCCGGAAGGGGATTGAAAATTCTGAGCGGCCGTAGTCGCTGTGATTCTACTAATAGAGTCGACTTGCGCGAAATGATCACTCGCCGAGCGCACGATACCGATGAGTTGGAAATGAAATTAGTTCCGAAATCAGCTGTAACGAATTAGATTAATCGCGGAAAAGGGGGAGGTCACAAAAAAGCGTCTGCGGACGGATGTTTTTTCTTCAAAAGCGATTTTTTTTCAAATTGTCTATTAAAATGGGGGCGGGAAAGACTAATTAATAAATAAACGGCGTCGCTGGCTGCGGCGAACCGGGGCGGCTAGTTCGACTGGCCAATTTTTAATTCGGCGGGCCTTTGCGCCGGAGAACGCTGTTGAATTCGTTTATGCGCTGCCTTTGTATTTATTTATTTTTTCCTCGGCTTCATCAGCGGCATCATTCTGCACACCTCATCCCATTATTTCCTCATTAATGCGATAATTATCCGGTTCGGTTAATTTCGTTATTATTCCGCTTCCCTTTTTCAAGAACTCTTCCTTCTCTTTTAATTATCATCGCCGCAGTCGTCTACTTTGTCTTCCTTTATTCTTTAGCTATTGTTTTTTTACAATTTCTTTTAAAACGCGCTTCTGAATAAAATATAGAGCCGTTTTTGCTTTTTTTGCTTCTTCTCAATTCAAAATCTGGAGGAGGATAATAGCTTACCGTATTGGGTTCCTTAGTTTTCTCGCAACGAAGTGTTTAGAGTTCTCAACAGTAGACTTTCTGGCCAAAAAAGAAGAAAAAAAAGTATTCCTTTCCTATAAAAGTATAAAAGCAAACGCTTAAATTAAACACATATCAACATGTTGGAAAAACACCAGAAGGAGAGGAAATGAAAAGCTCGGATTAATAAAGAGATGAATTACACTTATCGTTTGGAATATCGGGAGCGGTGCCGGCAATAATCGCCTACTAACCGGATTAGTAATGAGCGGGGGGGGGGGGCGTTCGGAACAATGGAAGTTGCGTCCATTCTCGATAAACTCCGCGATAGTCGATTAAGATGATAGGCGCATGTAATATGATCCCAGGGGACGGTAAATAGCTCGTTGCCATCGGTAACATATGCGTTCCAAATGGCCGGCCAGAGACCAGTTGGAAGACCGAAACGAAGGTGCTATCATTACAGCTGATTCCAAAGACACTGGAATATCGATCCAAGCTCGACATTAAATCCTGAACGCGTGTTCAGTTAAAAAGGCAGAGCACTAACGGGAAATTGTCGTTGATGAAGAATAAAACGAGGTTGGTATTAATCGCCTATATTCTAATTAAGAGAACATCGGATCGGGAAATATATGCGACATTCGGAAGAAATTCGGATCACACTGATTTATCGAAATACAGTAAAGTCGGTATAATTTTAGTCTCTTCTAGACGATAATATCGCATATCACTCATCGTTAATGATGTAGTTCTTCGGTTTCCTCTAAATTAACGCGATAGCAACTCAGGCCTTTTTCACATATTCAGGCAATGCGTAAATTAATTTTAGTCTCAGTAATATATGTTTTCATTTTATCGTTCCCAGTCCTAAGGATTGGATGTACTTCGTGAAAATAAAAAAAAAAAAAAGACAACAGACTATTACCGTGTATTTAATTTAAATATTCAATCTTAAAACTTGTACAATCTTTATGAACTAATTTCCAAACAGACAGTGTATTTCAGTGCGGATATTCTTTTTCATTTCTCTAGTTCGTCTTTTCTTAAACGGATGTACATACTTCATCTGGCTTTTTAATTTTACTATTTTAAGATGCTTACCGTTTATTTTCAGCATTACACATTGTCATGAGCCTACAGTGAGTAACGTGAATAAAATATTGATTTTGTGTTTGGAATTCTGGCTTTCCTATGCTGCGGGAAATGAAAAACATAGATTAAATTTTATATTTCTTATTTTATTTATTATCGATCAACACAGCATAGTATTTCGTATATATTTCTCTAGGAATGTTCGAACCGAGTAAAGTAAAGTAGTTGATTAAATGGTTCGAACGGTTGGGAAGTTGGAATATAATTCCGATGCCGTACCAACACGATTACGAGGGTGGTTCAAATATAAACCGGAATTTTTAAATAAACGCGCGGAAAATTTATTGCGGAAAAAGTGGTTGCACCGGCAGTTAGACCGGTTTGTTACGAAGCGTGTAGAGCAATTAGAACCGCGTAAGCTCACTTTTTAGTGTAGTTAGAGCCATGAGTGAAAAAGAAGTACCAGTGTCTGTTGCGCAACGCATCATTATTCGTTTTTTAGTCAAAGACGACGTAAAATCCGTGGAAATTTACCGAAAATTACGCGAACAGTTCGGCGATGAGTGTCTCTCCAAAACTCAAGTGTACGAGTGGTGTTCCGCGTTTCGAAAAGGACGTGAAGTGGTGTCAAACATAGCACATGCGCGGCGCCCAAAAACCAGCATTACAGATGAACACGTCAAAGCCATCGAACAACTCATTTTGACTGACCGACGCGTCCGTGTACGCGATATGACCGACGAATTGGGCATCAGCATAGGTAGTATTGAGACAATAATTCATGATCGGCTAGGTTATCGCAAAATTGCAGCCGGATGGGTGCCGAGACTTCTGAATTTTGAACAGAAATTCACTCGTTGGGAAGTTTGTACGCGTCTCCTGCAGCGGTATGAAGAGGAAGGAGAGAATTTATTGCGGCGAATATTCACCACGGACGAAACTTGGGTACACTACTATAGGCCGGAGAGTAAACGCTCGTCTATGGAGTGGCGGAAGAAAAAAGAGGGAGCGCCAGTCAAAGCGAAGGTTACACAGTCAGCTGGGAAGGTGTTGTGTACCGTGTTTTGGGACATGAAGGGAGTGATCGCAGTCGATTTCCTAACTGAACAACGTACTGTGACGGCGCAGTATTACAGTAACCTCCTAAAAAACACAGTCAAACCGGCCTATCGAACAAAAAGGCGCGAAATTCCGATCCGTAGTGCGATACTGCTTCAAGACAACGCCAGGCCACATACCGCTCGGCTCACGATGGAGACATTGGCCGAATTGGGCTGGGAAACACTTGAACATCCTCCTTACAGTCCAGATTTGTCGCCTTGTGATTATTATTTGTTTGGCCCGTTGAAAGAAGCACTTGGTGGACAACGTTTCGACAGCAACGATGAGGTGGAATCGTTCGTGCGCAAATGGCTATGTGACAAGCCGCGAGATTTTTACGAAAAAGGAATAAAAAAATTGCCGGAGAGGTGGAAAAAATGCGTAGCGTGCGAGGGGGGTTATCTCGAAAAATTGTAAAAAATAAGAGCACTGTAAGTATAAAATAAAAATGTTTATGACGAAATTCCGGTTTATATTTGAACCACCCTGTAAAATTAACTAAGGCTAGACGCGGATACACTGCCCGACTAAAGCGACGTAATTTTGCCAAAAATTACGCGTATGATAAGCATGATGTGTCGTTGCGACTGGTCGGGCAGTACCGACAGCTGATCGACTACCTGGGTTTTCGCGAGTCTTTCGTTCGTTCGGCAATTAATCAGTAGTATCCGTTTTTGCTCTAAAAGAGTTATCGTAATTGAAGCGTTGCGTGGTCAGCGGACCCGCATCAATTTTTAAATTAAATTTATTTTCCGTCGACATAATAATTAATACGTGTGAAGAATTTTTAATATTTTTATATTTGCGTTGTTTATCTGTTAAATGTGTCGATCACCTGCTTTTGTTCCGAAGTACTCTAGTCACCGACGCGTGGTCTAATTGTGTGTGAATATATCTTTTTATTAATAATTTGAAGTTATTCGCGTCTATTACGTGACACATAACTCGAGCTTCCAGGCGTGGTTGATAGTTCGGAGGACACGGCAACCCGAGCCGCTGTGCGATAGCTATTTGTTTAGCTTGGGTGGTTTCTCCGTCTTTTTTCTTGATCTAATCGTGAAACTGGAGGAGTTTGGAGAAGCCAGAGTCACGTGACATCACAATTGAGCATACGATAACATGTAGTGTACGAAATCTTAATAAGATCGACGACAAAATTTTTGGTATAAATATCGATGACTCACGAAACTCACGAACGGTTTGACTTATGAACTTCAAAATTGGATAATTAACAATTAAAATTCTCCGCTCAAAACCATGTCTATAACTTCGAGCTGACCCCGATTATTACCCCGGGTGGCTAAAAAAAAACCAAAACAAAAGCCATCGAGAATATATATATATATATATATATATAATGTAGGATTTAAAACGGCTTCAAAAATCACCCATTAAGAAATTCATAACTCATCCAATAGATAACCATTTAAAAGTAAAATTTAAAATATTAAATCGTAGAAGTTGTTTCATAAAATCGAAAAATTACTAAAAACATCAAAAAAAAAAAAAAATGGCGTTTTCATTTAATCAATAGCCGAGTAAAAAAGCTGAGAAAATCAAAACGTATCTCAAATAGGCGCATAAATAACCGCTTTATAGGAAAACTATAGTCGAGCTTTATAGCTTTACATTTAGATCGTCGGAAGCGCTGAAAGCTCGAAAATTTTGAAAACAATATTATCTTCCCCCGCGGCATGCGATATATCGATGGAAAGATCACACTCTATTTGTCGGAAAGCAAATCGTATTTCATTTCCTTAACGAAACTTTCAAAGTTGGCGAAAAGGTCAAAAAGGACTAAAAACGACGTGTAGCTCCCCCCCCCCGTTGCGGCATGAGTATTATAGTTCAAAAATTTTGAACTAGATTGAAAATATGCGTAACCGCGTATATTTCTCTAGTTCGGAGTATCCGGGTTTCCAACTTCAAAATAAAACTCTTGGAATGTCGAAAGATCGAAATTTTTGAAAAAAAAATATTTTGTTTTACCCAGGCATATTGTTGGAAAGATCGCGCCTCATTTTTACCGGAAACGGAAACGTATTTCATTTTCTAAACGAAACTGTCAAAGTTGGTAAAACGTTCAAAACCTTCCCCCTCTTTTCGACGCAAAAAATCAGATTTCTTCGTTTTGAATTCAGTACTATGTAAACGTAAATATTACGGTTATCTTTAACTTGAATCCTCAACGTATCTTGACTGAATTTGTTATTTCTGTGTTTTTTTACGTATTGTATTATTGGTTTCATCAGAGTTCAATACGCATTTCGTTCATATTTTTACCCATTTCAGTTTCTTTTTCCACAGTGTCGCGACTGGCCCCGGGGTTTTTTGTGTTATTTGTTAAAAAAGGCTGAGAAATAAATTCTTCCTGCAAGCGTGAAACATTTTTAACCACTGGCGACAATGTTAACGGATTAAGATCTGAACAGACTCGGAACTGTATTAATCTGCTGAAAATAATTAAAAATCAACCGAAGACACATTTCGAAGTTACCTAGTTTATTAAAAACCTCACGAAACTATTATCGAAGAGAATATATTTCAGCTCCGCTAAGCGAAATAAATATTTCTAACAGAGAAATTACTGATACTAAAAGATAAAATCTATTTAGAATAATGATACGGGATGGAGTCAATAACTGTGCTGCCACTAACCCACATAGTATTTAAACGCAATTACTAAACAAGTTCGTACGGCTTAGTATGTTTAACACGTCTAGTAATTGAGCTGTTGACGCCGAACAGTTGAATCGCTCCCATGTTGACATGTGCGCATTGCTTCCCATGTTCCTTTGCTGGTTTCTTAATTAATTATTCGACAAACTGTACAACGGCGAATATTATCATTTCCAGTGAGCCCGCATCGATTACGATACGCAGGATTATGTTTTGTCGCCTTTGAATCCGATTTTTCAGCACGTCCCTACGGAGCGAATCGAATCGGTTTTAGTTATTTGTTCGTATAGCGGTAATTTGTCGAAGGTTTTCAACTATCCACTTACACCTGGTAACTTATTTTAGATTTGCGCAGTTTTTTACACGAACTTTCCACGAGAGGCGAGTATTGCATCTAGTGGTATTATTTTTCCACATGCATACGACTAGCATGGCGAAGAGTTTAGCTCGTTAAATCTGCCAGCTTTTAGTTTCCATCTACTAGTATGATTTACTGTTAATTGCAATTCTACCGTAGCTTCATCAGAAATGTCACGGTGAAAGCTGCTACACAGTTGTCTATTGCTGATATATTAAAGCAGGTCCTAGGACACCGGTACCCTAGCTGGTATATGGCGAATCGATGATATTCCACCGTTATAAGCTATTCGGAAAGTCCCGGTGTCGGCAGGTTTAGCAAAGAGTTATCGGGCAGGAGCCTTCTTCGTGTAATTTTGTCAAATGCTCGAACACTGTCAAGAACTGTTACGAATAGAGTATGTACTTCCTGAATGATACGCAATCCTGTGAAACCTATGAACACTAAACCGTTTTGTGAGTCCGAAGCCAACAGCGAAAAATCGATACGAAGTGTTTTCTTAGCGGGATAATCTATGGTGCCACCTTGAGAACTCTTGGCACATCGTCGAGTCGTACTTGTGTAAATTACGTAAATCACGGGGAAATTTCACTCGTCCCTGGGCTCATTTTTTATTTCTTATTTTCTTCCTATATCCGCGTGAATTTTTTAGTTGTTCCGCGGGAATTAGATTGCATATCATGCGGCTCAGAAATGATAAGTGACGAATAAATAACCCTGCTTTACGGCCGTCTTGCCCGGTTACCGATTATATCGCTGACAGAGACAATTTTAACCGATGTACTTTTCCTTTAGCCTTCCCCGAAAAGAAAACTAACATTTTGCGAAAGTGTTGCACAGTTTATTTTTGTTTTTTTTTTTGATCCCTAGTCCTTTCAAAATTGCCATGCCATCTTAAAAATATTCCATCAAATAATTTCGGTCTTATAATTCACGCTGATGACCGGCTGTGCTCATAACTGGAATTAACAAAAAGACGGACAAATTTATAAATTCTAAAATTCACCGGGTTGAATTAGAGTGAGCTTGGTCTCAAAAATAATACCCAAATGCTATTCAAATCAAAGAAACGGAAGAGACAGTAATTTAAAGAAGAAATAAGAAAAAATTGATACAAAACTAGGAGACAATTATCATTATATAAAAGAGATTAAATATTTTGGGTACGATAATAGACGAAAATTTAAAATTCAGCAAACATATTGAATACCCATATTATATGAAATTTTTTTTTTTTTTACTTTTTTACTTTTTTATATTATATGAAAAATTATACACTTCTCTATTGCATCGCTTTATAACAGTTCTCCTTCGGCTATAAATTGAGGAACAAAAAAAGGATATATTATGTCTTATTTCGACAAATTACCGGTTCGCTTATATATTTCGATAAGATTAACAAAACAAGTGTTGAAAAACTGACTTCATTATTAAAAAACGGCTTTTGATATTATTTCAGGTTATAAAACTACTATTTCGTATACTTCGGTTTTCGTCATTTATTTCACCGATTACAATTTTACTAACGATATTGAAAAAAAAAGCAATGAATAGGAAAATGAAGCACTCACAAAAGAGATGTTAAAGGAGAGAATTAAAAATGAAACCATAGTTGAATGGCAAAATCAATGTAACAATGGGGCATTACCGGCAGGAAAACGTATATTTCCTCCTGCCGGATATCCGTATAAGATCAAAAAAATAAAAATTTCGATCGTTAACGCAAACCGAAAATGATATTAGTAGCAATGGTAATGCAGACCCCGAAACGTACTTTTGAAAACTGTAATCAATCGGCGAAAACGTCGGAGAAACATACAAAGCCGGAAAATTAAATTTCACGGAATGTTTCATCGATAAGTGTTAAAAAATATCTTACAGCAGTTTTAAAAATTCAAAAAAGAAAGTTCATTTACTCTCTGAAATTTTCACTAAAATGAGTTAAATTCCGAACAATAGATGTTAAGACGATGACTAGGGGAAAACTTTTAAGCGAAACTCAGTTCTCTTCGTATTCCCTTTAATAAATAAAATAAAATATAAATGGGGAAGAGATGGAGAATAGAAGAATCTTGACCCGGTCTAATGATCGCTTTATGCCAGATTCGCCAAGCTCTTCGCTGTCTTATCGCGTCACTTCTGAAAGATGCGTACATTCCGATGAATGCTTCGGTACGCTAGCAGCCTTGCTTGTATTATGGAACATTCGTACAGTTCCTCTATGATTAACAACCTGACTTTTGCATTTACACGATGATCTAGCTGGTTTCGAAACTTTCGTCCCAGTTTGCACTTCTATTTGTAGGAGATTTCCATTAGACTAATTGTAAATATAACAGCGCTAGTAGAGATGTCGTTTGAATTGTAAAAACATCAATTGAATTTGGTTTCCTTTACGGTCAGTTTAGGAGCCGCATAACAGCGAGTATTGCAGACTGCTCGCAGTAATTCCTTACCCTCAATAGGAGCTGAACTTGTAATTCTTCTTAGTATCTTACTCGTTACACTGAGCGTAAAATAATCACAAGTAGTTACCGCCTGAAACTAATTTCAGTGGCCTGCTTGATGAATTCAATCTGTCTTCTTTTCCTGCGCCTCTATCTCTCCTCCTCCCTTGATTTTCCTTTGTAGGATAAGTTCGAGTACTCTGTATTTATTTAATTTTTCTTCCGGTCATCTCTTCGCACATCAGCAGTTGAAAGGAGAAAATGCCCGGGGGCTTGTTTCGAAAACGATCTATTTTCAGGTTATACACACCCTTTGATATGGAAACAGTAAACAGCTCTACAACGCTACCGCGTTATTACGACAATAGTATCTTCAAGATAACACCCGAAAAACTTTTTCTCTTTTGTAATCGCTGATCTGCTATGTATACGTCCGGATGTGGTAAGTAAAACGGGTATCATGGATTATTGTGAAATTACCGGCGTTCACAATACACTAAGCCTAACGGCACTAATGAGAGTAGGAAAGCGAGTTTTCTCATGGGATCCGCCTTTACCTTCTGCCAGATTTCTCTGGTATAACTCAATTTCAGATTAGCTATTATATGCAGCTGGGAGCGACTTGGATTCGAAAAACTCCCGAAAACACTATACTTAGGACATGTGTTTTCATAGCCAATTAACCGCTATGATAAATTCCATATGGGAAAATGCGTTTTTCTTCGCGCACACCTTAGACAGGTCGCACGGATAAGCAGTTTCTCGTTTAGCGAATTTCAGGTCACGTTAAAGCTGTTATCATTTTGAAACACCCAATGATGAACATTAAGAACGAAAAACTTATACCGATTCGAAATGCAATGTCACATCGAAAAGCATTCGAATAAATAACCTGTATATAGCTTTCTTGTGAGATTGGAATCGCCCGATTCCATCCTTGTCTCACCGATGACGGAACCGGGCAAAAAGCAATAAAGTCGGGAATTCGTAGGAGCGCTTATAAAGGAGAAGGCTCTGAAGGAAAAGGAAGAAAGAAAAAAAAAAAAAGAGGTTGTAAACGTCCTGAATAGTTTTGCCAGTATCTCGGTCGATTTGAAATTTCAAAAAGCGCTGGCGGCAATTCCTCCGAAACTTCCAGATTCACCTTAATCAGTTGAGGATGAATTTGAAAGGGAAATGATGAAAGAAATTGTGATTAGAGGCTGGGGCCCTTCTTCGTGAATCAGTTCGAGCCGGTCGCGGGTATTTTATTCTTCGATTCGTGGTCGTGTCGGTTCACGATTGAAGTATTATCGATGACAATAAGTCGTCAAAGCTGTTTTTACTACGAAGCGCTTTCGATATATAGATTTCGAGTTTTATTGGCATTTTTAACTGCTCGCTGTTGTGTCCGATAATCGTTAACCCGATGTAATGCCATCGTTACCATCATTAAACGCAACTACGCATGCGCAAATTTAGCCGTTACGAGCGGCAAAGTAAACATAATTGGATTTTATTGTACAGTCGTAAAAAGTTTACATACTAGTACAGATTACTTTATGACGCGGCAATAGAGAGAGCTTGCGTGTCGCCGCCACTCGCTAATGAACACGTATCTGAACTCTAATAATACGCGCTACAAAGAGACTCATTCTAGTTATCTCGGCCCATAAAAAACAAAAAAAACCAACGCGCATATTAACCCATTTGTGTGCGCGTACCTTGTATTATTGTCAACGGGGTTTTTTCAGTACCCTGCCGGAGATGGAAAATCGATTTACGTGTCGACGGTGCAAATGGTGCCCCGGATCAGTGTGTGCACCACGGTGTGGTCAAATTAAATAAATGTACAGTCGGATTAGTTTCGTGTCCGGCTAAAGAAGAATGTGTGCAGCAGAAACGTGTAAAAGTTCAGACGGAAAAGTGCATTTACATCTTATAAAAAGGTCGTCGCTTTTTTGTACCGCCGATGCCATAAAATCGTTTTACAATCTGCTTCAGGGCTTTAATTAAACAGGCCGAAATGTTCGTATCGAGATAATGAGTTTTCTGTCGGCGTGCTTCTCCGGTTTCTGTAGAGCCTTTGAGCGAACGTCGACACCGACGCATTTCTCGCTGTCCATTCGAATTACTGCGTAGACAAGTGTAATTTATTTATTTATTTATTTACTCTTTTTTTTTTTTTTTTATAAATATATATATCTACGGAACTAGGCAGATGTATATTTATAATCCTTGTAGGCAACAGCTGCGAGCTTTTAAGGTTGGTCGGTTCAGGTGGAAAATAAAGTTGATGGTAGAACGATTTTCTTATAGCAAAAACCTATAAGCTTCTCCACTCGATAAATACGATTGACGTACACTATCGATAGATCTTCAGATATTTAATTATTACTTCACTGGTCAAGAGAAACATGCTCCTCCTCGTATCACGGTGTGATCATATTAGCAATTCTTCCGAATGTTTTCTCGGCAATTTCACCTTATTCCACATTTCCGAACACCATTTCCTTTCAGCAAAAAAAAAAAAAAGAAGTTCCCAATTTTACTCGCGTTGTCGATCTGTTTTTATTTTCCTCCTGCGAACAAGTAAAAGATGTGTTATGCGAAATACGGTACTTGCGCAGTACAGAGCATCCGAACTTTACCATCAGATCTCATTATTTGACTGAAGAAATGGCATGTCTTGTTTATTCATAACCCCACGAAATATTCCAAACCGTGCTAAATGGTCAAAGGTGAAATCTTCGCTTTTAACCAGAGAGTTAATTTCCTTGAATATAAACGGTGCAAATCATAGACGCGGCCCCCGAAGCCTTACACTCCATTACCATGAATTCTGCTCATTAAAATTTTCCACCAATTTCTCTTTAATAATAGCCTTTTCGCCTAATTTCGTAATTTTACTCTCGCTTTTATTATCGCATTTGTCTTTGGGCTGTTTTCTGATTAATGTTTTCCGTTTTCATTTAAGTATACCGTTTTACGTTTTTTTTTGTTTTTTTTTTTTTTTTTGGTTCTTTGTAAGCGGTCCTCGCAAGTTTCACTGATAGGACTTTTGATGAATCAAAGCGTACAGTATATAAAGTTGGCGACTCAACAAATACACGATTGGAATCACACAGAAGGCCTCATCATTTAGATGAAGAGGACAATTTAGAAAAGGCGTTAAGCTATGATGAAAACAAGAGCAAGACATCGGTTAATGATTGAATCGCTGGCGAATAATTTTCCGTTATTACAGTATTAGCGAATTTGAAAAATAAATATAATGCCTTACATCCTGTAGACACCGGCTCATTTATAATTTGGTACACGTAGCTTCGCTTCGAATTTCTTTAACCAATCTTCTTTCCACGTTATGTCTTTCACGCTGTCAAACCTCATGCTCAATCAAAACCAATCCACATTCAGAACAGATGCTAACTATTATTCTTATTCTCGTTAAATGAGGGATGACACTCGATAGTGACCCTACCTCAGACTGCAATCGTATAATCTCGTTCCCAACGCTTTACCTTAAACCACGGATAATTCTCGATCTTGATGGAATGATGTATTTTCTCTTTAACTTTATAATGTACCTACACTCTGAACTTAAATTTCTAGCTAGTTTTTTACTTTTATATGTATGAGAGGTATGAATTCGTCTCAGTTTAGTTCAGTATCTCTATTATCCATTTGTTTTGCGCAAGTTGTCTACTATCACACTGTCTCAAATTCCAACACACGCAGGAATCCCCATTTAAATATCAACACGTTTTATTTACGTAACCTAGTTACTAATTTTCTTATAAGATTTTTTTTTTTAGATTTGTACTTTTTAATTTTAAAGAATTAAAATCTTTTTATTTTGTCTGATTCTCCAGTATTCCAGAGCTAACAGCATCGAGCTCTATCATAAAAATGAGCAACCGGCGTATGAAAACAATACATATCCTAGCTAGATGCAAATTGCTATAGGAGAAACCCGCGGAATATATACTTTTTATCTTATCCGCTGACGACCTATCAGTATAAAATTAGTCCTAACCTGAATAACAGTTTTTCTCAGTAGTTCTTCAAATGCTACTTATCTAATTATTTAACATGTGCACATTATTATATCTAATATTATTAAGCGGGGGAGGAAGTGTCTATATGTATTTGTACGTCCCTCGATCTCGAAAACAGCTCGAACGATTTTCACGAAATTTGCACGCTAGCGAAGTTTTGGGCTAATAAATGGATCTGTCAAGGTCTAATCTACAGGTTTAAGCCGGGTTTCACAAATTCAGCAGTAAATCGCAAAAACAAACACTTATTGACATTTGCTGGTCATAGCGATTTAATTTTTAATTTTTGAAAACAATCATTTATTGATAAGAACAGTTCGTTTTTTATTTTCTGTATTAATTTTATATTTAAATAAGAAAAAAAAAAAAATCGGTTAATAAACAAACAGAGGAGAAAAAAGTACTGAACTGTTTTGTCTTTGCCTGCCATGTTGTATGGAGAGAGGCTCTAAATTCATAAATTAGTTTTAAAATATTTTTTATTTTTTTTTTATGAATAAGTATAAGATTAAAATAAAGTTAAAATTTTTGCATATCAATAGTTTATATTCAGTATTTATATATATTTATTTCTGAGGATTGCATGATTTTGTGAGCCGAGCAATTGCTCCGTGCGCCAGATAATTTATATTAAGAGCGGCGTCAAAAGTTCTTTCCAACTCAAGTATTATATTCGAAATAATTTAAGGACAAATTGTTTCATTTTTCCAATTACTATTTTGAAGCATGTCGTTTAAACGAAGTACTTGTTTGTTAATCATTTGATGCTTCTGCTCCTTAAGGTTAACATATAACATTGTCTGAAATATATTGGATGCGTAGAAGGTATCTCAGCCAACTCTGCCAAAACACAACGGCAGAAGAAGGCGTAGTTCCTATACACGTTTTAAACCTTTATTTTGAATTATCTGTACCCCTTCTTCATCCTACTTTGACTAAAATTTGTAAATTGGGGAACGTAGTTTATGTGCGATGTCTTTAATTCTTTATAATGCACGATCAAAGACTACGTGTGCGCTGCTCCCAGCATCTACATGTTTAAATTCTCCTATTTCTGAGTTTATATATGAATAGCAAAGTCCTACATCACTATCGTTTCATCATTTTTTTCCTGTAATAGTTTTTTCGATGTAATAATTAGTGATCCAAAAAGTGATATTCGGTACGTCTATTTTTTTTTCAAACTTCAGAATTAATATCGTCACATGTGGCTGTTATATTTACGAAAAAAATAAAATTGCGCGCCAATTTTGGGATCAACTGTTTATAATTGTCTAAGAGGAAAAAAACGTTAAGGCCTGTATAGTTCGCGAGCCTTTTCGAAATGCAAACTGGAAATTTGCTATTTTTTTATAAACCATCTCGCCAACCTCTCCTTTACAATATTTTCTAAAGTTTTTTGCCATTACATGTTACTAGAAAAATACTATAACAACTAAGCAGAAATCATTCTCCGGTTTTTTCTTCCACTGTTCAAGAGAAAATCCAGAGTTCAGCACCAAAGTAAAAAAATTTAACAAACCCCTTTTTACCTTCCCAATGTAAATTTCTTAACACTATATTCAACTGCAGCAGGTCTGTCAGCACTACCTGTGAAGAATTTCAGTTATTTTTTGCAATATCAGTTCGTCTAACAATCGTCCTATTCCCCTTTCATTAATATAACCGAACAAAAGTAAATTACACCAATTCAAAACATCGCTTAAGAGGAATAAGGGGCATTATTATTTTAAATTACATTTTAGACTGTAAAATTTTAGACTAATTGCGTTGAAAGGACTCGTCCTCGACGGGGCTAGAATAGCCACTTTTCGTGTCGTTGTGTTTTTATCGAACGCTCGCTTAGTGTTCATAAATTTAAAACTACTCACTGCGATTTTGAATCAACGATCACTTCAACGCACTCGAAGCGAAAATCACACAATCATTCTTTCAAATATGTTCTCAATAATGATGATATTCCTCTGTATTGTTTGATAACAAATCTTAAAATGCAGTTAGTATCATAAATACCCTGTTTTGCGAATAAATCCTCTCGATAGCGAAGTTGGTCATATTGTAAATGTATTTTAAGTATGATAAAATCAAAATCACGCCGTATTTCACTGTAATCTGCAAAGGCAAAAGTTTCAGAATATTTTCATCACTGGATGGTTTGCGTTAGATGTAAAAGTCTTCTGATCACAGAGCAGACGATTGTAAATATTTCTCAAGTTCCGACACCATCGATGAAAACTCAATCCAACTCATCATTCCCAAATTTCCGATATACACCCCACGAAGACCCCCTTCTATGTAATAGTGAAGATTTTCAGTATAAAGATTTCTCCTTTCTCTATAAAGCGAAAACAAGCAGTCGTGGTTTTATTAAGTAACCCAATCAAGCATGACGTATCAGTGCTCAGTTTTAGAAGGAATAGCCTAACCACCGAAGGAATCAGACAAAAAAGATCCTTTTTATTCGAACTTCGAGATTATCGGTACTTTATACTGGCTGCTCTGTTGTCAGGATTCGTTCCTATTCACAACTCATTCACATCGTCTTTGCGCCGTCAAATTTTCCTAATCAGCTTTCAACCCACATCAACTTATAATGTAACATGTTCGGATTCATTATTAACTCTCAACCCTCTAGCCGAAGTGCTTAATCACGATCAACATCCAGTGTGGCCAAAGTCTAAAATTAATATCGGCAAAAACAGAGTGGACAATGTCGTTTCTATGGAGTGCTCATTACAGTGTTCATGGCCAAACGGCAAAGGAAGCTGTGCCATGACTCTGCTGGTGCCAAACGGTTCAGTTTCAACTTCAGATCTGAAGAACCATATCAAAATCAAAATCAGGCTCGGAGTCATTTTGCCAGAAGGGATGGTAGCAAAGTTATACCGGCGCAACTTTACCCGATCGTGACTTCAATCCCTTCTTCCAAAGTGAAGAAACAACATCGTCGTCAGTAGACTTTGGATGGATCATAAAACGTTCACACACATGCGTGCTGAAGTGTACTGAAACTCTTTTATACGCCATGTGCGGCGTTGCCCATCACGCTTATTTCTTACACCCTGCCCCGAACTGCCGCATTTCCCTCTTCCTCAAAGATGACCGCCCTCTTTATTAGCTTAATTCTATTCCTTCACAATTTTCGCCTATATTCCTTAATCTAATCCCTTTTTTCTCCTTTCGTACCTTTGGCCGTAGCTGGTGCGCATGATGTGTTAATTTAATTTGATAAAAACGATTTCGGGGTACGTTTTAATCAAGGCGGTATAATATAAAGTTGAAAACAAATAAAATGAATCAGTAAGTCATGTAAATATTCTTCAATCAAATGGTGAAATGCTGATAACACTTTGAAAAAACAAAAAAATAGTAACAATTATCCGCCGTAGTTTTTTGTTTTTTTAAAAAATTTTTTGGAACATGTCGGCTAAGGATGTTACCCAACCCAAAGGCATATAGCAGCATTAATATCCGCTGTAGTTCATTTACAGTTGAAACACTGTACAATCTGACCTAATCAGTGGCCAAATGGTTCCTCACCAGATCAAAAAAAAAAAAAAATCTGATCAGTTATTTTTCTTATTTCCGAAATAATGAATCTTTTCAATAATTCTCGATCGGCCCCGATGTAATTCTAAAAGTCGACATTTTACAGTCTGGTACAAATAAGTTCACGACTTTGTAAATGTTATTAAGCGAACGCGTAGAACGCGATTGTTGACTGGTACAATTTTTTTCTGTAAATAATTACAACTTCGACCGATCAGCCAACGTGTACAATGTATGTGTAAATGACAAATAGTGCGTCACTTTTTCTTTCCTTCAGATAATTTTGTCGTAACGAATTTTAAGTGCCTGATTTTATTTTACGTGATAAAAAGCTGTTTTTCTCCATCGCCATTATTGCTCGGCTTATATTTAATAATAAAAGTACGTACGTAAATCGAGAGAGACTGCTCAAGATTAAAGTAAACACGGGTCGCAGATTTTTCTCGAAAAGTATATGGTGCACTTTAAATATATACCACGCGATAAAATACGGAAAATTATTTGAAGATTTCAAATGGCACGCGATGGAGGGCATATTCATTTCGGAATTTGTTACATTGCAGTCAATTTCCTGCTCCGAGTATGATGCCTCCTATCGGTGAGACTATAGTTTTATATGCTTTTTTTTGGATGTAAATACATTTTTGCAGTTTAAAAAAAATATACAAAATCGGTATATTTAAACAAAAAATTCCGTTTCAACAAAGGGCCTGTATAGGTTTTTCTGAACAAACGCTCGGGAATGCTTCATCGCCGGTGGTAACTTTTACATAATTCTTATCGGGTTAGAAGTGTTTTCATTTTTAGATTAGCGACCAAAGCTTCTTTTTAAATTTCTAGCTATGCAACCGTGATTTATTGACAGATTTTAAGTGATTGGCACGTATTAATTACTGGGAAAAAAAGTAAATGTTTCAGAAAAAATACAGTTTTTTACGAATAAATTTTGGTTTTAAAATATATAGTTTTGAATTTTTTTATATTGCTAAAAAAAAAAAAAAATGAATAATTAATCGTGATACTAAGTATTTTTACTGACTTCCAAAAATAGATATGAAAAATTACTAGTATAGAAAAATAAGGATTGGAAAGCAGGGAAAGGAAATTACGATTAGTGCCCACAATAATGTTCAATGAAATTAACCAAAAAAAAAAAGGTTATCATTCTGCAATATGGCCGCAACTGCAGAGCAGTTTCCACAATGCCTGATGAAACTTAACAAACAGAAATAAGATTTTTTTCTTTGTAGGAAAAAAATCAAAATGAAAAATATAAATTAAAAAATTGAAAAATTCCCATCTCACAATATGACCACAGTTTCCTGGTAATGTTCACAATGCCTGATGGAAAACTGCTGATTCGCGTTCTGTGGAATACCTTTGTGTCTTGGTATCCAAGCAAATAATAAACTTACTGAATACGTAGTAATGCCTATTTTTTTGTAATACTGTCATCTTTCGTAAACGATTTTTCGGCGAATTTTTTTTTTTTTTTTTTTTTTTTTTTTTTAACGCCATGTACAGCTACTAAGGCTAGTGGCGTGTCGTGCAGGAGGATTGCTTTTAGAAGGGATTTTATATTGGGAGATGGAATCTTAAATTTTATAGAAGGGGTCGTAAACCAGTTTTAGAGAGAAAGGATAATAAATTTTGAATTTTATTGGGATCATCTGTTAAAATTTCTTTTGGATTATTGGAAGTTAGATATAGGGATCTTTCATTTTGATATTTAGGACATTGAAAAAGTAAGTGCATTATTGAAATTTGGGTGTTACATATTAAGCAAATGGGGGGAGGTTGTTTATTGAGTAGGTAAGAATGAGTGATAAGAGAGTGGGCGAATTAAACGCATTAAGAATTACCAAATATCTGTCCATAAAACATAGTAAGCAGTTTGGATGTTGTATTTTCGTGTGACTATTTAGTTTTAGTAAAATACGAAATTATTAAAAGTACATTACCTATTATCGCCAAAATATTAAATGGCAACTACCAACTACTGAGACGTTCGGTGGCTTTTGATTGCAACTTGCATGATGCTCTGGAATTATGTACTTTTAGCGAATTATCATCTTTCAACGGCGTGATAACACGCGCCTTCCCTGTCGGCTTTTTCTTTATCTTCCAACGGATTTTTTTTATCTATTTTCCTTCGCAGGTTTTACTTAAATTTTTTATGATTTATCGCTCGCATGTGTGCAAATTTTTAAAGGTGATTTAGTAGTTGTTTCAATAAAGTAAACAGTAAGACTCTGGATATTACAGTTAAAAATTAAATTTAAGCTAAATGATTGAAAGCCATAATTTATTCTACATATACTATAGCTCTTCATTTAGTTTCGTTTTGTTGACTTTTCGCAGTTTGGTCGATTTCAAAAAATTAAACTTTATTCTTCCGCTTTTTTCTTTTTCTTTTTTTATATAGACACTGGTTTTTAAGCTTAAACAATTATACAAGTTTTTTCGCGTTTAAATTGATTCCTCTTAAACCGATTTTTCCTGAATAAGTTGAAACTAATCGTGAGCATTGCCACGTACAAATAATATATTTATTCAATTATATAGATATGACGAAAACATAAAATATAAAAAATATATAAAAGTTTCGAACTATTTCATACACGACCGCAGTGTGTAGTGAGAGTAAATGAATAAATATTGTTATCGATAAAAGTCGATAAATTAATGATAGTTTAAAATTAAAAACAAAAAAGGAAAAATAAAATAAATTAATTTTTATATTTTACATTTTACATTAAATAATGGATTCTCTCTCTATTGGATGATTACGTTTGGTGTTAAATTTTTAAATTTCAGTATGTAGTCGGTGTTTTTTTTGAAGTTTTTAATATAATATGGTAATATTTAGAGTAATCGGATGTTTTTACAGTTATTAAACGATAAGCACATGTTATAATTTGGTCATTTTTATAGGCGACGATATGCTCTTTATATTTGACTTTAAAAAATCTTTGGTCTGCCCCGATATATAATATAAACGACATAGTTCGAAACTAGTGTTGGTGTCTTTTATAAGTATTTGTTTTTTGATTATCGTAATACGTTTTTATATCGATGTTATTAATTGTATTATATATTTGTTAACATGCTTACGATTAAAAATGTTATTTAACGAAACGGCTATAAGCACTGCGTTCCCAACGACGGCGATTATTCGACTGCTATTTTCGTCGGTTCTTTTTTTTCATATTTTATTATATATGAAAATAGTCTGGCGCGCGATTCCGGTGTGTACGATCGGAACAATCTTGCCGAGGATGCTATCCCGATGGTGAGATCCGTACTAGGTAAAATAGAAGGATTTTTAATTGAAATCTTTTTTTTTTTTTTTTTTTTTTAATAATTGAATAGATATTTACTATATGGAGGGGTGGCGGCGTAATGAGCAGTTTCTGCTGTAGCGAAGGAAGAATTTGATTAAAGTTGGAATTTGTTTCGGATAAATTTTTTCCCGTGTTTTTTTTTTTTTTTTTCGCTATTGAGCATTTCATTTCGGCTTGCTAAGTCGCTCGATTGCAGCCGAGTGAATTCGGTTTAGGGGAATAAAATAGCGGAATAGCATTTTAAAATGTTAGTTTTCGAGGAGTTAAAAAAGAGAAAGAGAAGACGAGAAAGCGGAGGACGAAACGGCGAGAGTAGATTAGCGAGAGTCGGATGAGTATGAAAGGGGCGCGGAGGTGACGCTGTTGGGGACAAACAGGGACAGATGAAAGAAGCCGGAGAAGTCGATTTTCAGTCGATTTCCAGTCGACTTTTCATTAAATTCGCGGTACAGTTTGAATGTAAACCGATTCATCTGAAAGTTTGACTGGACCTGCTACAAAGAGGATGCTGAACAAATATCCGCCTGTGTGCGCGTATCGATATATACGGGCGTATGTGACTTCATATATAAGCAAGTCACGTGTGTCGGATTAGTCCACGTGTCGAGAAAGACGCCTTTGCTATTATTGAGGCAAACGTTGCTGATAAGAGCGGCAACCCAGAGACAATGTAAACAATCGAACATTAGATATCCTCAATGGAAATTGTTTCATTATTGAACCACTTACATTACGCCGCGTCCTGCTTCGGTGCCGAATTCTCTCTGTCAAACTCCATAAATGAATTCCTTTCCTGCGCATTACTCGATTTTATATATAAATAACGGCCAGTCCTCTGCCGCCTTCCCATCCTTCTTGTTATTCTTAGATAAGAAACAGAGCCCGTAACAGTTATTCCCACCTGCTCCCTCCGCGACTCGATGACTCGATGGCTCGGGGAGTCGGTGAGTCGGTGAGTCGGTAGCTTCGATTTTTTATTTTTTTTGTTTTGAATAATCTGTAAAGAGCTGTCACAGGCTCCTGATCGGGTTTTATTTATTTCTCTGTCGCTTTTTTACATATAAATTAATTTGGACTTTGCCGATCAATAATAACGCCGGTTCTCTTTATGGAACGAGGTTCGCTTAGATCGAGATCTCCGCCTAGGCTCGTTTTGAAGATTTTTTTTCGACCACTCGACTCTGCGATACCCCCATATTTAATCAGTGTTACGATTCAGAACTCTGAAATTCTATGTCTGGTCGGTATTACTATATGGTGTCGAAACGTGGACATTGACGTGTTCAAGACGCTTCATAGATTAGAAGCCTTCGAGTTTTGCTGTTATAGACGCTTATTCAGGAAGCCGTGGATCAAAAAGAAGACAAACGCTAAGGTACTATAGACGATGAGAAAAGAAAAGAAGCTGATCGGCACAGTCAAAAGAAGAAAAATAGAATACTTCGATTATGTGATGCGTGGGCCGAAGTACACATTACCGCAGAATATATTGATGGGAAAGGTGGAAGGAAAAAGAAGAGTTGGACGAACAAGATTATCAAGAACCTATAAACCTAGACAGGTTGCAGTGTTGAAAAACTGTTCCACACAGCAAAGGATAGGGGTACCTACAAGAATTAATCAAGCTTACCGTCAGATGAGCCCTAAGATCGAGAACGGTCATGGCACCGAAAGAAGAAGACCTTGTCTACACGCTCTGCGTGGAGTAATTTTATAAATATTACGTAAAAACGAAAAATTTTTGAGAGCCTGTTTTCGGTATTTTTAAAAGAATTCTTTACATTTATTTATACCGGCTGAATATTTTTATTCCGACCAACATTTATCTGAAAACAGAGTTAGTCTCCGATATTCAGAATACCATAAAACTTGCTTTTCTCGTTCTTCCCAATCAAGCATAGGATTTAGAACGGGTTTTTCGGCGACATAAGCAATCTTTCGAATTTTCCACTGCATTCATCCGTATTTTCCGGTTTTATGAAACTTTTTAGTCGGGCTTCCGAAGAAGGATAGATTTTCATCCTAGAAAAATTTCGAGGAAACCGAATACCTGTGAGTTTTCTTCCGTATGTGCTACTTTGAGCTATACGATTTATAGCCGGAAACGTGGTTGTGACTGGATATGGCAGTTTGCTTAATAATTTCTCTAAAATTAGCGGGAAAATTCCATCTCGTAAGCGCAGGCAGAAGCGAAAATCAGGATATCTATTGATGCGCGAATGGAAGAAGCTTTATTACATATACTAGAAGAGTATGCCTACTGCGATCAAAGTGAAATTATTTCCTAAATACAAAGGAAGGCAATTTTCAGCACAAAGAAAGTATCATTGCTATTATTTGCACGCGTGAAATACCGTGTCAGATTTTTTTTTACATTCCTCCAACACAGATCAGATGCCAAACTTTTCTTCGCAATACGCATTCAGACATGCATGATACGGAACCGCACATAAATATAAATGCCATTAGGAATGCGGTTTACCAAGCACATTTTCTCATCAAAGATTAATAACACCAGTAGTAATAATAATCAAATCAAATTTATTGCTTTAACAAAATTAATATAAAAAATACAAGCAAAAAATATGTATTCCACAAATATAGCGGCGCAAGTAATGGGATTATTATTATAAAAAGAAAACTGATAATACATTGATAGTAAATGCGGATACAATTACAAAACCAAAAATAAAATAAAATTAATATAATGAAAACAATGCTGGAAAATAAAACAGGAAAACAGAAAACACGGTACAATACAATGCAATGGCCAAACAGCTATTGACTAAAAGTATAATGCGTACAATTAGAATATGAAATATCAATATTGTTTAGCCATTGCTTACAGAATTTAACCTTAGCATATTCACATTCAGTACTACATACAAGTACATTTCAAATATCGATAAATCGTAAATATTATATAATGGGGATTTACTATTTACGCATGCACATCGAACTACAATAAATAAGATAAACGAATAATAATTTAACTATCTATAAACGTGCAAACACCTGCTAATATTTTGATAATTATATGTATATCTACGCAACCTATAGTACACCAAATTTTAACCACATTCATCCCCTGTAATTACTACTAAAGGAAAAAACAAATTTTGCCCGTTCGTCAGTAATATTAAGATGCTAGTTTAGAATACGCAATACTAAAACCTAGTATGTTATAATCATTTCCACTACAGAAATTTTAATTTGGTAATACTAAAAATTAAAGTAATAATAATTTTACAAATTTCCAATTTGAATTTATTTGGATTTATGTTTAAAATAAATTAAGTGTAATATGGAATTTAACTTCTAAGCCTTAGTCGAGAAGTATGTCTTTACATTCGCTGATCCTATCGTGCTTCACATACGTTCCTTAATTTCACATCTACTTCATTCCCGCTCTGTCCGTATTGATCTATTATAGATTATCCTAGTTATTGTGGAATTTCGGGAAACGAGTTAGTCGACTTGTTCGCACGTTCGGCTGCTTTAGACGGTCGCTTTATTAGTCATTTCCCAGCTCAAAGTGTTCTTCCTCTTTCCTTTCGTTGCCACCGCAACTGTTGGTCTGATCTCTATTCTTCTTCTTTTTCTAATCCTGCTTCCTTTTACTTATCCACTGGTTTCTTAATTTCCCCAACATGAGGCGGTCAACTATCTCATCCATAATTAGACTTCGGTTAAACCAGAGTTTGCTCCCTGCTTCGTTCTTCCGTTTCTCCATTACTCAGTCTCCTCTTTGTCCGTTTGATCCGTCAGAAGCAGACTTCGTTTGTGATGCGAACCACATTTTGCTTGAATGTTCTTCCATTTCTTCAGAATGCGCGATACTGTATTTCGGTCTTTTGCGTCTTATCCTACGCCCTACAGCGCTCACAGCATCCGTTCTTTTCCGTCTCCCTTGGTTATTCCTTTGTTAGCTTCATTCGTATGTTCCATTTCTCATATTTTTCCTTTATAATCATTAATGCTGTTATACCTTTGGATTATGTAACGTCCTTAGCTGACATGCTCACAAAAAACAAAAAAAACAAAAAAACGAAAAAACGAAAAAAAAAAGTATGTCTTTAACTTTTTACGTCTTCTTTTGTAATTTAGTATCCATATATTATGCATATGTGTAAGTAGTGCATTGAATAATAGGCATCCGTTATACTGAAGCTGATGTCTGGAATGATACTTATTGAAAGAAGGAATTTTAGCGACTTTAATTAATATTTAAGTGCCTTGTAACTATTGTTTTAACGAAAATATTGAATTTATATTTATTTTGAAACATTTAATTGAGAGTGTTTCTAGTTTATATGTTTTCCTTATATTCAATAAGTCATTTTAAATATTGCTGAATAATAATAATAAGAAGAAGAAGAATTACACAACTTATGAGTACATTTAAGGAATTCAAAAATGTTGTCAGTATTTAATAAAAATACTTAGTGGTTGAGCTTTGCTCGGATTTATTGCAAACTGACAGATGAAGCAAAGTGCATATTCATGAGCGTCACAGATATTTTCATTAGACATAACCACAATACGGTAACAATACGAAAGTTACAATTGCGTAATTTTAGTTTTCGAATTTGAATGTGCATTTTAGTTTACGTAGTATTTCGAAATCGCGCGATCTAAGCATCGTAAACATTTTCAATTTTCTATTTACACACGTGGTGAATAAGTGAAATGTCAAATTCACTTTTCATTAAACCTTAAACACAAGTTTAATCACAAACGCGAACACTGCTCCTATTTCATAAACTAATCGATTTCTAGACCTTAAAACTACCTACTAATTGGTAAATTTCATCGAAATCCTTAAATCCGTTTCTGAGAACCTAGTTGCATATAGATATTCAAGAAATGCTCATTTAATAATATACATATGAACTGAGTTTTTCTCGGATCTGAACATACAGATCAACCAATGGAGTAAGAAGTTTTATACAAATGTTCAAACATTTGGCTGTAATATGTAAAGGACGGATACATTTTTGGGTCACGCCTCGTTCTATTTCGAAAAAATTCGATTTATCATTAGTGATTTTCAATTCTTTTTTTTTTTTTAAAATCAATATCACACATTTAAGTAGAACAAACAAATGACTAATTTCGCTGTTTTTTCGATTCGATGATTTCTTTGCGAAATTAGAACTATACCTAGTTCGAAATAACTAGCCGAGCGATTTTTTTTCGATTCGGCGAAATGAAAATTAATAATTTTCTTTTGCAATACAACCACACTTACAACAGATTTATAAGAAACAATTTTATTCATTAAATTCCCCGCAAAACGGTCATTGAAAAGAGTAGTCTATTCCAAAAATATTTCCTTATAATGCGTAAACCCTAGTTTGTTAATAGTTCTTTTTCCACCAAATTATCAAGAACTGTTGTACAATAGAATTATAAAAAGTCTCAGTATACGATCCATTCCTTGACCGGTTTTCCACTTCCACTTCTTTTTTCCCCTTCTAGTCCATTACAAATCGTCCGAGATTCTATTCGCCATCTCTTTTAGATCAGTTCTAACGAACCCGAAATTAAAAGTAAAGGTTGGACCAAAAAAGAAAAAGAAAATAAATGCATTGCAATATACGTCAAGGAATGAAAGAAAATAGAAACAAACATAATGACGCCTATACAAAAATTTTAAAGAAACATATTTAATCGTTTTTCTATACAATTTTTTTTGTACATGTATTTAGGAATCAATCCAAAAAAAAAAAAAAAAAGAAATATTCTAAGTAAAAGAAAAAGGCCTTTTCCTGGTCACAGAGGCATCGAGGGTAATGAAATGGCGGATGCTTTGGCTCAGGTTGCTGTTCGTTCTCGCTTCTATTTTAAAAAAATCCCGGCTGTTAATCTATTACCCCTAATTAAGAAGCTTCACTTCAGATTTTGATCGGATGTGTACCCTTCTTCTTTTTCCAACAATCGTTCCTTCTACGTTTCAATCCAACCTACACTTCCTTCTCATCCGTGGTTCTCGGAGTTTCCCTCTCTTCCACGATTTATAATTTCCTCTATTGTCCGCCTGCGCTTTAATCACACACTGCTGCCCTCTTCACGCTATCGTTTCTCTTTACTTCCCTCTCCTCATTGTCCGTTACATCCAGATGAAGCAGTTGTCTGTGATACTGATCACATTTTCTTCGAGTGCTCTGCTCTTTCTGCGGAGCGTTCTCTTTTCTATCTTCACCTTATAAAGCTGGGGCTTCCCACTCCTTACTGTGCGTCTTACATCTTGTCCCTTCCTTCCCAGTTTGTTGTTCTTGTTCTTGGTTCCTTTATTTCAGCTGTCTCCAATCGAATTAGGTTCTAGTTAGTTGTCTCTTCTTCCCATTGTGTCTGGGCAATGGTCCATAGTTGATGCGCCCAAAAAAAAAAAAAAAAAAAAAAAAAAAAAAGGCCTTGACCATAGTCGACTTTTGCATCCTCTTTTTGTTTTTCTATGTCCTCTTCTACTTTTTGTTCTCTCTATCCGGATGATTCTGATTTACTCTGCGATACAAATCACATCTTCGAATGCGTGTTTATATCTGTAGAACGCTCTCACTTCTACAGACAACTGGATCTTGGTTTGTCTACTACATATAATGCTTCGTTTATTCCTTCCCTTTCATCCCCGGCAATCATTTCTGTTATAGCATCCTTCATTGTTTTTATCTCTAGTAATGTTCAATTATAATCTAATACTGGGTAATGCCCTCGAATTGCCCCCCCTCCCAACAAAAACAAAAAATTTAACCGCATTGATATTAAAGTAAAATAATCTCGATATGCATTGTCCTACTCTAAGTATAACTGTCCTTCATTTAACATTAATCATTTTATTTTTATTTTTTTTAAAAATATACATCCTTGTTCTACCAACGACTTTTTTAATCACGTTTACATTGTTAAAGAAGTTAATCTAATTTGGTAAATCAGGTAGGGAAAACGACTAAAAATCTTTTTTAAATCAAAAATTGTTTTCGTCTTTTGTTTTTTAATAAACGATGATAATTAAATATCGGAAATTAAATAAAGTTCCTTAAAAATTAAAAACCGAAATTCATATATTTTGTTTACTGGAATTAACATCTACGTCTCTCTGTTATATAAAATAATTTTTTTGCAGTAATCATAAATGTATATAATTTTACTTAGATAGCGCTATGTTCTTTAATTATCTGACTACAATCCGCATTTGCACTGGAATTTAGCGTAATTTAATTTAAAAGTGCAATGGGAAGACCGAAATTTCTACTTTCCGGAGAAGAAGGAAAACAACGGTTACGCTTTCATTTTAATGGTTTAATTAGTTTTAATTGTTTTTTATTTTAAATTAGTGTAATGCCATTTTTAAGAGTAATAAACATTCTCGATGAAACTGGTTTAATTTTTGATTCAGAAGACGTAATATTTACACATGGTCATTTGATAATACAGCTTTACCGAGATGTACGATAAGGTATCAAAATTGAATGTAAACTAGAAGGTAAAGTAATTTATGATAGTGTATTTGAAGAAGTTTTACAATAAACACTTTTTTATTGAAATTCACAGCAGGGAAGGTAATATAATTATCAGGGCTATTCTGTGTATAGCGCGAATTATTTAAATATTATACAATATTTGGGTGGTGCGCCATATTCTAGCAGATAAAAATATCATATCAGCTGTAGTGATCTGTTTAAATAGTAAAGAAAAGAAAAAAAAGCAGCTTAAATTATAAATTCCAAATATTAAGAAAATCTGAGGGAACCGGTGTGTGTTGATCAAAGCAACATAGTAGTTTTAAGCAGATGCAAATTAAGATACCGTCGCCGGCGCCAATATGATAATAATAATAATATTAACATTAACAGTAATAGTGGTAGCAGTAACACTGGTAGTAATAATAATAATGATGATAACAATAATAATAATCCGTTAGCAAAAGTAACAGATTCAGGTGGAAAGAAATGAGTTGCAATGCTCAACACGAACCTTTGCTTAGTTAAGCTTGGTCAGCGGTGGCAAATAACGCTTCAACGACTAAGCTACTCGAATAATGTATACTCAAGTTCTTATATCACTAAAGTTAAAATAAAAGTAGCACTACTTTAATGTAAGAACTTTAAAAAGTAAGGAAAGTCAAGAAGGAGTTTTGTAACGTCTGGAAAATACAGCATAAATGCATCCGTCCCACAGGGAGGTATACTTGCGCCATTGTTATATTCTTTTATATTTTTTGGGGTATCCTAATGAAGAGCAACAGCCCAATCAACCAAGGAATCTAAGTAATAGCTCAAACGGAGCATAACATATCAGATTTTGCTAGAATAAGAACAACTGACAAAGAAGGAAAAGAGAGAACATAAAAGTCATTGTGCGGAGTAGGAAGACCAAGATGCAAAAGCTGAGAATAGAAGAGAGAATGTTCTGAAGAAAGTGAGGAACATTCGAAGAAGACATGATTGACATCACACAGAAAAACGGGATTTTCTGGGTGAAGAGGATACCGCGCGGGGAAAAGACGAGGGAAAAACGAAAAAGTGACGAAGGGTATGACGGAAACGAAGACGACATATAGCAGTGATCAGGGGTCGACAAAGAGCAGGGAACTTACCAAACCAACTGGTCAGAGAAGGGAAAAATAAATATCCTTCCATAATGTAATATGGAACTGTCTGGAAATATGATTAACATTGTGAGCAGGAAATTTATGAAGACGATATCCATTGGAAACTCCTGAGCGAGCCAAGGAATCGGCCACCTTATTACCCTCAATTTGTACTTTGCGGATTTTCCCGTATTGAAAACTACGGTAACAGGGACCTTCGCTGATAAAACCTGCATCTAAAGTGGCCAATAACGATCCCTTGCGTGCTTCACTATTGCTCCAGCAGCACTTGAACAAGACTGGAGCATGTGCAGAGAAATGGAAGATTAAAATAAATCATTCAAAAAGTTTACAGGTAACTTTTACGTTACATCAACAGTACTGTCCTCAGGTAGAAATAAATAATAACATTCTTCTGCAAAAAAGCAGCAGCGTTCAATATCTAGGATTAATTATGGATCAACGTCTAACATGAAGGACCCACGCGTCGCGCACGCAAGGCGACAAATTTGCTCGAGAATTAAAATCTTAAATTGCCTTATGGGAAGGAAGTCCGCTATGAGCATATCTTTCAAAAGATTAACATACCTATCCGTACTGGCACCAGTATCATCGAAATATATGGCACAACGTCCAAAAGCAACATCTTCAGTCTAAAATACACTCAGATAAATCGCCAACCTTCCTTATTAACAGAACACTCTATCGTGATTTAAAGGTCCCATTCGTGCAAGACTATCACAAACTTCGATATAGCAACAAGTTCTTTAGTAAACTAGAACTCAGTAAAAATATCGAAGCGTCCAGCATGTTCTCTTCTTCTCTTCCTGGGAATCCGCCGAGAAGACTTAAGAGATACTGGTGTAGAGATGCATTACCCGGATAACCCAGGGCAAATTACAAGAGAGTATTGCACGTAAAGTAATATTACTCGTTCAAACCTAATCTGAGTCAGCACAAGCCGTTTGAACAATGCGATGAAACGTGTTTAATTCGTGAAAGTTGTTTTTTTTTTCTGCGATTCATATTTTTTATTTTGTGTACCGTAATTTGATTTTGTTAAAAGAAAGTCATTAGTGTAGTAGTTAAAAGTCCTAATGAGTGTTTTCTCATATCCTTCCTTGTCAGTTAATTCCTATTCTAGCTTCTTTCATTCATTCAATCTCGCACCAGATTAAAATCTAATATGTTATTTTTATTTATTTATTTATTTATTTTACGTGTCATATACAGCAACTTACGCTAGAGACACGGCAAGGAATTACAAAATTATGAAAGTTGAAAGGAAGGAAGAAACGGAAAATAAAGAGAAATCAACAAGGGTTAGCAAAATTATAACAACTTTAACAAATTAGAAGAATTTAGAAACTGAAATAATTGGTTAAGCCCGGTTTCTTCGTCGCACAGCAAATCCTTTAAATTCGATGGTATTCCATGTTGTTTCCGATAATATTCACAAACTGGACATTTAATCAGTAGGTGTTCGACGGTCAGCTGACAATCACATGTCTGGCACCGGGGCGCAGGTTCTTTATTTAACAGGTATGAGTGTGTAAGGCGGGTGTGCCCAAGTCGTAGTCTGCATAACGTTACCTCCTGTTTTCTGCTTTCTCGGCTTGAGGAAAGCGCCATGGTTTCGTGGACGATTTTATGGAGCGTAATTTATTTCCTGTTGGTAACTTTTGCCAATCGCTGTTCCAGATGTTGTTAAAATGGCATTTGATTCTTTTTTGAGCTATTACTTACGATTCCTTGGTTGATTGGGCTGTTGCTCTTCGTTAGCGTACCCATTAAAAAAAAAAAAGAAGGACACATGAAGAAGTATTAACGTAGAACAAGTCAAGGTTTAGGTAACTAAACATCAGCGCCAATTGTGGTCCTAGGACCGGAGTGATGAAGAAAAAAAAAGGGGAAAAAAAAAACTTCCCTTAGATATTTGAAATAAACTAAAAGAGAGAGAATGAGAAGCTAATAAAAAATGTGAACCCTCATTGGAAACAATAGAACTAAGACCACAATAGGTTACTACTGCTTCCACCGTGAAACCAGTACTCAGTAAAGATAAATATATCACTATTAGAGTACAATAACTCACAAACACCTCCAGAAGGTCTGGAACAGAAGGCGAGTGAGGTGATTAACAGATATAAAGATTTCGCAAAGGCATATACGGACGGATCTAGGTAAATATTCCCCAGAAGCGTGGTGTACTAGTGAAGGTCCATTTAAATGATGCTCGTTCGGAACTGGATGCAGAAATGTTTACCATTCTGTTTTGTCTGCAGGAGTACTATAATTTCAAATCTCAACGGAAAAAGATACTGGTTATTACAGATTCTCTGACCACCATACAAAGTCTACAAAATAATAACGCAAAAAAATCAATCGAAGGGACTCTGCTATTGGTAGACCAGAAGGACTACCAGGTCGAGTTTCGGTGGATCCTTGCACATACTCAGATCCCAGGGAATGAGCACGCAAAGCTAGAAGTTCGGTCTGGTTATCCCCGATGCCGCATAAATCTTAAGGCTGAACAACACTTGACACGTTTCTACGAGAAAGAATAACCGAGCAGTGTAGCAAAGAATGGATGTCTAAGACTAAGCTCTTACGCCAAATAAAACCGATGATGATCGAATCGTGGTGGGCGTCGATTAATAGCCCGCGTGTCGAATACACAACAATCGATCTGCTAAGAATATAGGATATATAGCTAAAAGTATGATCACACATACTGCAAAGGATAATTTCTCTTAACACGTTCCCATAATGTGCATAATTAAAGTATCCGTCAGTACAACATATCCTAATTGAATGCCGTAGTTTTAATGCAGTCTGCTCAAGCACTTTCACGACGTTAACAAAAATATTCATCATTTGAACTTGGTTCGTTGACGAAAGTGTGTTCTATCGCGTTCGTGTTGATAAAACCGTTTACTTATTTCAACGAATTCGTAGTACCTTTTTTTTTTTTTTCTCTGTCTCTCTCTTTCCTTTCTTTTTCTTCTTTCTGCTCGGTCGTCAAGTTTTCGGTGTTGCAGGTGGTTAACACCGCACATGGACGTGGACGAGGATGGGGGGAAAGATCCCCCCATCAAGTTAAGGGAAACAGGTAACAGTACGCTGTGCACCGAGGTAAGTAATTTTACAACTATTATTAGCGATGAAGACGGCGAAAGCAACATCTCGCAGACGGCTCAGTTAAGTAAGTCTAAAGAATCCGTAACTAGTGATAACAATAATGATAGCAACAGTAATCTTGATAAGACAAATAATGAAGCCGGTCATAACAATAGCACGAACAACTCGGCTCTTTCAGAACCTCGTAATTACATTTCTAACTTTTATCCTACTGATACAAATTCCACTCATAGCGATAAAGGTTTTAAAGTTTTTATTGAAAAAGCCTATCAACCCGACTCAATCAGACTAGCCATTAGTGCGTTAAAAATCGCCGAAATATTAAAAATAAATAATTTATGGAAAGATATTATTGAAATTAAGAAGGTAGGCCGGAATAGAGTTATTATTCAATTGTCGTCACCTCATTCCGCCAATAATTTAGTTTCTTGTTCTTGCTTTCTTACGAGCGGGTATAGAGCTTTTATTCCGGCACATCTGGTCTCACGGTTTGGTGTTCTTAAGGGAGTGGATATCGAGTATTCCGTTGATCAAATCATGGAAATGATTGACTCCTACCCGTTTGTAGTTAATAACATTAAGCGATTAAATAGACGAGCTAATATCGAGGGCGAAATTAAATATTTCCCAAGTTCTTCTGTACTGATCTCGTTTGAAGGCCAGTCCTTACCATCACATGTTTTTTTATGGAACGTCAGGTTCCCTTGTGAACCATTTGTTCGACGTACGCGTCAGTGTTACCGATGTCTCCGATATGGTCACCTAGCCAGACAGTGCAAGAGCAATTCCAGGTGTCTGCGCTGCGGAGGAAAAGAACATTCGGAAGAAGCTTGTACTAGTGCATCTCCAATTTGTGTGTTTTGCAAAAATCAGCATAGAACCACCGATACTTCGTGTCCAGAAAGAAGAAGGCAAACTCAAATAAATGAACTTATGGCGTCACATAACCTCAGCTTTCAAGAGGCCTCATTAGAAATACCTTCTCTATATCGACAAGAAAATCTCTATTCCAATACTGTTAGAAGAAACCGTTTTTCTCTCTTATCTGAAGAAAATAATTTTCCGCCTATTTCGCAGAGTAATCACGAAAATGAATCTCATATTATCGCTTCATTTAAACCCAAACCGATAAGAAAGACTGGATACATTGATTCAAAGCAATTAATTCCTATCTCAGATTTCCGTCTCAAACGTACCGTATCGTTTGCGGCTTCTGACGAAGGGAAAAAAACAAATTATTCCAGTCCAAAAAAGTTAGATAGACAACCTAGTTCGTCCAAACTAACCAACAGCACAACTTTAACTAACAACGAGCCGAAACCAATTCAACCAATATTGAGAAGTAATACAAATAACATAAGCAAAAAGGGTTTGGATCCCAAAATCTCCAATGTGGTGAATTCTAAAGGGTTAAAGTCTCTTCCCAATAACAAAAAAACTGGTAAGGCTACTTCAGCCAACAATTAATTTTCCGATTTTATATTATATTTAATTATATATTTCTTTTAGTATATACTAACTTATTTTATACATTTAGCGGTTACATATTTATGTATATGTAGCAATATAGATATATAAACAGGGTAATTCGCGATCATTTTAAACTCACTCTTTTCGACATGATCCGGGTGTTGCAGTGGAATGCACGCAGCATTTTTTCTAATAAAGGTGACCTAGAAATCTTTCTGTCTCAGGAGGATATTGATATTGTTCTACTTTCAGAAACTTGGCTATCCAAGAACAGATCTTTTAACATTCCCAATTATCACTGTTTTCGAGACGACAGAGAGGATGGCTACGGGGGTACGGCCATTTTAATTAAGTTCGGAATCAAGTACCAGGTGATTAATCTCGATTTATCAACTAGTAACAATAGTACCAAATCAAATGCAGTCAGCGTTCTTGTTACTATTGGTCAATTTTCCGGAATATTTATTTCGTACTACTCTCCCCCAAATCATTCTATAGACTCCTCAACATTCTTGGATGCGTTGGAGGGTTATAATAATATCCCCATTTTGGTGGGTGGAGATTTCAACGCTCTGAGTGTGTGCTGGGGTTGTGACCGTAATAATGCGAAAGGGGCAGCTGTACTTGACCTCATCATTAATTCAGATCTGTGCTTATTGAATGATGGTTCCAAAACCAAACTTGGAAATCCCCTTCATGTGAATAACCCTGTTGATTTAACCCTAGCATCATCCTCAATGGCGCTCGATTGTACATGGGAAGTTCTACTAACGTCTTTAGGGAGTGATCACTTTCCAATTATGATCACTATAAATACGAACAACCCAATATCATCTTATCGGCAGCCATATCAATCTGAAAATAATATACTGCGTTGGAAATTTATGGAAGAGAACTGGAATAAATTTCGCGAGTTAGTTGATCAAAATCTGGTAATAATTAATTCTGTGAGTAACTCCTTAGACAAATACTATACATTTTATGATGCTGTTCTTTCAGCGCTACAGTGCTCCATGCCTAAGGCATCCTTGTATAAAGGGAATAAACCTGCTGTTCCTTGGTGGAATGGAGAATGCGAGACTAAAGTTAAAGAACGAAACGATGCTTTGCGCACTTTTAGGGCAGTTGGCACAATGGGAGCTTATCTTACATATAGGAAAATTGCAGGGGAGACGCGAAAACTCCTCAAAAAAACCAAAAGGAACTCTTGGAGGGATTTTTGTAGGAAGTTTAACAGAAACACTCCTTTAAAAGAAGTTTGGAATCTAACTAAGCGTTTTAAAAATTCACATTCTCACGGTCGAGTGATTCAAAATGACAGTTGGTTTACTGACTTTTCAAACGCAGTTTCTCCCCCTTATGTTCCAATGAGGGAGGAGCTGGCCGGGGAAGGAAATACTGCACCTATGATATCTCATATTCTGCTCCGTCCAATTACGTATGAAGAGGTTTTTATTCCTTTAAACAAGAAACGAGATTCTTCCCCGGGTTTGGATGGTATTACTTACTCAGTTATACAGAATTTAAGTAATTACGCCAAAAATATACTATTAGAAATATATAACAATTTATTAGTGTCTGGTTTAATACCTTCTGACTGGTCGCGTTTTCTAGTCATTCCGATTCCCAAACCTGGTAAATCTCTCAACCAGGCGTCATCATTTCGACCGATTTCCTTGGCCTCCTGCTTTAGGAAAGTTTTCGAGGTTGTAATTAAGAACAGACTGATGTGGTGGATTGAGAGACAGAAGATACTTCCGGAGGGAATGTTTGGATTCCGCCCACATTTGGGTACCCAAGATTGTGTAGCATCATTCTTGGGGGATGTTTATTCTACTTTCCAAGAAAAAGGCTTCTTGGTGGCAACATTCCTTGATATTCAGGGGGCATTCGATAATGTTTCCATCCCCGTTCTTTTCAATCAATTAATAGCAGTTAATATTCCTTTTCCCATGGCTAAACTTTTGTGTAGTTTATTTTTATGTAGATCCCTCCATATTCTTAACCCCGTATCCAAACAGGTTGAAGTTCGCACAACTTATAAAGGTCTTGCCCAAGGTGCCGTTCTGAGTCCGCTTCTCTTTAATTTGTATATATTACCTCTCTTTAATATTCAAATACCAAATTTCTCCCGAATTTTGTCATACGCGGACGACTTCTTAATATATTCTAAACATAACTGCCTTATTAAATGTCTTCAGGCAAGTCAAACATCTATGGATATTTGCTTTAATTCCTTTGAGAAGATTCATTTTGAAATATCCCTTGCCAAATCCTCGGTATCCGTATTTTCACTTAGACCATTTGACTACGAACAAATACGTGTTCTAATTCAAAACCAATTCATTAAATTCACTAGGCATGTTAGGTATTTAGGATTGTTTTTAGATCCTAAACTAACATGGACTTTTCACATTCAAAAACTAGTTGAACTTGTAATTAAATCGTATAGCCCCTTAAAGGCTATAAGCAATTCATGGTGGGGAAGTGATCCGGTCATATTAAGCCAGCTATACAAAAGCTTTATTAGATCGAAATTGGATTATGGAGCGATTTTCTATGGATCGGCCTCAAAGTTCCAGCTTAGAAAGTTAGATTCATTACAGAATCTTGGCTTAAGATTAATCACGGGAAATGTCAGGTCGTCCCCTACCATCGGTCTACAAATGGAGACCAAAATTGCTCCTCTGAACATTAGAAGAAATTATTTAACAGATAAATTTGTACTTAAGTATTGTAATTACAAATATCCGCAGTTTATAAGTAAGATAATGCAGGTAAGTAGTGATTGGAGATTTGTTCCCCAGAAAATGCCGCTCTTGCTCAAAAGAACTAGGATGTATTATAATTATAGTCCAGCTCTTGTGCCATCTTCTCCCTCCAATTATTTTAATTTCAGATACGACCTTAATCTTATCACACTGGACATCAATATTAACACCTTTAAAAGCCAGAATTTGCATCTGTTACCTGGTAACATTGTGAACTCCGTTTTTCTAGGTATCGCGAAAGAATTATACCCCGGTTATCGGTTGATCTTTACCGATGGTGCCAAATTCCGTGGATTTAATGAAGGCGTAGGGGCCGGGTTTCTTATAGAAGGTATCACTGAGCAGAAATTTAAATTACCTCCAGAAGCTTCGATTTTCACGGCCGAGCTTCTTGCAATTGAAAAAGCGTTAGAGTTTGTGAAAAACGTGTTGCAGTCCAAGGGGGAGTTTGTAGTATTTTCGGACAGCCTTAGCTCTCTCTTGTCGCTTCAGAGAAGTAACTTTGAATGTAATTGCCATCCAATTATTTATGAAATTAAGGAAAAGTATTTTAATATTTCCGAACTTGGAGGAGTCATTAAATTCTGTTGGGTTCCGGGTCACTGTGGGGTACCACTTGGTGACCGTGTTGATTTAATCGCAAAAGAAGGTGTTAGATCAGGTATTAAGTTTCCATTTATCCCATCCTTCGATCTTCTAGATAAAGCCAAAAGAAATAACCATGCGGATTGGATAAGTCTTATTTGTAGAGAGCAAGGACCTGGTAAATATTTTCATATGGTCCAACCATCTTTGCCGTCCATACCTTGGTTTTACCGCATTAGTGTCCCAGTTAGTTTGACCCGTAGGTTTGTGACCGTTGTGTGTAGGCTCCGCTCCGGCCATTGCCGATTGGGTTTAAATTTTTCAAACACTGGGCACTGCACCGGTTGTAATATCTATTGTCGACAAAATTTTAGAGAAGACATTAATCACTTGTTATTTAATTGCACCCAGTTCGATGACGCGAGACTTGCGTTTTCTAAGGACCTCATGTCCTGTGGTGTTTATTCTCCATTGTGTGTTTTTCATCTTCTCTGTTCCAGTGATAAAATTTTATTTGTCCTTTTTAGGTTTATTGAAAGAAACAGGATTGTTGTTTGATTTTTTTTTTTTTCTTTTTTTTCTTTTCTCTCCATTATTTTACTTATTTTTTTTCTTACATTATTGTAGTCTTTGTCCAGTGTGGCTGTGACTACCTCCTTTTTCTCATAATGCATTGTGAGCATTGCCAGGCAACTGTGGTCATAATGTGAGATAGAAATATTTATCTACTTATCTATTTTTTCTTTTGCTCCTTTTTCCAGAATGGAAAAATCTTGTTTGTTTCTGTTTTGTTTCATTGAGCATTGTGGGCACTGCCAGCAGTTGCGGCCATAATGTAGAATGAATGAAATTTCTCTTCCTGAATTTTCTATTATTAGTATTTTTTAATATCTAGTCGTGTCGTAGTTTGCTGGCCAAATGAACTGTTCTGTTCGGGCCAAAAAAAAAAAAAAAAAAACAAAAATATTAAACAACAAATAATCGTATAACACTTTGAAAGAAGTACATACAGGATGGTGGACTATAGGGTAGTCTTTAAGTAAACCAGGCAGCTCTCGTTGTGATAACCCTAGTAGTTAAAAACGGCGTTTCAATGTAAAAAAAAACAAAAAAAAAACTAAGTTTACCTCGTGAATTAAAAGATAAATTGAGAAATTACCAAAAGATGAAGGTGATAAATACCCGAATCGACAAAAGTACAAGAGCAATATAGATTACAAGAACAAGAATGGTATACGTGTTTAACAGACAAGAGCGCTAATACAAAATGCTGGAGAACATAATCGCTGCGGACTACTACAATCATCTTTTAAAGAACACTATAAATAAGGATAATTTTAATAATAATAATAATAATAATAATAAAGATAATGTGTAGATTTCAGGGACGAGCCAAACTATCTAGTTTCAAAAATAGAAAGGATAGTAAAGAATTTTAAAGAAGACAACGCGATTGGTTCGGACAAAATTACAAATAAGAAAATAAAATACGCTGGAAAGGATCTGATTGAACTATTAATAAAGGGATTCGTTTGGGAAGTGAATATGGAGTTCAAAGTTAAACCACTGCTACACCAATGTACCATAGACGTAAGATACGGAAAGCAATAAACAGATAATAGAATATGAAAATTGTAGAATTGGATTTTGAAAATAACAGATTGAGTTTGTTTTTAGGGCTTGATAGGTAAATTCTCGTACGGTATTTGTTGTAGGTTGAAACAGTTGCATAAAAGTCATTTGACAATTTCTTTAAATAAAATATTAAATCCCTTTTTTCTAATCGCATAGAAAAAAAGAATAAGAATATCGTAAATTACTTTAAAATTTGATACATCCATATTAAATGAGAAAGAAGTCGTAGATTTAACATTCTTAATAAAGATTTATCTAGGATTTTTGTTCTTCCAAGCTGAATATTTGCAGCACCGCCATCAAGTAACTTTAAGAGAAAATCCAAAATAACATTTTTATATTTAAATACTACTTTCTTTCATTAGAATTTGATAATTTTTTATGTGGGAGGGTGGGTCGCCAACCGAGGGAAACTACCCAGGGGACAACTGCGGTATATTAGAGATTAAATTTTAATCTGGTCAGAGAAAAGAAAAGAGGCAAGAATAGGAACCACTTTTAAAGATGGCAAAGTTAGGATATAGGAAGTATTATAGAGAGTAGGAAAATTCAGGTTTAATAAGCTGTACAGGATACTACGTTGGTGGGAAAGACTGTAACATTCATACAGCACTTGGCCAGGATTACAAACGAAAGAACTGTCGCCAGAGTGTAAAGGACAATAAGCGGACGGGGAAAGAGAAGAACGATACCCCGTGAGGATGGGAGCAAAGTATGATTGAACCGCAGACGGCATATAGCAATAATGAAAAAACGCGTAATTGTAGGAAAATAATTGAACCAAGAACAGGAAGGGGTTCTAGGCTGAATAAAAAGGTATTTTGAATTAATTATTACCGTTTAATAATCAGTGCCGTCACTAGATGGTTATGTACAAAATAATTCACGGTAACGATTTGTATCAATATAATTCGGTTTCCATGAAAGATTAAAATTTTTTTTTTCCTTCGACGTCGGTGAGAATTATGACAGATAATGAATGATTTAATTCAGTCTTGCCCTCATTATCATCGCTGCTACAGAATTTCTCATTCTGGAGGTTACACATCACGAACAGCGCAAGATAAATTCGATGGTCGAAGTTTCCACCTCAATTTTAATTAGCAACAAAAAATTAATCTTTTTTCCGACTGTTTTTACTTTGTTTGGCTGATTTATTAAAGTTAATCTACTCTATCGATTGTGGAGCACATATTTAAGTACATACATATATATATATATATATGTTTGTGTGTGTGTGCCTTGTGTATTAAGTTAGCGCATGTAACCAGTAATATTAATTATTTAAAGATAAGTTAATTAGATTTTACCCTATGTTACATTTCCCAGTATATAATACACGTATTTCATCGTGATGTAAGGCCAACACTGTTTTTATATCGAAGATAAAAATTTATAGTAAAAAAAATTTAAACTGACGCTACAACGAGTCCAAAACCGAACACAAAATAGCTGCATTGCGTCTAAATGCACGCACGCATAGACCAAATCAAAATTTTGTCGGTTAATTGACTTTCTAATAATGCTCGGTTTAAAAGACGATTGAAGGTTCACATTTCTCTCGCTTACACTACGCTTCCGGCGTTCATAGTTTTCCAGACATTTCAATAGAAAAAAAAAGAAAAAATCGAATTTTAAAAACTATTAATTAAAGCATCACCACAATAACTGAAAACACTGCTTGCATCACGGAGAAAGCAAAGGAAATGTTCTAAATGTGATTTGCCTTTCGAGATGTCTTCAAAAAATAAAAGAACGAAAAAACGGGAATTAATTAAAAAAGAGAGAGAAAAAAATGTCTATACAAAACTCAATTTTAATCTAATTTTATAAATATTTTAGACTACTCTTTTGATCTTGAAAATATCTAAGCGCCGATTACGGCCTATTTCGCGTTACAGAATTTTTCAACCAGAAGAAATCGAGAAGAAATCACGAATCGGAAGTGATAATTGAAAAAATTCTTTAACCGGAAGTAATAAATAAATAAGAATAATAGATATTACGGTTCGAATAACTAATAATGCTTACGGATTTGCGAAAATTTCTCAACACTTCAATGTTTGGCTCGGCAACTTCGCAGTTCGCACACAGTATTGTATTCTGCGGGCCGCATACAAATGTATTTTTTTACAAAATATATATTTATTTTTTCATCATTATAAGTTACTATTATTTTTTTCTTCTTCGAATTGGCCAACTAGGGCCACGATATTTTAAATGTTTGAATTTTTAGCTTTCTTTTGTATTTAATATTGTCGCATTGCGCTGTCGGCTCTTTCGTCGGTCCACTGTTTTCCCGTCCGTAATTTCGCTTTATCCTTAAAGCTGACACATTCTGCTAGTTTCTTTCTCAATGGATGACGGGCTTTGATGTCTACACTGATTTCATTTAAATCACTTTTTACCTCGTTGAATCAATTCCATTTGTTCTCTTTAGACTTTAAATGTAAGTAAATATTCCATTAATTTGTAGGGTTCCAGCGCTTTATGCGTCCAAAGAACCATATAGTTCGTCTCCTCTTTTTTAACTACTTCGATCATCCTGCCCGAATACTTGTATAATTCTTCATTGCATCTTTGCGCCTATATTCCTCGTTTTTCGTAGTGTTGGGCCTAAGATTCTTCGTAACACTTTTCTTTCCTTTTTATGTAATTTTTCGATTATGATAAATTAACCGAAAAAAAAAAAAAAAAAAATCGGCCGCCCAGAAATTATAATAATCAGAAAAATTAAACTACAATAACTAATCAACGAGATTCGTTTCTTTTTTTGTTCACTGAGGTTGTTTTCCGCTTGTCTGTCGAGGAAGCGCGTGATTTACTTTCAATACGATCAATACAATGTGATTCGCGAACGTATATACTATCTACAATCAGTGTATTCCGTGTCATTAACACTTCATCCTTAAACTCATCCAAAAGGTCTTTTTTTTTTTTCTTTTTCTGTATGTAAACATTTAAAATAATATAAAAAATAAAAAAGATTTATAAAATGATAATGACTGGAGGACCAAAAAATGACACTCAGCGGTGGGATTTTGAAAACAAAATATGAGGTCGTGAACAAAACTTTGTTAAGAACACTGAAAATGTTACCGAACTGTAGAAAAGAACTAGAGGGAAGAATTACACATATTTACGTTGTTGAGAGGTGTGTAAAAAATAAAAAATTCTACGGAACCAGGTAATCTTTAAATTAAAGAAATTTTTACGTAGCGAAAATATCAAATTTGAAAATGAAACCGGCACAATGCTCTGTGCGTTGGCAGCTTTTTGAAAGTTTGACTACGACTAAGTGAATAGTGAACGCCTTTGAGGTGAGCCGTGAAGTAATTAAGAAATTATCGGCGTGATCAAAGTTCAGTAACTGAAAAATATTTGTTCCGTATGGTAATGCAACAGGAACTTTTCCACTGCCCATTTTATATAGAAGAGAAAAAGGAAATAGTAGATAAACCTTTAACAAAACAGTTTCAGTTTTGACCGCTTTTCTTTTTTTTTTTTTTTTTAAAGATAAAAAAAAATTGGGCTTGTCAACCAAAGACTTTCACCTAAAAACAATTATAAATGAAAAAGAAAAGTTATGTAATAGGAAGGTAACAATGAGGAAAAGACAGGATATAACGGACGCAATAAGGAGCAGGAAGCCCAAGCCTAAGCAGACGGGAGTACAGAGCCAAACGCTCCACCGAAAGAGATAAATAAACACGTAATCGGCGTCACAAACAACCGCATTATATGAATGGAAAGGACAATACGAGGAAGAAGCTAACGAAAAGTGAAAACGGGAGGAAGGCAGCAAGGAATGATTTTAAACGGAAACGCATAATGGTGGTAAAGCGAAGAAGTGAAAGAAACAGAAGGAACCATGGTGGATTGAAAGAAAGACTAGACTGAACAGACAGGTAAAAGGGGGTGATTATTAGAAACATAAAGTCATCGGCGGATGTAATAACGCCAACATGATTATTTAACGTTCAATAGCGGACAAAGCACGACGATAAAGATGACGATGATGTTTACATTTCGAAGTTCTCATCTTAACCTTGTTAAAGTTATGAAATTTTTTTACGTCATTTTATAAATGATAAAAAAAATTATAATTTTTCAAAATTAAAACTTTACAGTCTGTTGTTTTTCAGTTTCACTTTTACTAATTGAAAGGAAATAAACTTATTAAGAAATGAAATTATAATAAATATACAAATTTTTCATTTAAATATTTACCGATGAGTAGAGCTTAAAAATTAAATGCGACTACAGCAGTATGTCTCGATGGTCGAATTTAAACTAGAAGGCCAGCGATTCTTGACGTAACCGAACAGAGCGAACATGAATTTAAATATTAATTTTTTAAATTATACACACCGTACTATTCCTTGATACAACCTTCTGCAAATGGACGGACATTAGAAATTTCTAATAAAAAACTGAATACCGCCGCGAAGTTTTGGTTTTTTATTTGTCAAGTTTTACAAATATTTACTGAAATTAAAACTGGTTACTCCGTAATTTCTTTCTGATTTTTTTCTTCTTTTAATGCCTTTATGCTGCTAATAAAATTACATATTGACATAAGAAAACATTCTGATATAAAATTTTGTTAATATAGGGGTTTTCATTTTGACAAAAATTATTATCGTTATTTATAACTCATGATCTTGTCCGTAAAATTTTTTTTATATACGAGTATACATACATATATATATATATATATATATATATATACACATAGGCATAGCTAGGAATTTTTCCTAGGAGAGGCAGCTGACCAGTTGAATACAGATATGTATATAGTATATACATATATATACATATATATATATATAATATATACACATATAATCGTATTATATTAAAAAGTTGATATAAAATTAATAACTTAAATAAATATATAACCGAAATAAAAAACAGCTTATTTAGAAAGGGGCTTTATTTACAGATCACTTAATTTTCAAATACTATGCAAATCCGTACCAAAGAATCAAAATAAGATACAGTTTATTATAATATACTTTACTGATTTATACATTTCTTATATAAGTTTTAATTTTCTGCTATTTTTTTCTCTGGGGGCGACTGCCTCTGTTGCTGCCTCCCGTTTGGCACGCCACTGGTCTATCTTCCTGCCTTCCTGCATTTCCCTATCACGAACTACGTAAGATATGCGATTGAGTCAGTTGATTGGTTGTTGTAGTGTCGGTGGATGCATGTACTTACATATATATGTATGTATGTATGTATATATATGTATATATATATATATATATATATATATATATATATACGCATAGTCGCACAGGATATCTAACAGTGCTGGCTTTAAATTATTTAAAAGTTCTCTTCTCTTAGTGACTACGTTCAGACGGTGCAATTTACTCCGACGTTAAGTGAGTACGGTCTGAAAGTAGTCACCGAGGGGGGAGCTTTTAAATAATCGAAAACCAATACTGATGTCTACTGCTGCTGGGGTAGAATAGTGTGCCAAGCGTCGTCTAATTGCACTCACATAGGAAATGATTGCGATAAGCACGGTGTCAAGTTCGAAGTAGTACATTGTACTTTTACACTTTTCAAATTTTTCTCCCTGTGACATTTAGACGATTCTTCTAGTGAGGGGTCAACGAGTTTTCTAAGGTACCCTTGCCCCCCCCCCCCACCCAACTACACCCATGTACATATATAATTTTGATAATGCCACGTTTTTGTTATTATTTTTTAAAAATAAAATTACATTTACGAAATTAGTGATACGATTATATAATAGAAAAACATTTATTTATATTGGTACATTCAAATTTTTTTATATATGTTCATAATGGTTTTTTTTTTGGTTTTTTTTATTTCGTTACAACTGACCAACTTTAGTGGTCATTTAGCGATTAATTTAATGTGAGAAAGAATGTTTTGTGGAGCGGTAGTGCTCAGTAGTACTCCCTCTGAACTTTACAATGGCTGGACAAGGTCTAAAGGCTTATTTCGCCACAGTCTGCGTATTTCACCGGAGTTATCCAGAAAATTGGTAGTAAGTGGATTCATATGAATGCTAAGTCGGGCAACATGTTTATTTACTTGTATTTTGATTTCATCCTCCACAAACATGACATTCAAGTCATTATGGAGGGTATAATTTGAGGCGTAATAGGGGGCTGCGGTAGTGGTTCTCAGTACCCTATTTTGATATCGCTGATGTAACTTTTTTTTCTTTCCTTTATTTTTTGTACTTGTATTTAAAAAAATGTTTGCTGATGTATTTTCGCATACAGTTGTAGTAAAAAACAGTATTTTTAATTTACAGTTCAAACTACGTTTATATTATTATATACATATATAGTATATGATTTATGTATATTATCATCTGTAGCTAATTGAAAAGAGTAACAGCATGAAAAATATTTAAAGACTGTTCGTGACACGTCTATCAGAATAAGAAAAATATATTCATTCGCATTTGATATCAGTGAATCAGATCAACTTGTATAAAATTCAGTCGGTGATTTAACCTTAGATAATTTATTAGAAAATTAGTTGGATGCATAAACTTCCGTATTCTGATAGGGTACTTTCATCGTACAGAAATTAGTACATCTTTTTCGCTACACCGATATAATTGCAGATATGTTATTCGTCTTAGCGTAATACATATACCGTGAAAATTTTAAATAAACTTTGTTACATCGAACTTGTCCACGCAAAATTTGAACTGAGCCCGAACCGAAAAATCATATCCATGTTAATATGAGCGATACGATTCTGTTTAATGATGTTTTTATGCGATGCTCAATGAAAAATCGCTAATGTGAACTTACGAGAGAAGTTCGGTCGCTCAGTATTAAACTCATCAGACAGGAGTAAAAGGGAAACTAATAAAAGTATATTAAATTACAAAATTTTTAAATCGTTTTCAGGTTATTTAATACTTTCCTTACTTATTATTTTTTTTTTTTTTTTTTGTTATACGATGGAGCAGCTTGTCGATTAAATTGAACATTTATTCGGTATGCTTTTGAATTTATTAATGTAATAATTATCGGCAAAGTTTAAAATAAGCTACGATTAATATGATAAAATTTAGAAAATTACGATTGTAAATGTTAACTTAGGAATTTAGCTAAAGCAGCAAAAGAAATGTAAATGAAAGCGAACGGAGTATATGTGGTGAAGATGAATTTCGATTTATAGAGTTCTATATCACATTTCTTTTCTTTTCCAGCAATAGGGGATAATGCCAAAAACGTTTCCAACATGCATCTACTCGTATTTATTTCTATTTACCGTTTGTCGCTCGTATTCCGAAAGATTCTAAATTATTCCGAATTATTTTAAATCATTCTAAATTATTTAAAATTATTTATTATTTTATCTTAATCAACCAACACACGAGATGTTTGAGTTACTATTTGAAAGGTCCTGTTCGATTTTATGTGTAAAAGTAGTACTTATTTAAAATGGCGCAATTTATTATTGCTTTTATTCGTATTTCTCTGATACGTTTTAATTTATAGCTCTTGCACGTTTCTCGATTATTCAAATTAAATTCGATTGTTTTCGTTTACGCAATTGGAAAATTTCTCGGAAAAAAAACACATTGTATACGAACGGAATTGATAGAAATATTAGGTAACGGAAAGTATAAAAATTACGTAAATACGAATATCGCGGAAACATCGACTGTTTAAATGTATTTGACCACATTGCTTTTTGTAATTTTTTATTTTCATTTTTTTACTATTAATAATTTTAATCGTATTAATTGCCCCTCTCCACGATCTTTTTTTACAATTTATTCGATATTTGATTTATTTCTTTTGTCGAACAAGTGTCTATAAAAAAAAGACGCTATTTCAGAAATTGCTGGTTTATTCGAAATTTGTATTAGTTTACAAATTTTACCATTGTTCTATTTCAAAATGTCGATGTCTATCTCGGCTCATCAATTAGTGCTAATACTAAGGGGTGAAGGGGAGGCGTTCGGATTGATCGGTGAATAAAGATCGGCGTAAACTCGGAATTTATTAGATGACACCGATAGAGATGTTACAGAACTTGCTGAGAGTAAAATGGGCTACGAATGAAACGGGCGAAATCTCGGATCGGCTGGTACGAAGTTACGATTTTTATTCTCACCGCTGGTCACGAGGTATGCGATTTTTCCGACGGAAACGCGTGGATAGAGAACGCGTGTAATAAAAACGAATTTAGACAAGAGGCGAAAATGAAATTGAATTTCGGAAAAATATCACCGACGAAGAAGAAACATTATAAATTTTACATTTCGCATCGGATGCGTCGGAGAAATATAAATACAAATTGCCCCATATTGGCTGCTGCAGCGGGATACAATATGAGAGAAGAAAAGCGTTGCTGCCATATTGGGCAATAAAAAAGTCTCTCTTCTCCATCGGTAATGTGCGACCATTTCGAGGACTGGGCCGTTGCCACGACGCTCGAACCTTTGCTACAGGAAAGCAATACTATGTAAATGGACGGATTGTTCTGGTTATAAATTTCGGCCTTTGCGCAGAGGTTATTACATTATTATTCCAAGTGGCTATTTGGCCGATCGGTCGCATAACATATTGGTATCGGTGTAACAATTTTCAATATTTCGCCATCCTTCGCGTATCGGCTTAGCCCGGGCAAAACTGCTGATTGGCAACATCTGGCGACTTAAATGCCGACCATCAAAGCGGTATCTTATTATCCCGTATTTTTCTTTTCGACCATTTTGCGAAAGAAACGCCTATCCTAGGCGCATAACCTGTGTCCTTCGCTCCGTCTGTACTATTGTTCGAGTCGTCAACTTCTGCTTTACACTCTTTTCTTTCCCTCTTTATCGAATCTTCGATTTCGCAGAAGTGAAACATTTGGATGCAACATCGATAAACGCCTAACAGAACGAAGCATAAATAAAGTGACCTTCGCAATAAGTATTCTTCCGTCAGATGAAAGGGGACACCAACTTCAAAATGATGGTACAAATTTTTACTGTTCACCCTTCAGCAGTGAAAACAATCAGTTTCAAAACGGTACTATGCTTTGTCGAGAGTTGACTCGAAGTAATAACGGAAACGCTACATAAATATAATAAATAGTTAGACGTGTGTTCGTTTATTTTTTCTTTTTTTTACTTACACTTTCATTAAGACGGGTTCGCTCGTTTTAAGGGCGCACATAAGTCAGATATCTTCAGATGGTTTTTAAAATTTCGAGAGATTGATTCGGAGGATAAAGTAGTCGCTTAAATAGAAGTAGTTGCGGATTATTAAATAAAGAAGATGGCAGTTTAACAAGTAAATCAAGAATATCCGAAACGATGCTGAAGTACAAGCGTAGTAGTTCATCGATGAGAAAATGTACACATTCACATACAATGTACACAGATTGATCTTTCGTTGTTTTGTGAACAGCTTCTGAACCGTCGAAGATTTTAAGTTTTCACAGAAAAGTCCGTTTGCATTAAGTACGCTTAGCGATTTCTAATTACCGTCATTTCACTTTCGATATAATTTTCGTCATACGAAAATCGTTCACCTAATCGATGGGAAATTTTCATATTATTTCCGGTGTAAAAATTACATACAGAGCCCTATCGATTCTATTTTTTATTTTGTTACACAACCTCTTCTGTATATTTTTCAAATTCCAAATTTCAAATTTTATTGTTATCATTATTATTTACAGGTGAAACCACACATGCACAATGCTACCGGAACAGTGGTCTGATACAAATTTAAACGCGTTAAAAATTGACGAAAATTGAAAATTATGAGTACTTCCGAAGTAAACATTGAAAACTACACAGTTAACGTTTTGCTCAATATATAAAGGCAAAGGAAGTGTTGAAACAAGAAATGTATAAAAAACAAAACATTAGAAGATGAAGGGAGAAAAATGGTTTATCACTTCTAGATTTTATGATTATAATGAAATGTGATAAACTAGTGCTAACATTTTACAAGATGAAATAAATATGTATATACTAATACAAGTTAAAGCGCCATACACCTAAATACATAAAAATAAATACAAGTTTAAGCACCATACACCTAAATACATAAAAATAATCATGTACAGATCTCTATATATTCGTAACAAAAAAACTAACAATCATATATACACATCAAATCAAAACCAACAACTCTAATTGAATCATCACTTATGTTTTCAATCTTAAACACCTAGATTATCATACTACTAGCGATGTTATAAACTAGTATGTTTTCATAGTTACACATCCATGATGGAACATACGTAGACAGAGAAACACATTCATACAAACAAATATACAATCACACACTCACACAAACGCGCACACACGGTGAAACGAACAAAAACAAATACACACCGACTTAACCCACCGCAACTAGCCCGAAGCATGCATACATATAATTCTCTCTCAAGTGCATACTGCAGAGGACAACATAGATGTTAAGAAATAAATAAAATAAAAATAAAGATAAAAAAAAAAAGAGTAAAATAAGTGTAGTAGAAATTATAATAGCTAGAGGAATTGCAGCAGAAAAATGTCTCTATCGAGGTAACAAAATCCTGATATAGATTAAATATAATAATAAGGAAATGTGTAATAATAAAAATAAAAAATAATGTGGAAGAGGTTATGTTTTCTACTTTATAACCTAGGTTGTTGTATGTACTACGACCTAATAAATGGACAGGGTTTCAAAAAGATGGTACATACATATGTGATCACTACAGAGGGGAAAGTGCAATTAATAAATCATCAAAAGACAAGAAACGGAAACTTAACAAAACAATAGAAATACAATGAACAACTAAGTTAGAAAATTACCTGGGTACCCTTAGTGGAAATGAAATCAATAAAAGTAGTTTTCTCCTGTATTTATAATTCATTAGATGCTGTTTTAAAGGTAACGGCAAAGAATTGAATAATTTAGTACCAATATAAAGGGCCTGGGAACACGTATGTGATTCTTATTTATATTAGATGGTTTCGCTTTCTCCTGATTAGATTGTCTAGTTATGCCTTGTATCGCAGTTTCATTGCGGCTTTATACACATCTCTGGTAGAATTTTTGGTCATGATTAATAATGGCGAAGAATGGTGTTTTGAAGTTGCCCTTAAAAATGTGTGCCATATCTGCTATTATGACCCCTGAAATTATGAAAAATACATATAGTATCATTTTTTTATATATCTTAACAGAATAAAAATGAAAAAAAAGAAAAAAATTAATGAAATCAAAAAATACAATTTGACAGATTGCTCAATGCAATGTCGGTGAAGGTACTTTTTTCGTATGCCTTTTATTGGAATGACTAGAAAGAGGAGAAGCAGGAGGAAAATGTTTTGCATAAATAATGTGCTGATTGAATTTGGTCTTCTTTTATGCGTTGGTGGTGTGCAAGTGTCGCAACGATCTAAATCGGGATGGAATTTTACGCTGAAAAACTGTTTTCGCAGGGTTCGAGGCCTATCTGAAAACATTCCGTCAATTGCCGCGATGTTTTCAAGAAATAAACCCGATAAACTATCTCTGTTCACAGCTGTTTTACCGTTAGCAAAACGCAATTGCACGCGATTGTTTTTAACGTTTTTTCCCGACATTAGGAATTATCGGTTTTTTTCGGTTGTTCGAAAATCTAGTTACCGAACTAGCGAATTTTTTAACGTAATTCTAACGGTCAAAATCCCTTTATGTATATCGACATATCTTTATTCTACAAAGGGACCGTTCTAAATGTTGACCCAACTCTTTTAGAATATTAGATGTTCTTGATTTTGGCCGATTTTCACTTTGCTTGCTATGCTACTATATACTACCGCAGAAGGCGAGTAAAATATCAACAGAGACTCGGGAACAAGTTTAATTTCGATGTGATATATATATATATATATATATATATATATGTGTGTGTGTGTGTGTGTGTGTGTGTGTGTGTGCATGTGTATCTGCGGCTGAGCTACACAATGTTTCACGAATTGAAATGGTATTAATGTCCTTATCGCGATGGTGATCGGAATCCGTTTACAGCTATGCGCGTAGATAAGATAATTTATTCCAAAAATAAAATAGGTCGTTCTTCAAACATTCCAACTCAAAGGACCATCACATCCATCGATGGAAACACAATGAGAGCACTCTAGTCAACACAAGCCATTGTCTTTAAAATAGACATCTTCTCAGAGGGTGTATATGGAAATATCTGGACCGTATTCGTTTCGCTGGTAAAAGGAATACACATCTGGGGGGACTGAAATATCTTCGTTTGAAAGTCCGACGAGTAATTCAAACGTGTGCCCACAAATGAAGCTCGGGCCGAATATCTGCATTATTGGCTGAGGAAAGTATCGTTTGAAGGCTTATACAATGGCTCGCCTTTGTTCTCTGTCCTCCCAAATATTCGCAATTAATTTCATTTAAATGCTTATTAGAACGTAGTTGAGCTTTTTATCGAGTCTCAATGTTGCATGGGGCAACGCTTACTGTTGTACGGTTGCCAGACTCACTGAGTCGTCCTTCGTTTTCTTTGTTAAACGTTCAGTTCGCGAATGGAAGTTAGATTCGAAGTAAACCGAAAAATGAGGCCTTTTCAAAAACATCAGCTGAAACAGAGTTAACAAACGGCAAAGTGTTTGACTATCTCGGTATCGTCGTGAACTCCTCAAAGAATTACGATACGCGTTCTAAGAAGTCTTAGTTGAAAAATGAACCGCTATTCCTCTTGTCGCCGAGCAGAAAAAGAGTCGTTTTAAACGGGCTAACGGAGAGCTAAAGAAGGATGATAAACGAATTCCGTTTTATTTATCGCTCTTTCCGCCTCAGTCATTAAAATGAAGATGTTTCCGCGTTTGATGTGTTTTATCGCCGGAAAATGATGATGAATAATTTCGCTTCATTCGCCAAATAATAATTTTACGCGTTTTTTTCGAATATCCTTCTGCTCTAAGCACTCCTTTGGCTCAGCACACTCTTTACTGAATATCTCATCTATCCTCAAATTTCCTAATCTTCTTATAATTCCTATAATTGCTTTATCGAGAATCTAATTAACCGCTAGCGGAAAATCATACATTATGGGTTAATTTTTATTAGTCGAACCAAAAAATAAAAAATAAAAATAAAAAAAAGTGGAAAAAAAAAGTATAACAAGGATCAGATAGACTCCACATCAAACTAAAATTCTGGAGAAATTCGAGCCGGTCGGCGTAGAAATCTAGACTGATCGGAATAACAGGGCGCACTAAGATGATTCGAATTCTTCGAAATTTCAGAAAGTGTGATAGACCGTGAGAAAATTAAAACAAAAAAAAAAAAAATCGAGTGCCGAGAGTATCAAAAAATCGGAATAATCAAATTTTAGGTAGGATTAGCCACTGTGCGAAAACACCGGCGACAATGGATGACGAAAATGTATGTTTGATAAAGGTCTATTTCACGCTACCAATCCCGAAGACTTTCGCTGTAATCGGCATCATCTGGTTTCTAAAGCTTTTTCAACACGCTAGCCGTCCTGGGTAATTTTTGAATACAAGCTACGCTCGGGAATGGGGTTAAGTGCCGAACGAAGAGGCGAGAAAAGTTAGACCGATTAAAACGAAACGGACTTTGTCTAAATTAGTTTTGAAAGTTAACGAGGCGTCTTAAGAAACACGCCCGCTTGGCTAGAGATTCCGAGTAAGCTCGATTAGAAAAGAGGAAAAAAAAGTCATCAGGAAAATGCTTGCCATCATGTACGCGTAGAGCACCGGCTACGGTTAGTGGAAAAAAGGTAGGCGAGGTAAAACAAAGTTGCCGCATAGCGGCCCTGGAATAGGATACGGGTTGTTGCTGGAGAAAAAATAAAAGTAAAAATAGCGGGGTGGAAATAGGCAAGTGGTTCCGATGCTTCGATGTTCGGTTGACTTTACATGTAAATATTTGTAAACACTTTACTAGTAAAAGGTACTTGAAAGCATATAAATATAGCTTGTTGTTGCTGTTGCTGGGCAAACGGCTCGATTAGGTTCCGTGTAAGGCATTGTTTACAATCTGCCAATCTCCTTTAAACATTCCAGCGGAACCGTCATCATTGAAAGGTACTTTACCGTGTAATCACTCTCTCTCTATACGTTTCGCTATTTACCGATCCATATCGTCCGGCTTATCTTTCATCCGTCAAAACTGAACCGTATAATAACGCTCTAACGTCGAGAGGCTGTTCTCCGATTTCGTTCTTGCTCGTCTAGCGTTTTTTATCTTCTGTAAAAGCTGCCACTCCAGAATTATCTCGAAACCGCGCGCGGCTCGCACCGAACATCGAAACTGTGTCACCTTCCTACGAATAAAAGGTTGCTTCGTTTTGCCGCGTGACAGGTTTTTAATTAAATTTAATCTCTTCAAAATATCTTTAAATATCTTCAAGTATCTTTAAATATCTTTAAATATCTTTAAATATCTTTTAATATCTTTTAATATCTTTACATATCTTTAAATATCTTTAAGTATCTGTAATTATCTTTAAATATCTTTAATTATCTTTAAATATTTTTAATTATCTTTAAATATTTCATCGGACGAATAAGAGCGCTGAATGTGTAAGACGTGTGCGAGAGGGATCTTTTTTCTTTGAAATATCACCGAAAAAAGTTACCCTTCTTCACGACTAAAATCTGAAAGCCTTATTAAAACAGTAATTTCATATAAAACTAGTTTCATCGTTGACGGCGGTCGCGATGAAAAGATGGGTAAACGGCGATTATAATTCTTAACAATATGCAGCTATTAACTTGGCCTTAGCGTTTATCTCGGATTTTTAATGGAAGTGTCAAATTGAAAAATCAAAGGTGCACCAAGTTTACGACGAATTAGCCGCAGATCTACCTGTTATACCGAATAATTAGAGTTCTTGCTGCAGATGCAATTGGCAAAGCATCTGTTCCATCTGGGCCATTTTTGAAAAATCAAGGCCTTATCGTCATCATATCCATGAAAAAATAACTACACGCTACTCCCACAGTGCCTATTGTAGGTTGCCTATTTTTTAAATAACTTACGTCTTCTTAGAAGCTGATAAATCTAACAGGGGGTTCTCTGATAAATTTTCACTGTACGCTAATGAAGAAATCTACTGACGATTTTCTAAAATTAACAACACGTATGTTGATTGTCGTAAGTACCGTCTTTTATAACTCTTTTATAACCGCCTCTTGATTTAATTTAATTTATAATCTCCGTACATTGTTTGCAAAAATGTATTTTTGTACACTACGCATTATGTGTAATATATATATATATATATATATATATATATATATATATATATATATAATATATAGCTCTATATTATAAAGTTGTAAGATGTGAGAAGTCTCAACCAGTAAGGAAGTTGGATTTTTTTTTTTTTAAATCGATTATAATTTAAATACAAAAACAATAGGAAACCTGCAAAAAATTGAAACTGAGGGAACCAAATTTCGAAAAATGCTCCACGATCCCGTTCTATAGTTATTAAAGGGAGCCTAAATTTTTTATTAACCGAGACGTATTAAGTTTTTTCCGCTTCATTAGGATATAGAAAAGTTACGAAATTTCCAAATGTGTAATTTTTAAGTCATCAAGTTCGAAAAACATACGCATCAACAATTTTCAAAAAAAAGCAAAATCAGGAAACAGTAACTAGTTTTGCTTTATCTTGTTTTTATTATTTTTATTTTTTTTTTTACGATACAAAAACTCCGGAATTTTAAAATTTAACGGTTTCGAAATGAGTGGAGGGCGGTGAACACGAATGACTCAAAAAATTAATGATAAATATACGTGCAATATTTCTCTCGCTTACATTGTTGTTATTTTTTTTTCTTTTTTTTGGGTGGAGGCTGTATCAAGAGGAGATACAGGACAATTCGGTTTTTTGCTTAGATGTGTTCTGTTCCGGAATCGACTTGTAATGTTTTGGTCTGTTCAGCTGAAGGTGCTGTGAATTTTGAACAGGACAAAATATATATTACCGGCGGAGATTTTAAAATGAAGCCGTTTTAATTGAGACTAATGTTTATGATAAATTTTTAAACAGCTTAAAGTAATATTTCGACTGTGAGAAAAAAAGTTAAAAGCGTCGATGTAGACAGTTACTTCAAGAAACGTATAAATGGAATCTAAAAAGAGATAACTCCCATCGGCTCGTAACCTTTTTTTCTCTCGCCTAATTAGTAGACCGTTTTTTCTATAATCTCCTCTTCATTTATTTTCTGAATTTCTTTCGTTTTTAGAACTATTCATATCTACCGCGATTCGTGTTTCATTTCGTTTAATCGTGAAGCTTACCTTTCGGTCGTTTGAAACTCCTTTTCTGCTATAACAGCCAATAAATACCGGTGACCAGATAAGAACTATTCTACCTTAATTTCCGCGTTTACAGAATTACATTTGAAAGCTTGTACTCGCACTTATCCTCCCTACCGTTACGTAAAGAAATGTGAATAAATTATATTGTATGGTACGCGACATTCGCCCTACAATTAACTTCGAAACGGTAAAAAATTGATCGTCTATCTTATGTCGAAGAAGTGAATTTGAAATATATTGTTAATGTTAGTCACCGCTGAAAGGTAAATTTGTAGAAATATGTACGACTAGGCTAACGGTTAATATCTCGTCTCATTTATGTATTTTTAATGATTATATTTATCTTTTTTCACGATTTGAAGTCCTTGCAATTAGCTCGCATTTTGTATAAAATTCTTCGGGACATTTTTATCGTGATGTTCAATAAAAATGTACACGCTCTTCTTATAAAAATTAGTTGTGACCTCATGAAGGTTTCGTACATTATTTCAACGGGCAAAAATTCAAGTCATCGTTTCATGTAAATATTTCAGCAACTGTTGTCATCGGCGTAAATGCACAAAGTTATCGCGAAATGACCGTTTAATTTCCTCTTTTTTTTTCATCTATCCGAAGTAATCTGTTTCGAATAGCGTATATATTTCGTAATGTCGAACGAAACAATTAAGATCCATATTTACACGTATCGGCCATAGTTGCGAGATATTAGGAAAAAAAAGAAAGAAATATTTTTCTTCCTCGAGCAAGTTCATAGTGTGCGTAGTCGTCAGTCGTCGTTCAGAATTCGATCGGTCAGTTTTCATACTTCATTTCGTTTGTAACGCGATATTTTGCCATTATTGAAGCCGGAAGATGATCATATTTGTGTCCCTACTTCGAAGAAGCAACGATCAGATACAGAATCTGTTGGTAACATGCCGATTACAATTAAGCAGAACCGAAAAATATAATTTGCCGGACGAATGTCCAGGGAATTGCTAACATACAGACAGGAGTTAATTCTTCTGAGCTTTGAAAGTTGAAGAAGCGCCAATAGTTTTTGCCAATTCAGTTTCTGGGAAATCAGTTTTGGCAAACAAAAAAAAAAAAAAAAAAACCAAAAGATATCAGTCATTCTAGAATCAACTGGTTCAGAAAAATTAACCTGGTTAACAAAAAAAAAAGAAAAATGAAAACTATATCTTGCGGATTAGTAGACATTTTTCCGAGTGTGATTGACTTCTGTAAATATTTGTATTTCACTGAAAACTAAAAACTGAACTGACGCGTGTAAATAGACCTTTAACGAGTAAAAAAAAAAAGTGTTTTTTGCATTAATCACTTCATTTAATCTAATAATATTCCTTTTTGAGTTTAATTCTTAGATCTCGCTTCACTCTGTCTGTCTATCTTTAAGGTCTTAGTCCGTGTTGTCTTGTTCTTGCTTTACTTTGCCTATTTTTTTTTTTTTCAACTTAAAAAATTATGCAATAATCCGGGACGCTAATTATGCTTTCTTCCGACAATTTTCTCGTCTCTGAATTTTTCAGCATATGTTAGAACCAGAATTTCCTATCTTTCATGGTATCCATTATTATATCCTAGTATTGTTCACTATTTGTTTTATGTTTCTTCCGGAATTTTGGCCGAACCGAAATCTACAATCTTATTGTTTCTCAGTTCACCAGTCCAGCCGAAAACAAGATGATGGAATAGTTTTATATACGTTCAAAAACGAGTAAAACGAGCGACGGCACTATTAGAAGTTATTTTATAAACTGCTATTTTTAAAATCCATCGAGGGCGATGAAGGTATTTCCAAAATAAAGAAAAGATTTGTATCGTTTGTTCTCCGATAAAATTCTATTTGCGTTACGATAAAAACTATTGAATATTAAATATAGAATATTATTAATATAAAAATAGGTTCGATATGAAATTTTTACGGATCAGAAATTTATCATCATTAAAAAAATACTTATAAAGAATATCTAGATTTCTCGTAGGCTTATTTAAAGGTAAATCCGCATGACTGTTTAACCATCTTCAACCAACAGATAACAAGCGAATCTAGAAGGTCGACTTTTGAATAAAAGTAGTGTTCGGAAATGTTAATTTTAAAGTAATTTTTTTGAAGTTTTTAGTAATAATTTTGGATAAGTTGTTTCTAAGTAAATTACATCTATCTCACACACACGCAAAAAAAAACAAAAAACCTAAATTATTTTAATATTTACCTACTCGATAATATTGAGCCTCGAAAAATCATTCGAAAAATAATCGTTCGTATTTAGAATAAAAAGAAAAAAAATTTATTCGATCAGTTTCGACTTTTGACGTGAAGGTCCTGCTAGTCAGCTAACTCTCTACCTGCTGATAATTTCACTGAAAAGAGTAAAAGTTTAAGATTATTAATCGAAATATTTATCTGCGAATCACTCGATATTTTTCGACATCTAAGAGACTTGTGCGTTTGCGTCAGTAACGTAATTATTAATTGTATAAGATGAACTAATTTTTGGATAACACGTGATAATCGTGTAAAATTAAATATTAAAGAAATACAGCGTGCACTAAAAGCCGTTTTAAATCAATTTCGGATACGAGAAAGTGGTCTTAGCAGTGGCAATTTAGCCTTCAACGTCGCGAGTTGGGAACTGATATAATAATTATAAGCGAGTTTTTTTTTTTTTTTATTATTAATAATAGTTGTCAAAATGATTACTGAAAATTATAGTTTTTGTATTTTTTACGAGTTGAAGATCGCAATGGTATGACTATAGATATTGCCACGAATAGATAAAAAGCGAAATACCAGGATACCACCTAGGGAGGGTGCAAACAACCAAATAGATAATGTTGAGAAAACACATCATAATAAAATTATTACTGATCGTATCGAACGATATCTAGACAGAACAGCATTTAGCAAACTGGAAAGAAAAAAGAAAAATCTGGTTAATTGCATGGGCGCAGGAATAGGACTAACGCATTATACAGGTTTTTTGTCTTGTCTCTTCCCTATTGCATACATATAGAAGTTATTCAGTGTTGGGATAATATATATCTTGGTTTTAGGAAGATTTGTGTTCCTTAAACTTATTCTTTCGTTTTATTATCTTTGTTGGCTTTGTTATTCTCATATATTGCTTTATATAGTAATATTAATAGCTATAATGTATACGATCAAACGCGTATATTGTATATATTGGTAGAATAAGATAATAGTTTTAATTTTATAAAGATTTTATTTTTATACTCCTATTTCCGTCGTGTTGGTTTTGTATAGCCATGGTTGGATTATATTCGCTTTGTTAATAACGTTCCGTATAATAATATTAATAATTATAACGCATAAGATCGGAAGCGTATATATAATAATAGGATAAGACATTGATTTTACGAAGATTATGTTTATACCTTTTTCTTTTCGATTGTTTGTTTTGTACAGCTTTGCTATTCGCATATACTGTTACGTGTAATAATATTAATAGTTTTAGTATATAGATCGGATGGTAATATTATCATATACTTTATATTAATATAATAAACGATAATAAGTGTCAGAGTACTCACACAACAGCACAACAGGTTTTTTTTGGTTTTTTTTTGAGCTTGTCAACCAGGGATCTCACCCAGAAACAAAATAGGAAGAAGAGTTAACTAATTAAAACTTAATTCGATCGGAAATAGCTGAAATAAAGAAACCAATGGCCGGAACAACAGGCCGAGAAGAAAAGGACGAGATATAGGAAGCACAATAGGGAGCAGGGTAACTTTAAGAGGAGTAAATAAAGGGAAGAACGTTCCGCAGAAAGAGTAGAACGCTCAAAGAAAATATGATTAGCATCGCAAATAAATACTTTATCAGGATGTAGAGGACAATAAGGAGAGGAAACCAAAAAGAGACGATAGTGGGAAGAGGGCAATAGAGTGCGATTGAAGCGTAGGCGAATAATAGGGTCAATAACAGAACATGGAAGAAAAGGAAATTTTGAGAATCAAGGATTAGCAGGAAGGTTAGGTTGAATTGGGAGGTAGAATGCGCGATCATATTGGTAAATGAGAAAGGGTACATATCCGACCAAAATTTAAAGTGAAATTTCTTACTTAAGCACTCAATAGGCTTTGGACTTGTGGAACCCATTGCAGTTAATTATAAAAATAAAAAAAAATATATATATAAGCTGTAAGCTGTGGCGAGGATAAAAATGTTCTACACATATAAACTGGTTTAATTTTGCGGAGAAAATTGAATAAAAAAAATAAAATTCTGGAAATTTTAAAATTGAAATAAACACTAAACGGTAAGAAATATAGAAAGTGCGACTAGTCTTGTACTTTTAAAAAGGTAGCCGTGAAAAAAAATCTCGAGTGGGCATCCTGATAAATCTGCCACCACCTCTAAGAGTGAATGAAGTGATCGGTAGTCAGTCTTCTTTAAGGTGGCTTTACACGATGGAATTTTTCGTTCTTTGCTAAACAATTTCATTATTTTTTAGTAGCGAAATGTTATCTAAAAAGTTACGAAAATATCGAAAGCTACAGAATTGTAGAAAATTTTCTCTTATCTCTGCCACTGAACTCATTATGTAAAATCGTTTTTTAAATACTGACCAGATTTTCCATAAATTCCTCAATAGTTTTTATTGCGGAATTTTAACTGTTCACAATCAGCATCATTAAAAGCATTAGCCTAATAATAGTGCGTTTTTATAAAAATCCAGTTCTCGGTTCGGAAATGTAAATAGCTCGGTATCGATAAAGAATCAGATTGATAAATTTTCATCGGATATCGGCTCTTTGTTCTTTACGGATTTTTAAGCAATTGGATATTACAATGTTAAGAAATGTGTTCGGAAGAGCTTTTTAGATCAAGTAGTTGAAATTGTATAATTTTTGCAGATTTTTCAAAGTTAGCTGTTTATATTTTTTTTTGACTGTTAGTTTTTTATTTTAAAAAAATAAGAGACGCGCGAGTTTTTTAAATGCAATCGTTCAAAATGAAATCCCATTAAATTTGTTTAATTAATAATTTATTTACTTTTGCGTGGGGGTACGGTGTAATATTAAAAACAAGACTATATTTCCGGAGGTTTTTTTATCACTCAGTCAGTTAAACGTCGAATTATTTAAATTTATTTTCTATTCAATATTCGTAATCAGTTTCATTGGAACGTCTTCGAACGCGCATCTTTTATACCGTTTGGTGGCCGCATCTGCGAATTCCAGCCGAACCTCGGCAAACAAGAGCTATTTCGATGTCAAAATGTAATTAATAATTTTCTCTATTTGTTCGCGAGACACTTTTCAATATGTCGAAATCCGTGATTAATGTGGTCCGAACGACTCTCCCCGCCTAAGTAATAAAATCGACAACAGCCGTCGAGGTCTACCTTTAGAATTTTTATGCTTCATCGTATATATGGGAAGCAAGTGGAATGTGAATTTAATTAACTGAGCTAGATCTGTTAATAGAGTCATATTCAGTGTCAATCGAAGTCGATACCATTGTTTTTCTCAGACGACTTCGTTAAATTATCCGTTGGAATCTCTATTATTTTCCGTTAATTCTACTAACCCCCGCGGAATAGAAAGGTATGACAGAGTAAAACTTCAACCGTGACACACATCGATGAAATCGGTAGCAATGTTTAAAAAATAGTTCAAACGGCGAAGAGGTTAAAAGCGGTTAAATAAATACAGACCTAAAAAATATTCACTAGTGCGCTTCTTCACTTAAAACTTCAAATCCATTTATTGATAAATATAAGATCTCTAATTTTTCGTTAAATCTGATAAATTGGTTTATTAATGCTTTTCTATCATTAATATTTTGTCGAGGTGATTCTATTGTTTTTTATTCAGCGTAATATTTTTATCCTAAATAATCACTTGGTACTAATCCAACAATATACGAATATATTAAATATTTATCTTCAATCGTATCATCTATTATTAATACATATATATTTATATATTGTATACACATATATATATATATATATATATATATATATATATATTATATGTATAAAACTGCATTCCTAATTTTTCAGATTAAAATAAAATTTATAGGCTTATTTTTAGTAATATTCTTCGATTTTCTTTCTCAAATGAAGATAAGTATTTACATCTCCTTCAGATTCTAGCATATAAACTAAATTTATCTTTATTCATATTTTTTATTCCTTTTCTAGCTGAAGGCGGGAAAGTACATTCTGAAAACGTTTCTTTTATGTTTATTTCGTGTTTATTACTGTGTTTATAATGTTAGTTATTAGAAACGTATGTTGAAAATACAACGTTAACGAGCGTTTTAACAACATTAAATGGGAAACAGTGTTGCGAGTAAAAGTTAAACAAAACTGATAATAAAGTTAAAGTTAAAAAAAAAAAACAAACAACAGAATCATTTATTTATTTTTTAATTTTATATTTTATAGTACTCGCCGTTTCTGCTCGGACGAGCTCGAGCTTATCGACAGATTTATGCTATGTTGTATTTTACATAAAAATTTGTCTTCATATATAATTTACTCACACGAAAACGTTTTACGAATTAACATCATTTGTCTACTCGATTAGCTCTCACAGTTCTCATCCGTACCTTTGCTAATTTAACCACCTTACTGAAGAGTTGCAACGATCTTACCAATTTCCATTTTCATCTTTTTTCCTTGTCTTTTTTATTTATTATTTCATCCGGATTTCATTTAATATCCGCGATAATAGTACGTGTATTAATGACACTGGTCTGCAACGAAAACCTCTTCTAAATAAAAATATGATGAGTACGAGGGGAGTTTAACGTGCTGAATCCATATTTGCTTTTCCCTTTTTTGCTATTACGTATGTATTTATTTAAAATGTTTTTTCTTTTCTTAAATGGCTCAAAATTATATACCTATTTTGTCTGTCGTTCTTGCACTAGCGGTGCTCTATTCAGTTCAGATCGTATTTGCACACACGAAAACGACACTCGCACTGATATGAAGAGAGAGAGAACGATATCAGACTATCCTATACTTAGTCAATCGAGTATTTCCTCTGCTTCTTCATCATTATATACAGACTTAACAAAACCTCGTCTTCTTACGCGATCTGATTTGAATGAAATTTGTTGGCGATTTAGGACTCTCAAAATCTAGGGCTCAACTTCTCGGATCAAGATTATAAAAATGAAATTTGTCAGATAAAAATACGAAGGTCTCTTATTTTCGTAATAAACAAGAAGATTTTTGAGTTCAAAGAGGGTGATTTGGTATTTTGTAATGATGCTAAGGGACTTCTAGAAGAAATGGGTTTTCCGGAAGGATCGGAGGAATGGCGACTTTTTATTGATTCGTCCAAAATCAGTTTAAAACCTGTATTGCTTCACAATGGCAATACATATCCTTCAATTCCCCCCTATAGTACATGCAACAGAAAGAAAATTATGGAAATATGAAGTTGTTATTGGAAAAAATTCAATATTTATAGTACACGTGGAACATCCGTGCTGATCTAACAGTTGTAGCAATGTTAACTGAAGTCGCAGAAACGTTACATCAAGATAGATGTTATCATTATACTGCGAAGATCGAATAAAGAAGGGCTCATTATAGACCGTTCGGGAATTCGCTTCAATAATATGTGCTCCCTTGAAATTTAACCTCTAACAAGGAAGAAAAGTTCGAATTCTGATAAAGGCGCTAGACGTGCGCGCGCGGATTAAGTATTTATCGAGAGTCTTATCGCTGGCGTTATCACAGAGGCTTGCCAAGGTGGAAACGCGTGACAATAAATATTTCTATTCCGTTATAGCCTTATCACAGGCCGTGTTCTTGCCCGTTGTAGGCAGCAGCCGTGCATCTTATAGCCGCCAAGTCGCCTCCAGCAGGACTTTTTCATTCCTGTCCGAAGAGACTAACGAACGGCGCTGCTACTTTCTTGCGTCGGGACGACGCGACAATTCAACTTTCGCAATTCATCCGAGAGAAGAGGCAGGTGTGCTGCTAGCTGATGATTCTTGTTGCTTAATTTATATTCCGTCGCGGTCGGGTCGAGCGACGTCGACTTCGAGCGAGGGCGCCCGATAAATCCGACTTCGGTTCGGTATTATTTACGGTGCGCGAATAAATCTCCGAGCAGAAATATTAATAATAAAAAGCGACCGGATTAATGTCGCGTCGCCGGTCGAGCGCTACGTGAGAACATTTTCGCGGCAACGCGACTGCTGGTCATAAAATATTCACGGCTCGCAAGAAGGCGCCGGGCTCGACTGGCGCGCGACACCTTAGCGCCGAAAGACAATCGGCTCCGTGATTTCGGATTTGCAACGGGTTAGTTTAATCAACGCGGATAACCGGCTGCTAACGCAGCATCTTGCCAGCGTCCGATGTCGCCGGTTCGCTTGCGAGTCCCGGCACGTAGCCGAGCCTACGCATTGTTATTCGCCGAACGGAGCGGATGAACCGGGTCGGATCTCGGAGCGGCTGCAGCGGCTCTGCGCTAAAAAGATTCCAGGTTATTTCGCGATTTTACACGTCGCTCTTGTTTTCATTGCGTGCCGCTCCTCGCGCGCCGGCACATGTCACCTTCGCGATCGGCACACCGGAAGTACTCTGAGCTGGGTTCGTTCGCGCGCCATTTTTCTGCTGTCCGACTCCAAAGCCTTTTCCCGTTCCGTGTGTCAACATCAACCCCGGTAAAACCGACGTGCCGTTTTTCCCGTTCGTTTGTCAACTTGTCGTCGTCGACGCCAACGACAAAATTCCTCTTTCGACGCTGCCAAGTGAAATTTCGCGTCTTTTTTTACTGCGCAATTTCCCTCTCTCTTTCCCTTTCCGGTACTTTGGAATGCACCAATTCCGCATCTTCACCTCCGAAAGACGCGCACCGCTTCTCAAAATGTTTATAATTCCGCCCAGCTCTCTTACCCCGTTTAAACCTCTATTCGCCATATCTATACACACGCTAAGCTTGTTTCTAAAGCTTTCGCTAAGAAAAAAGATGTATCTACCTCCTTTTTTTCTACACTTGTACCTCTCTCGCTTTGTAATAATACTTCCTTTCGCTCCGTTATTAAAAACAATTATCGTCGGCTTAGCCTTGAATTCGGTTACATCTCTTTCAAAAACCGAAATTCGGCTAATGCAAACGGCGTTTTAACAAATGTAACCCCGTCGCAATAAGTGCGCGGCGCAGGTTGATAGTTAACGTGGTGAAGTTGCGCGAGAGAGGAAACAACCAGAAATGAAATTATGACAACTACATATATATTTCAGGCACAATCTGACCTATCGTTGGAATGGTCCGTTCAAGTGTCAAAACGTACTGACGTGTCGTAGGCGTTCTAATTGACACTGATGCGCGTTTTTTTAATCATTCATCGGCTTACACATTCCATATATGGATACGAAATAGCAAAGTGCTAAGCCGTTAAAATATTTACAGTCCCGAGCTATGTAGGTTGTAAGTTCGATCTGACTTAAATTGTCCGAAAAATAGACGGCAGTAATAACGAAACCGCTTGCTGGCCAGCTGTGAAAAAAGTAATCGCGTTCCGCGGTAATATTATGCACACGGTTGACGATCCGCAAAATAGAAAGAAGAGAAGTTGTACGTATTTCGTAAAGTCTATTTCCGTTTCGACAACGATGGCATTTCCGGCTCTTCGAAATATTCGCCCACGATTCGGAATAACGTAATTTACGACTACTTTATGTCTCACTCATCGGCCAAATTACGAGAGTGGATTATGTACGGTGTCTCCGCGATAAGCCCTTTTCTTCTTGCCCCGCAAGTCCTATTATGCCGAGCGTCCTGACGAACTGCGAGTGTACACGTTTTTTTTTAGTTATACACAGATCTGTAGTTATATTCCGAGTTACAAAATGGATATTTTAAATGATTGATTTATATATCGCTTTATAAAAATGCCATGCTTGGCTATGAAAGGTGTCGTAGGTTATCGATACTTGTCTTCATCTAGAATCGCTACCCAGCCTGAAATAATTTGATACCAGAGAGAAATCTGGGAAAGTAAAGGTGTCGATCCCAAGTAGAAATGTACTAGCCCCAGTATTCTCATCAGATCCATTACAACCTTAAGTACATTATGAAAAGCTTAACTTCACAATCCACCTTATCAAGGATATATGGGACTTACTTTACTTTACTTATAAAAACGTAGTTACCGGTATAGTCTATAGACCAACTAGCCATGTATGCTATCGTCTTATGATTCTATTAGCGATTATTTAATTTCTGTAATAATTCCTTCTCGTCGCCTGGAACCGAACTCAGGACTTCCGTGATGACGGAAGTCACTAATGTGACTGTGCTACGTAAAACTTTGCGCACATTACCAGTTTTCGATCGACACGTATGTATAGGTGCATGAAAATCATTTTCCTCATATTTGAGCGATGCAAATGTTAAGCGCGACAGAGAATCGCCTTTACTTTTGCATCTATCTACAGATAGGATTTTCCCTGAAGTTCGGCTCTTTTTGTCCGGCATTCTGAAAGTGTCATCTGTTCGGAAAACACAAGCGCGACACACTGGCTGCTAAGGCACACCTGTTACCTGTTCGAATTTACATGCCTAATTCAATGCAATCAGTGATGGTACCGGAAACACATTTGTCAGCTACTCTCGGGCCCATGTCGGATTATAAATTTTCCGTTTCGTCGTCCCCTGCTACGGGAAAGTTAAATTTTACAGCGAGGGCTGTTAACGAAATTTTTTTTGATTTGTTAACTAGTGACGGACAAAATTATCCGGATTCCGGAAGTCACCAAGAAGGTTCATGATACTATGTCAACACCGTGCACGATTAGTGCACGATTATTCGGATCGATTGAGATGAACGGTCCTCATTCGTAGCCTCACCACTCCGATCGGTCTATCGTTATTATCGAAAATAGTGTAATATCCTCATCGATTATTTGGCTTATTTTCTATACTAAAAGAGATAACTGATTGTCTCAAATATTGTACCACCGTCAGATATAAAGTTACCGTAGGTGATGACAATTCGTAAGTTCTTCAGACTTTTGAATGAAAACATGAACGCGAATGTATCCGAAACTTTTCGCGGTAAGTTTCAACTTTTATTTCAGTAAGTTCCATCGAATGTTTATTGTTAAATAATCTTTCGCTAAAATAATTTTGTAAATATTCCGCAATAAAAGTAAAGGCGCTTTGAAAAAAAAATAAAAAAAGAAAACGCCTCCGTTCTGAAAATGATCCGATAATCTTCCTATCTCATATATATATATATATATATTTATACTTATATTAATGACTGTGCGGGGGGGCTAGTATGAAAAGACTTTGTATATCTCGACTGTTTAAAAATGGCACGGTCAATTAAAAGAGACGACACTACTCTTCTATATTTAGAATTACGTAAATCTAAACTCTGTGCAGGGGGTCGGCCAAGCTTAGACGTTTTAACTTAATTTTTCGAAATATTCCGCGATTTATTTTTACAAGTCAAAAAAATACACCTATACAATGTAACATTGTTCTGTAATGTCGGATTACAAACCGAACCGTCAGGGTTGCGTGATTTTCCACGCTCGAGTGACCGCTTGTCTCTCTATAATCTGCAACGGATCCCCAGCAGCCACGGCGGTCGTAAAACCGCAAAAATAAATTACCGCTCATTTCGCACCCATCATTATATACCGTATCGACGGTAATGAAGTCGAGAGAAGGAAAGCGCTGCCTACCGGACCAGGAGAAACATGGCCAAGTAGCTGAATAATCGACGGTGGCAGTGGAAAGCCGCGAAGAAGACATCAATGACAATGGAGCGTCGATCTCCGCTCGCGTCATCCCGACATACACATGTATAATTAATAGTCGGCAACATGCTGCGACGATGTTATTATGTCACAACGGCCGACGGATCTGAGTCGCACAGGCGCAAACAGATATTTTTCCAGTAGCCAGAAGTCATAAATATCGCGCGACCAATGCTAGAGGCCGCGCGGATAGAATCGGCCCCAGTTTGCCGCCGTCAGCCAGAGTACTTTGATTGTGCGCCGTGAAAAATTCTCTCGAGGTTTTGTATTACAGTTCGGAAATTATTTTAAGGGGCCCACCCGTGGAGAGTTGATCCGATGGAAACCGTTATGGCGTCCGATGGAGACCTATAAGCGTATCTCCATTGTAACATATCACAGTCTTGTTACCGCCATTCTTGTTGCCTGGAAAACGCCATAGTTTAAGCGATTATAACAACATTCTGCAGTTTTTAGCCTACAAAACTTGCAAAACGCTTTCCAACCTGGTTCTCTTCGTAACAGTCACTTTCCCGCCTAGTCGTACACAGCTGTTCTATTTTCGCCATTGACCCCCTCCCGTAATCCCGTAACCGATTACTGTTATTAATGGCGCTCGAAACGGATCGAATTTCAAACTTGCATTTAAAAAATATCAACGACGCTCCTAAACGTTATTTTTCCACCGGCACTTTTTATTTATTTTTCTTTTCGCATAAAATGGACACCGTTTCCGCCGACCTTACGCACACACCTATTATGGCGTATAGAATTATCGCGTTCCGTGATGAAACTCCGACTATTGTACTGAAGCCGTTCGCTTATTTCGACCGTTTCAACGAACTATTCACCTGTTCAATAACAGACACACGCATCTCGGAGAGAGCTGCAAGCATAGAATTATACAATTTTTGTATAAAACTGCTGTTATCTTTTTTATCGTGCTGCTCCTACATTCGATTTAACATCGTTCTCTTACAATCACGCGGTATCTCTTCGAATGAAATATTTTTTCCACAATTAGTTTTTCCTGACAGTTTGTATTCTCTGGACAAATTTCCGTTTTTCTACTTGTCCCTATTAATTTCTGAAATACGTTTCAAACCGTCTGCTAATAATTGCGAAACAAAACCAAGCTGGATTTATTTTAACGAATACGATAAATATATGTATAGACCTAAATACAAAAAATATATTTATAATCGCCCTAGATTGTAAGTATCCCCGTAATGATGTACCATTATTTATAACACGATTACTGAAAACGTAAAATTATAAAAATCGATATTGAAAATCAAACGATGAAAAGTCCTGTCAGGGTTATATTTAAAAATTTTAAATGTCATAAAATAGTATAAAATATTAAATATATATATGTATATATATATATATATATTATCGGTAAATTGCGTAGTCGATATATGTATATAAATATATTTAGTGATACAAAAATTGTTCCTTAAAATGTTTTTTTTTAATTTTTATAGTCGTGTTGTATCTTTGCTGTTTAGCAAACGTAGATTTTTCTACATGTCCGTAATTTACTTTTGTATCGTAAATGATCTGGTTTTTTCTATTTTTTTTTTAAAATCTGCGCAACATTTACGCATTATTAATTTTAACAGTGTAATTGGGGCCGCTCAAGTCCTTATTTGGCTTGTTAAAAAGTAAGATATTTTTCAGTCATTTGGAAACATTTAGAATTCAACATAGGTCAATGCTCTTTGTCAGCGAGGCAAAAAAAAAAAAAATGCAGCTTTTGACAATTATTTTTAGAATAGTTTGGGTACTTTTAAGTGAATTATCTTAATTATTTTATTAGTGATTCTGTCAGTGGTTGGTCCTGTTTTATTAGATATTTATGTTTTTAATTATAACTATTAGTTCAGAGTTATTTTGTTATTTACGTCTGTTTTTAGTTTTCTGATATCCACATTCCTTTTCTGAGGAAAAAAATTGGTCTAGTAGTGATGTGTACATTTATCTACACGCTGCTGGAGGAAAGTATTGGATACTTTTGAGAAATTTGTAAATTTTTCAAAAATAACTTTATAGGGTTTGTTCGCCAAGACTTGCGAGGGTTTTCGATACAAATTCTCTCCAGTTATTAAATTTAGTTAACTCGATTGCTTTTTTTTTTTTTTTTTTTTTACCATTTATATATGTACTTATTTTAACGATCTTCTTCTTTCTCTCCTCAACCTAATGGTTGGTGGCTACTACCTATTTGTACATCTCAGTTGTACAGACTTAGGCATAGTGTTCATAGCAATTGTCTATATGCAGTACGAATGTGTACACAGGCAAGACTATTTTTAAAAACAGCTGTTATGATTAGAAATGAGAATTGCGCTTAAGTTGAAATACATTGCGCATATCACGTTTTCATGGTCACAAAAAAAAAAAAACACTAATATTGCAAATGATCGCGCGTTTAAGCCGTTGCATTTATTATTATTCACTGTATAAAAAATGTTCACACCTTTGTGTTGTTAAATAATTTTATATAAAGTTCCAAAATTCATATATGTGAACCATTCGTTAAATTGTCTTCTCTTATATATATATATTAATTACAACGTAATTCTTAGGCTACCCCCCATTCGAAAAAATGTCCCAAAAAAATATCCTAAAAAAATGTCCAAGAGAAATGTCCCAATTTTATGTAACGCTAAATGTCCCAATTTTATGTAACGCTAAATGTCCCAAAAAAATGTCCCAATTTTATGTAACGTTTGTTATTATATTTTGTAGGATTTTTGTTATTGTTATTTAAAAAATGTCACAATTTTATGTAATGAAATATGTAACGAAAAATGTAACGAAAAAATGTCTTAATTTTAGATAACGGAAGGTAAATGTTAGAATAGGATTTTTGTGGTTATGTTATTTTTTGTGTGTGTTGATGCCAGTAAGAATTACGTTGTAAATTTTGATAATTTTATACAAACTATAGAAGAGAAAGAGACAGGGATGAAAGCAGAAAGTGTCAAGGGGCACAGCCCCTTGCGAGGCCAAAGTGGCCGAATTTTTATATATATATATATGTATTTGTAATTTACAATATCATCGTTTCCGTTATTTAATACCGTTCTATGAATAATTGCTAATATCTTACGCGCACAGCAGTGCCCATTTTCGGCGTATTGTGTCAAAATTTCCGGTATCGTTATTATTTTAGTTTTTTACCCTAATCGGGGAATCTCTGATGTATTTTTAATCTTTACACTTTCTTAAACTCGTTAGACAGGCCCCCCGACCATCCGAAGCGCAACACGCTCTACCACCTCCAGACAGTAGTAAAAGTGATAGAAGAATCTGCCGCCGGAGGAAGCCGGTAGTTTTGATAACCTTAGATGACCCGCGAAGACGAAACCAGAGAAAAAGCAGCACCGGCCGCGAGGGAAGGGGGTATATTTAATGCGATAATTTAGAGCGTCACGCATCCTGGTAACATATGCCCGTGATAAAAACATCTCGCCGCTGCTCGCAGCTGTTTCGGTTAATAATACGGCAGCTCGTTCGCGTCCCTTCGGAGATATAACAGTGAAATTATTGCATCTCGAGAAGAATACCGCGACTTGCTGACAACAAAAATACTTAGACCGAAGCGGCGGGAAAACCGCCGGCTTGCAATATTCGCCGTTTCCGGTTTGCCGCGTTAATTATCAGCTTGGGAATAGGAACAAAATTAGGATTGTTTTCAAGATTGCGCGCATGTCATTCGCTGTTTTTACTGCTCCTAAATCATCTAGGTTCCCAGCCGAAGAGATGGCAGCGCCACACCGACTCCAGCGCCGGCCAACGCCGCTTCATTCGCAAATGGTGATATCTGTGTAACGACACGTTGTTTTCCAGTAATATTTAAACAGTGCAACACGGCGGCGCGTTGGTGTGGCCGTAGCCGCAATCGTCGGAAATGTCTGCATCAACGGTCAAAACAAAATTGCCGTGATATATGACTACCGGCATGTTGGTCGTCTCGGACGTTTTATTTTTCATGGCCGCTAGAGAACCGTGTTGCTGCCGACGATGTAGGTGAGAAGTAATTGTCTTATGGTCACGTGAGATATTGCGCACTTTTTTCGATGTGCCATGTTCTCTGTGCGACGGAAGTCCGCTGAATCAGCTTACGGTAGTTGTCCGAGGAGAATTATTTTGCGCGATAACTGATAAAAAGTTAGATACGTAGCAGGGAGGAGGTGCAGAGGAGGTGCAGAGGAGGTGCAGAGGAAGTGCATTTATAAAATTACAAAGCTGTCGTGACGACGGGAAAAGTTAACCGCGCAGACTGCTGAAGGAAATCAGGAGAAAACGCCCCCCCCCCGTCATTTACTTTAATAAACATATTACAATAGCAGCTGCTTAGAATCACGCAGAATCATAAAAAAAGAAGCGCGTGTCTGATTTTATGCTGATATGTTCTTTACGTTCATAAAAATTTATCAATTTATAGGTGACTTAATTATATACATATTTTACCTGTGCCGGTGTTACAGCTATATCATTTTAGATATGCAACTCTTGTACAAATATAATAATCCGGTTTGCAGGTCAAGAAAGTGCGCAGACAATAGAGCAGACGCGTTTCGTGTCTTTAGACTTCAGCTAGAAAGGGTTTTTTCTATTTTTTTCTTTTCTGAATGCGGTCGTTCAGGAAGCTATAATCATTTCGCATTTTTACCTCCGAAGCGAGCATGATGATGCCAGGCCATTCGGCTCATTTGAGAATTCTATTTAAAAATATAAAGCGGGCCAGTGTAAATATGCTAGTAGAATGTTAAATTAATTACTTAACATGAAATAAAGAGGCTCTTAGTGTTGAGGAGTCGGAAAAGCTGCTTCTAAACATTCATGTGATTGGTCACTTATTTTTATTCGTCTAGCAACCAATTGAACACGCTCATTAAAGAAAAAACAATGATTACCGACGAATATTTCCTTGCAGTGGAAATTTTTAAGCGATAATTTTTCAATCTAATATTATTTGCATTATTATCACTGCGTAATTCTTTCTTTTTTTTTTTTTTTTTTTGTGGGAAGTAAGGAATGATAAGAAGGTGACCTGTTGCGATCAAAGATGGCTAACATAAATAAATCAACACAGTTTAGAAAACTTTTTGTACCGTTTTTTTTTTTTTTTGTTTTTTCTTTTTAGATTAATTCGAACGTAACAGTAAAAATATTAGTAATAAATATTTCTTCGAATTTCTGGACAATTAAGTGGAATTCAGTATCAAGAAAAGACCAATTTTATTTCTAGCTTTTTTTAATAATCAAAGTTCTGTACCAGCTATTGAATTGATTGTAAAATTTGAAATTCACGTGCTTTTCAAAATGTTTACAACAATCGAAAAGATATTCTTTCTCAGGCAGATCACTTATATCGTACAGAATAAGAAACTGTTTAAATCCTTCTCATTGACTGATACTTTAAAGAGAGTCATATTTAGCAAGAGTATTGACATATACTTTTTTAAGACAAATAAGGAGCTGATCATTAGTACATTCAGCCATTAAGAGTTGGCCCCTGTAGGCGGCTGCCCAATTTCGTCAAGTCGACAGTTTTCAGTTGTCTCCAACCTTTAGTTGTGCTAAAAAAGCTGGTAATTATCTCTTTTCTGAAGCTTTTCAGTAATCCCGTGAATAATGAAGAGAAAACAAATGAGAATTTACCGACGCGTGGTAACACTCTTGGCTAAATTTTTAAATCTTTCCGGACGTAAACCGTTTTTTTTTTATTTATTTTTTTTTTTCTATTAGAAGCATACACAATCAATCGACTGCGCCATATCTTACTTAATGCTTATTTCTAACTAAACTCATCTTTTCTCGCTGCTTAACAAGGGGTTCCTTTTTGAGTCCGACTATTCAAGCTTTCGAAAAGCTATATATCGAGTGACCCGTCATATTCGTTCTAAATTTTCTATCACAAATCGGGCTGGGGGGCTGTAATATAGCTCTAAACGATACCGATATAGCAGCCACTTTCGAAATTTCCGATTAAGCTCGAAACATATTCGAGCAATCAAATAGTATAGAAGTAAGTAAACTTCGTTCCATATCCTCGATAGGAATATGGCGGATTTTTCGATCATACAGAAGGCCAATCCTCTCTCCGTTGCCTTTACTCAGATTTTTCCACCGATTTATTCAAAATATCGCCGAGATCATCATTTATTTATCACTTCGCCTCGAATAGACCGAGCTTTGAAGTAGTAAAACGTGACTACGAGCGTCGCTGTTTATGGAACATTTTTACCATCTTCTTCTTTTAGGCAGCATGCATCGCACCTCTTATGCACTCTTCTGAACTGAAAGTTTTCCTATTTTGTATGCAGCTCAATGCCGCCAGACCGGTAAAATAATGAATTATCAACATTAAAGTGTGTCCCCTATTGCGACAATCACGTGCCAACATGTAAAGACGATGCTCATGATATGGTTCGGACAGTCCGAGGTTTTAACGGTTTGATGTTGCTGACATTTGACGCCTTTTTGTACTTTTCCTTCCAACTTGAATATTTCAAAGCGCTTCCTTCGCTTACCGCCAATCAAACTATATGAGCAAAAGCAAAGTTTCCTCCATTCTATCTTTAGTGTACTTTTTTCCTCCCCGAGATGAAAAAGGCTTAAACCCAAAACGACCACATTGTAGGAATCGCTAATAATATCATGCCACCGAAAAATTCAGTTGCATTGTTACATTTAATTTTGCGGTTCATTCAAAACGTTTAATAGTGCTCAGTTAAAGGTATAAACCTTAAGAACGTTTAAATTCTGTCCACTGATACCAGAAAACTAGTATATGTGTTTTCATGAGCGCAAACATAAAATACACGCACCTTAACACTTCGCTTAAGTCCGAAATTTATATCTGTCCCTTCCATATCACCCCCGTAATACCATTGTCTAATAATATCATTCATCGATCCTCTCTATACCGTGTCAGTGTATTTTTATCATTTCATACACTTTAAAAAGTTTTAAATTGCCTCTTCTACCTAGTTCGTCAATACTAACGGGCCTCTATCCCCTTATATAAACTTAGCGTGTAGAAGTAATAAAGCAGCTAAAATTGTCTATTATTGCGCCCAAAAGACCGGATGTTTAATTATTAATTCGCGTTGGGAGACTTTTTTAGTGAAAAAAAGCGTAGTTCCATCACTATATAACAACACGGTTGAACGTAATTTATACACGACGGTGCTCATTAGACAAAACGGATGTCAAAAAATCAGATCATAAAAGTAAACCCTTTTTTCGGGACCGATTTTTAAATTATCGTATTTATTTCTTTTTTTTTTTTTTTTTTAATTCGATCTTCATAGATCCTTTTAGTGTCATTCGAGTAATCTCCGTCGCTTAAAATGCCTTATTAACAATATGTCGAACGCATCGAGGCTTGCTACCGTTAAGTATTTATCTGCGGTCTGTCGAGAAAGTTTCTGCGCGTTTTTTGGAAATCGATTATACCGGCGTAAATGAGCTGAAAAATTATTGCTCGAATTGAAAAGAGTACTTAAATTATGGAATTAACAAAAAGGGACAAATTTAAAGAAAAGAAATAATATTGTATTTTTTCTTTTTTCTTTTTTCTTTTTTAATAATAAAATGTGCGCCCATTTACAGGTCTTTTTTACAGTAATCCACAACTATATCTAGTTGATGTTACCGAGCAGAAATACTGTTCGAAAAAACTTTCGGAAAAAATCACGATACCTTGCGCTATGGAACGTGAAATGTTAAATTTCTTTTTATTGATTTTCTCTTTCTGCTGCGATTCCTGGCTTTTGATAATAATTAAAAAAACCGACTAAAAATTAATAATCTTTCATTCAAAAAAAAAAAGAACAAAAAAACATGAAAAAGAACGAAAAATAACCTAATTGTAAAATTATCATACCATTCAAATTACCGACAAGAAAATTTGTATTAATCGTAAAAAAAAAAATATGTACCTACTAGTAATGTAGTAAAAAAAAAGTCATGTTTTAAATAGAGACAAATTTTTTAAAATTATTTAAAAACAGTGCTATTTTAATTTTTTATCTTAGGACGTCCCGCAATTAGAGTTAAAATTACGGTTTCCAAAAATTTTAGTATATATATATATTTTTTTTTTTTTGTTATTTAAAAACCTTTATCCAGACACCCAAATAGAACGGGAATAAGTTTAGTATAAATAATGCTCCCTTCCTAAAGGGTAATTCTCCGAATATTAGAAAAACATAAAATTGAAAATTTGCGGTTCGAACCGAGAGGCAGCAAATATAAAAGGAACACTTTGCGGTTTATTTATCCGTTGCGATGGAATTTAATTCGACACTAAACGTTGGAGAGCGATAAATGGTCAAGAGATGGAACTTTGCATATGATGCAGTTTTAATGGGTGGTCAGCCGGCTGAGTATATTTTAAATTATCGAACTAGCATTTTCCTTTATAAACGAGCCGTTAACAGTCCTTTCATTACGGTTAATAACGGCCTTTAAATGCCGCTAATTAATAAGCGAGAACGCTATTTTAGATAGCCTAGCCCGTTTCATTTTTCTCATTAGTAAACAATAATGAAGTTGATTATTAATTCTCTTTCCGTCTAAATATCTCGTTCCTTTTCGAATTTATCGCTTTCCGAATAAACCCAACAGTTATAAAAGCTGGTTTCCCCTTTTATTGCTATTGTTGCAGCAGCACCCTGGACTATACTGACACCAACATCCGAATAATTATCAGGAAACACCTTACCGAAAAAGAACCTAAGCATTACGAAGTCTATTAATTTTAAAGCAAATTTCTGTAAATTCTCTTCTTCTATTTAGCTATTCGGCGCATTTTTTTCTTTTTTAATTTTCTTTTTCTTTCATGTATGAGTTGACGTGTAAACATTCGACTTTATATATTTTTTTAAAATTATAATATGTAAATAAATTCTTCGTGAATACTATACATACACCGGAACATTCAGCACTATCATGTAAAATGTAAATGAAAACATACGGGGACACGTATATATATATTAATTACAACGTGAAAAAATGTCCCAAAAAAATGTCCCAGAAAATGTCCCAGAAAAATGTCCCAGAAAAATGTCCCAATTTTATGTAACGTTTGTTATATTTTATAGAATTTTTGTAATTGTCATTTTACAAGTGTCACAATATTATGTAACGAAATATGTAACGAAAAATATAACGAAAAAATGAATTAATTATATATAATGAAAGTTAAATGTTAGGATAGGATTTTTGTGATTATGTTATATTTTTTGTGTTGATGCCCGTAAGAATTACGTTGTAAATTTTGATCATTTTGTACAAAGTATAGAAGAGAAAGAGACAGAAATGAAAGCAAGAGGGGTCAAGGGGTACAGCCCCTTGCGAGGCCAAAATGGCCGAGTTATATATATATATATATATATACAATATTTGCGCGCACATTGTAAGAAGATGGTATGACTAAAAGCAAAAAATAAAAGCGAATTATTACCCTTGAAAAATCAAATACATTCGAGGTAAAACAAAGCACAAAATAAAAGAGAATTAACTAGGTAATTAGCGTAAGAAAAATAATTAAAATTAATGTCGAGAAGAATGATACGGGAATAGAATAATATGTTCAAAGATGACAGTTTTATATAATAAAAGCATGAAAAAAGTAACAGAAAAATTAACCGCTATAGGGAAAGATGGAGCTTCCGTTTTGTATAACCATCAGAGTTAAACATATTTTTTAACATTGTAATATCAGTTATCGTGCTAAAACACGTAGGATTGAAGAAACCGGACTGTACAATACAACGTAACATCCGCTCGTTGTTTACAGGTGTTTCAACTTTGTGTTTATTAACGATGTAAAGGCAGTTTTTTCACCGGTGGTGCTGACGGTTCCTCCGGAACTTGCGTGAACAATTATTATAAAAGAATTCCGCTACATAATTAGCGAAGATACTTTGCGGAATATTACCAGTTTTTAAATTATTTCCCTTCCTTTTCGCAATTGTACGTTTATCGCGCGTAAGCTCATAGCTCGTGAACAAGTTTCGCGAGTTGTCCAACCTCGTCCGGGTTGAAGCTGAACAATTCCGGTTATTGTATAGATAGGAATGTGCGTGGAACAATGTTCGATTTCGACTATGCAGATAATTACTATAACCTTTGTGCTTTCGGGAAGTTAAAAAATCAGGCAGCAAAACTAAAATATTAACAGGTTGACTGTACCGATAACTTCTCCATTATTTTACCACGAGCTAAAATTGAAATTTATTATTCGACTTTTTTTCCAAAGCATTACTTTCCATCGCAAGATGAGTCAATCTCCTCCGTAGCGCGATATTAGTTTTTACGAAATAACTAAATCACTTTTTCCAAACTGAATACTCGGAACTGTCTCTGGATCAAATTCGCCCTATAGTCTAACGCGGTCACGACGAACCGAAACCATAAATATAGTCGAAAATTCTATCATACTGTCATACGTGTATGGGGAAATTTGTTTTTGAAAAATTCCTTTTTTTTTGTTTTTAAATTACAATAAAATTGATAATTTTAATTTCGATTTTTGCCCTGTGATAAGAATAATTCAGCGAGTTAATAATTCGTGAAAGATAACAGTGCTGTAATAAAGTGAGAAAAAAATCAAAATATCAAAATCAAAAGAGTTTTCGTTATAAGGAAAATTTAGAAAATATAATATACACATAACATATACCTTTTTTTACAAAAAAAAACCGATACTCAAAGATCTACTCTAGAAATTTACTATAAATGCGTTAAAAAATAAGTACCGGATAAGGAGATAACATCAGTATAACATACAAGTCTTTAAAAGGAGCTATTATGATGAATCTTAAACAACATAGAATTAAATTCACAAATTACTATCTAGTAATAATTTAAACGTATATAACTATTCAATCTTTTACGATCCAAGTATTAAAAACAAATGTTTAATGTCAGTTTCAATTTTTTTTTTTTTTTTTTTTTGAAATTTGTGAATTTGGTGTAGATATGTGTCATCTCTTTTTATCGAGTAATTATTTTTTACTTTTTAGCGCATTTTTATGAATTTTTTGGAATTGAAGCCGGTGGTACATTTAAAAAAAAACAAAAACAAAAAAAAATATATATATATATATAGTATATTATATTTATCATTTTTAATGTGAAAATATTTTAACCTAAAACAATGATGTTACTTTCGGTACTTTTTAAATATTCAAATTACGTTAGGACATAGTAATTATTGTCCGATTATATTAGGTAAAGAAAAATATTTAAATGAACTCCTTTTACTCTTTCAACGATTATTTCAATGAAAACTGAGTATCAGCACTCACTGATACCAATAGTGTACCGGGATAAATTTCTAATTAACGTATCATCGGAATACGACCAAATGTTACAACAGGCAAAATAATGTAAAAGCATCGTAATATTTCCGTTCGTGATGGACTCGTAAATATGGTGATATGACGGGGTTATTCGTGGTTAAGATTGATAATAGAATAATTTTTTTGTCTCGCTAATAATTTTACGTTTCCGCGTTTGATATTAATTTTAGGTTAATCCCGGTTTTTGTTATGTTAGCCAAAAACACTTAACATTTGACCGCCCTATTGACACTTTCGGATGAAGCAAGAAAATCATTAAATTCGGTCATCCACATCATGGATGCTAATTATGCGCGAACAAATATAAAAATAAAAACTGCGAAAAACGCATAAACTCTTATTTTTATTTATTTATTTATTTTATTATTATATTTTTTTTCAAGTCAGTCAAAATGAAAATTCGCTTATTTTTAGATCATTCCGGATTTCGAAAATTTTTTAGCGAATTTATTTAAAAATACTCTGCGTAGTAAATAAAATAAAGAGGGTACCGGTTTTTATTTCAAATCGTTCCATTGAGAAAGCTAAATTTCACCGAATTCTCATTACATTAAAAAGGGAGGAGGAACATTCATTATTAATCCTTACACAGAGTGTCGTCAGCTGGCTCCGTTACGCGCACCTACATATGTAATCTGTAATTGTCTAATAATAATCGACAGGACGAGGGAAATCCTAATTAATATTTAAAAACCTCAAACTGGGGGCTGTAGTTGTGTGTGTGCGCGCATGGACTTTGATGAATTCGATTACGCCCAGACGCCGGGTAGCCAAGTCTATTTCGCGACAGACCGAGAGTAAACAATCCATTACGTTAATAGAACACAGATAATCCTAGTTAGCGGGTTATTTTTTCATCGGGAAATTCAACCCTGGGCCCCCGGCTCGATTCTTTAGTTGACGACACACCGGAATGGTTATTTATCGCGAAGCAGTTTCGGCAACAGTCCGGACACTTAGATCGCAGATGGCGATATTTATTAACAGTAATAATAACGAGGAAGTTATTACGACTATTACGAAATTCATCGCGCCGTCGAGCGACCCTCCGCTGTCTAGCGCTAAGAAAAAATCGACTGGCTGCCGAGTTGGAAGGGCGCTCGCAGTTCAGCAGCCAGTGGACTGACACCCCATCTTTATTAATTTCCTAGATGTATATAGCGAGTCCGGAAAGAGCAATAGGGCCCTTCTCTCTTGGCTGCACTCTCGCGTCTTAAAACTAATTCTGCTCCCGTTAATCCTTTCGTCAAGATCTGCCCCACTCCGTTCGCTCGTGTAATTGTGTCGACTGCGCGGGCCCATGGAATGGAAACGGAAAATATCTGGGGCTCGTCCTGCTCCGAGAATGACACCGCACTGAATTACAATGACAAAAGCGATATTAATTTCGCGAGAAATTTCATTAACAATTTGTTAACAGCCACTACTAGTCTCTCTTCCTCGACGCGCACGCACACGCAGACACGCATTCCTTAATCTCTTCTCTTTGCAACAGTCATCGATTGGTTCTTCTCCGGGCATTTGAATATCGTCGCCGCCGAACATAAGCGACGGCACCATATGCTAAACGCTATCCGAAGTGTTGCGGATACACTGCCGGCATTAAAATGCCGTGTGTCCTGTAGCAAGATCGTTGTTAAGCGTAGCCACTTGAGCCTCGGCGCTGTCTAGCATTTTATATATTATTTAATAACGAGCGAAAGTTTCACTCTTCGCTAGCTGTGCAACAACTGCAGTTACACGAGACGCAAAAAGCTCTCGGGCGCACATGTGTCCAGCAGCCTGAACTTCTGTAATTCGTCTTATTGCTCGTCTAGTCGACTATAGTCATCTGCAGTTTCACGCGCCTGTATAATTGACAGCGAAGCCGGAAGTGAACCCTAAAAAGTCGAAAGGGTTGTTCGCGATATTAATATGCGCTTAAACGTGTCGACCGTTTGTAGAACAGATTGCTTTCAAAATTACTTCCACCTTCTCTCCGTTTATTCTTATTATTACTAACAGCAGAAACTTAAATGAGTTGAAAAAAAAGGGTTAGCTATATTTTTTTCCCCCCAATATATATATATATATATATATATATATGTATATATCTATATGTACGAGTGCAAGGCTGCGTCCTATTAAGGCCGCGCTAATTTTATGTTTTTAATGTTTCGGGCGTGCGAAATGAGATTAATTCGGTCTACAATAAAAACATCTACATTAAACGAGATGAAAAGTATTCAGCGGAAAGAAAAAAATATTATTAATTTTACAGGAGAAATCTGGAATTTTCTATCTTTGCTAAAATTATTATCCCGAATACAGCAGTTAGAGAAACATAAAACTGCTGCAAATTAACGGTAGGATTTTATGTGACGATGGGCTGAGAAATGTGCTATAACGTATATTCATTATATATAAAATTGTTCTAGCTGTTCATTCGTAATTACGTTTATTTTAATAATGAATGATTAGACAATTTTTTGGTTCAACGGCTGACAAAAAAAAAAGAATCATTGAACGCAAACTACATTTTATCAGTTCGGCGAAACGTCAATTTAGGAATATGCCTTCATTTCCGTGTGGTAATATCGATCCGTTTATATCCCTTCAATTCATTTTACGATTCTTATATGAATATAGTCGATGTCGAGCAGACACCATCATTGTGCTGGGGACATAATAGAAGTTATTTTTTTTTAATGAAGTGGAGGAACGCTCCGCTAAAATTTAGGCTACTATGTTGAAAACTAATATGCATGTACATGAAAGTGATATTTGAAGTAGAGGTTGTGTTGAAGATAGAAAACATTTATTTTAAGAGGAAATATATATATATATATATATATATATATATATATATATATATATATAGTTATTTGGGTGGTTCAGCGTTAATTCCATTTTGCACGGGCGGTAATGTGACAAACAGGAAACATGTTAAATTTTTAATCATTTAAATTGGAATTATTATTGCAACTTTCAGGTTCTTCAACTGCTGGAGCAAGTTAAATGTCAGTCGCCATACGTTTTTTTTATTATTTCATATATCAAGAAGAAAAAACAGATAAAAATACACGTACCAAAACATCGAACATAAATCAAGTTGCCAACAGACCAGTTTCGATCATAAAGTATCACAGCAGCGATAATAGTAAAATGTAACTCTAATGAAGGCGATATATTATATCAATAACAAATATAAATCAGCCGATGTATACATGATTCATATACATGTATATATATACAGTGGAATCTCGCTAATCCGGACCGTGCTAGTCCGGACATCCGGTTAATCCGGACGAATCGAAACAAATAAAAAATGAAAAAAAAATCTGAGGCATCTGTGACGCATGGCAGATATAAATTACATACACATGTACAATACATAGCACATATATATTGTTTTATATGTAAATAACTTTCTTAAATATGTACTTTAAAATGAAGAAATGTTGATTTTTAATCATTAAGATTTTTTCTTTTATCTATAAAACTTGTTTCTGACACATTTTAAAGCTGACTCCGTTTAATCCGGATTTTCGGTGATCCATACAGGACGGATTAGCGATACTTTACTGTATATACATATATATATATATATATATAAAACAATTGAAATTAAGAATTTTATATAAGTATTAAAAAATACTTAATGAATAACGTATTATAGATTATTATAATAGTTATTCGAATATTAAAGAACGAAATGGGTTGCTTATAAATTATTTTATATTTTTATGACGACTACGGCCATTAAAGTGTCTGGGCAGAATCTAAATACTTTTGCCATTTTATTTATTTTTAAGTCATTGTCAATATTTTTATGCGCACTACATATGTTCTTGTAGTGTTACGTAATTAGCGAGATTTGATTTTTCTGTATATCCTTAATTTATTGCATAACTGCAGTAGTGCTTCGCTGAAAGGTAATCTTACCATCGTTTCGGACAACACTGCAGTGTTGGCGGAAGCTGATAAAAAACGAAAATAAGAAGGAGTTTATAATAATAAAGTAGAATATGGCTTAAAAGAAGGTAGGCGAATAATGGAGATAACAACAGCGTGATTTTCTCTTGAATATGAATTTGAATACTTCGCGACAGACAGATTTCTCGGCACTTTGAAAACATAACGATGGAAGAACTACTACATTTCGCATGTACTGCGACAGGAAAGGGCAGTTTCTTAAACATTCGCTCAATCATCGCTTATTCCGATTTCTCGATGATTCTAAATATATGTACATGTTTTAAATACTTCTTAACAAGCATTTGGGCTTCGGGGTGAATTTCGTGCTCGCGGACTCTCTAGTTGCCAGATTTAGGGATGAGCTAGCGATGTTCAGAATTTTCCACACCTCGAGGGAACTCCAGTTTTCGGACAACTTTTAATTAAAATTTGAAATCGGACGAATTTCACTTAGCAAAATTTGTTTTCTCCTATGAAAAACTGTATAATGAAAATTTTATTTTAGCCTTTTCGGAAATATTTTGATAAGTAAACTGAAAACGCTCTTACGCTGTTGTTTGTAAAAATAAAACGAATAAACTGTTAGCTTAAACAAATATTCTCCTTTTTTTTCCACTTCCTTGTACGAAGTGAAGGAAGTATTGAAATCGCGAGAAATGTTTAATGCCGTAATATTTCAACGGATATTTCGACCATCCCTGATTACTTTCCCTTATGCGAATGATAAAAGGAGGTACTGCGTTTGTGGAGTATTTTGAATCTCACGTTTCAATATGGATCCATTTTAAGTCGTTTTTTCGTGACGTCTGTACGTATGTATATTACGCAGAACTCAAAAACGGCTGATCGTAGAAGGTTGAAATTTCTTACGTAAGACCATAATCTAGTTGTAAACCCGTACCTTTTTGGTTAGAATCGGTTGAGCGGAAGGAGTACTTCCTCTATAAGGCTGCAGCTGTACTATCACGCGTATAATTTATATATTTTATGATTTTCCCTTTAAAATACCCGTTTATTTTTAATGTTTGTGATTTCAGGGCTTGGAGGGCGAAGCCACCTCCCCATCACGTACTCGTACAAGGAAGTATATTTTATTTTCGAAATAATAAATCGGATAATGTTCAAAATAAGAAAAAAAAAATCTATAAAAGAAAACGATTAAATCTAAATTAACGAAATGTTTACACACCGTAGTCGAATAAAATATGCAAACTTTGTTGTCTTGAAGACCTCGTAATTTCCTGTACTACCCCTCGTGATTTCAGAGAATTCCAAATTGCCTTTTTCAGTTATTATTATTGGAAACGAGGCAAAAACCTCAATAAACGACCGGACATCGTTGGAAATTCTACTCGCAACATGCTAATAAACAAAAAACCAACTTTTTATTTATTTAGTTAGTTATTTATTTATTTACTTATTTATTTATTTACTTATTTATTTATTCACTTATTTATTTATTTACTTATTTATTTATTTACTTATTTATTTATTTACTTATTTATTTATTCACTTATTTATTTATTTACTTATTTATTTATTTACTTATTCATTTATTTATGTATTAATTCATTAATTTATTCATTTTCTTATTTACTTATTTTTTGTATAATTAATAAGCGCGTGTGAATATGAAGCATTGTTTCCGTTAACCATTCTAGTTGCGATCATTATATCTCCCTTATATCGCGGTTTTTGTACCCCAATTAAGCGGAGCAGACCGTAATCAAAAGCTGCCTATACACATACAGCTTTAGATAGCGTCAAATTAAAATCTATTTTCGGGGGATAAGACTTTTCGGATAATAGATATTATGTAGATTGTCGATTGTAAAGCGGTAAAACAGGATTTGGTGGCAAGCTGTTAGGAAGACGAGACAGGGAACGATTTAATAATGGAGAAAGGGTCGGCTTGAGTCGGGTCGAGTGATTGGCCCAACAGCGACTGGGCCGGATAACGCGGGGAAGTTAAAATCTTTCCAATTTTCCTTAGCAGATAGATACTTGTGTTGCACCGGCTCGGCCTTAAGAAATGTATAAATATTTCATGATGCGTCGACGGAGTGCTAAAGGCGATTTATCGGGAGCCGCACCGGTTAGTCGGAAAATATGCCGCCTTATATCTGCGGCAAGGACAAAGAGGCAACAAGATAGAAAACTCGCTTATAATGATAGTGATAATGACGGTAACGCGCGCAGTTCTCTATATAAATACACGCTGTGTCGCCTGATTGAAAACAAAATCGCTTAATACCGCTCAAATACGTTTACGCACACCCCGCTCCAGCGCGACGCATTACGCGCGCTAGTCGATCAGCGGTTTTTCCAATTTCGGATGAGCGGTAGACGCGAGCGTGTAAGCGTGTGCGTCGACAAGAGCGTGCACCGGGCGCGCCCGCGTGTGTGTCTCAATAAAACTTATTTGCATATGATGATCGGGCTGCAGCGCATAGCCGAACGCACAGCTTAAATTCCGTGCAAGCCCAGTGGCAAATTCTGCGGTACCGGAAATAACGCGTCGAGCGCCGAAAGACGCTACCGCTCGTCATTCAGACGACGAGGGAAATTTGAATAATTTGCAAGATGCCGCTCTCAGACTTTGCCAGCGGCGGAAAATTGCTGTTCCAGATACCGGAGCTCTACTCGTTTTACCTATTGCACGTCGTCCCTCGGCGGCGCGGCGGCGGCAACGACGACATTATTAAACCGTTTCTTTGTTATTCAGCTGATTTCTTTTTGTTTTTACCGCCGAGTTTTTCGCCGGGTTTTTCCCCACCCCAGCCCGGTCTTAGCCGGTTTTCCGGCATTTTTCGCAGAATATTGAAAAGTTTTTATTTGCGCTAGAACAAAAAGATCATCATCCGGCAGCAAAAGCTAGAATGAAGTTTTTCTTTTTAAATATTTCTACCGAGCAACCGGAATAAATAAGAAACGCGGCACTCTGCCGGAAAATGAACACGCACATACATACATATATATATATATATATATATATATATATATATATATATATATATACATCAGTATGCAGGTAGACAGAGTTGTTGGTTTGTCTTTTTTTCGCGTGCTCCGGTTGCTGTGCGGTTGCGACGAGCAATTTCGAAATGTTAATAAACAGACGAACGGTTCTAACTTTACGCGCACTTCTTTCTTCCTCGCGCTAAAGTATACACACTTACACTGGCACACACACACACATTTATATATATATATATATATATATATATATATATATATTTATCGGGGAGCGTTTAGTAGTAGACAAGATGAACTGAGTCGACTTGTCCGATGCAAGCTGATCGAGCAAGCGTCGGGAGTGAAGGAGCGATGCGAAGAGTTGCCGGCAACGAATAAGCAAATGCCGGGAAAAAGGAGAAGTTCAGAAAAAAGAGGTAATAATAAAAAATTCTCGTTAGCGTCTATGAAACAGTTCTCCGTTTTAAAGTGTCTTGCCGTCTGTTTACCAACTACTCGAAAGTTTAGAAATAGTATATTTTAAAACGCTGCAAAAATGCTAATATTGAGCAATCCACTTGGCCATCCGAGCCCCGTTCACCTTTTCACGTTGAACAACAAACACTGCCAAGTCTGTCAGAAGACAAAATAGTATTTCTCGCGTTCGCTGAAAAACTCCTTCGCCGTTTTGCCACATTTATAGTAACCGGTTTAAATACGACATTCGCGCCAACAAATTCCCGGGATAACGGTACTTGCCGGGGAAGTAGGTGTTATCGAAATATGCTTGCAAACGGCCTTCAGACGTACTGAAAAGTAGATGCGTATGAAAACGCTGTGTGAAATTCCTTCATGACCGGTCGGATATTTTCTTCTCCCTAGGAATGATAGATTCATGTATTTTATGCAGATCCTTCTTGGACTTGGCAATAAAACCTAGTGTGAGAAAATGTACCATCTCTGACTGTGGCTCCGTAATTTGTTCATTTTTCTCGTTTTACTCGATAGAAAAATAAAAGGATAATCATTTTTTTTTTTTTTTTTTTTTTGATTTGTCAAAAAAGACATTGGATAAGAGGCGGATATTTATGCGATCAGATGTAGAGGATAGAGAAAAGTCAAGTGCCGGAATGACCAACTTTCGATGGCAAGGAGAGAATAAAAGATGTACAGTGCGGAGTTGCGAAGTTGGAAGATCAGTTGACAGAAGAGTAAAAGGAAGAACGTTCGGAAGCGATACAGGTGCACTCGAACAAAATGTGACTAGCGTCACCTATAGAGAGTGTTGTGAGAGAAAGGAAGAAGGTGACAGAGCGGAGAGGGGACTGGAGAAATAAAGAAGTAGGAAGCAAACTGTGCCCAAAGCGTAGGCGACCAATTGCAGAGAGAGAATTGAAAGCCGCACGGAGGGATCAGGGATAAGACGGTAGATTAGGCTGGATGAAGAGATGAAAAGAATCCGGATTTGAGAATGAGGAGGAATACGAGTTTAACCGTAGTTTGGAATGAGCTGAAGTGGAGAGTAGATTAATATTGAGAGATGAAAAAACGCTGAGAAATTTACCGGTAGAAGAGGGAGCTAGTATATTGGCTCAGTCGTTACCTTCGATTGTAGAGTGCCCAGGGATAGGTCAGTTTAGATGGAGTGAGAAAGGAAAATGTTATGGATAAGAATTACGCAATCAGCAGAGGGAGAAGGAAAAGAAGAGGAGATGGTTTGTAGGACACACTGTGAGAATCTGATATAATAATGAAAAACTAGGGAACTTTTATGGACGGTACGCAGGGTAGCAGTAGACTCGACACAGAAAACTGAGCACAAGGAAGGAAGTTTGAAGGTTTCTGAATAATTTAAGGAAGGACAAGCCGAACCAATTGGGTCCTTTGTTAATGGGTCCTGAACAAGACTCACTGATATAGAACTTTTTGTAAGGTGCAATTTAAAAATGTTTCCCATTGTCTCCTTTCATCCGATGACTCAAATTTCTAATTTACCCCCAAAAAAATAATAAAAAAAAAAAAAAAAAACTTAACATTTGACCGCTCTAAAATCCATGTTAAAGGTGTCGGCAGTTCAAAAGCGGCTAAAACGCTTCATCTTATAATGATCGGTGTGATTTTCCAGTTACACAATTAGCTAATTCTTTTTTAATCCACCGTAAGGGAAATTTAAATTATCAGTGTGCAGCGGTGGGATTCGAACCAGGTCATCCGACCTGAGCGGTTTAACAGCTGGTGCTAATGAAAGAAATTACGCGAAGGAAAATCAAAATTACTAACCGTTTTTTCCCTGTTCCTCGGTGTCTCAGAAAAAGAAATAAGTTAGCAAACACTTTTTACCACAATTATATGTTTATGTGTATACCTGTATGGGTCTTTGGCCGCCCTACTGCTTATAGTCTACATTCTCACTTTTCCATCTCCTTCTGTTGTGATTCTATCTCTAACCGTTTTTCGATATAACCTGTCATTCCATATGTCTTTCTATTCTTTTAATCTTTTATGTTGGGTGAATGTCTTGTGCGCTGACGTTCTTATAAAATAAAAAAAAAAATACCTGCACGGGTGTGTGCGCACGCGTAGAGGGATCGAATGTATGTTTATGTAGGGCACAGAATTTTTCACTGATGTTATATATTTACTTCCGGTTCGTGTTTTGTTGACTTGGGGGGTTAGCAATTATTTGATTTTTTAAAAAAAATTAGTAGTTCAGAGGTTTTCTGATAATGTAAGAATTACGAAGAAAAAACAAAAAAACGCGGCCATACCAGTTTGGGTGTCGAGATTGTAAATGGTTTAAATGTGGAAAAAACGGAGGATTTTAGAAAAGTTCAAAAATGAGAAAATAACACTTTTAAAGAATTGTGTTTATCGGTTTTGGTTGTCTGTGCAGAAAAACGCTATGCTGACGCATGAAACAAATGCTCGTATAATCGAGCTACCATTAACGCGACCTATTCTTTTTTTAGTAGCCAAACGATTTGAGTGGACCGAGGAACCAGCAAAATCCGGTAAAATCGCGCAGATTAATACCCATCAGCTACGAAATTTAATCGTTCTATTTTTTATTTATTTATGTTTTTTTATTGGGCTCGTCAACCAGGAACCTTCGCCCAGAAACAATTAGAAAAGGAAATAAATCAGTTATATTTTGATGCGGTCAGATATTGTTGTCAGGAGGAAGCAACAAATAGTAGGAACGATGTATGGATAAGGATAATAGGAGGCACAACAATACGGATTAGAAATACTGAAAAATTTGGAACTATGATAGAATCGGATGGTGATCACTTGTCAGTACCTCAGTGTCATGTACGACTCTCTCGTCAGGATCACAAAAGAAGTATTTCTTCTTCATTCCACGCGGCAAAGATCGCAACCGACTAACTTTTTTCCTTCCTCAAGAAGAAACCGTCCGCCTCAAACTCCTATCGATTATTTGAGAACTTTCACTAAGCTCCTCCCTAAAAGTTTATCAACTTCTCCTGTAGCTTAATTGCAAAACAGCGCGTGTAAATGCATTTCTTACTGTGTAAACTTCATTAGTGAAATGAAAATATGGTTAAATATCAACCATCTGTGAGAAGTGCTGCAATATGAGCTCCAAATCTTTATTTAGTATATTGCGGATGTTGATTGGATAACGTTGGTTTACAATAGCGCAATTTCCGATCACTCCTCGTTCGTTTCATTGTAAATGTTTTATTGCCTCTCCGGTAGAGAATATGCGTATAATTATTTTATTTTTGATATAAACATATTTCTTCGTAATTTAAAAACCACTTCGATAGTTGCTTAGCTTCTAATAGATTGGAAACTATTCGAGAAAGTAATAATGCTTTGCTGTTAGGACACCGTTTATTCCGATGAGGAGTACTGTTCAATTTGAAAATTGTCAAATTTTTTCAGCAAACTTTGCCCCTTTTGCAAAATTTGTTGCGGTTTTGTTCACTTGTTGTCGGATTTATGTAAGTAAAGTAAGTCCCATATATCCTTGATAAGGTATCATGGATCGTGAAGTTAAGCTTTTCATATTGTACTTAAGGTTCTAATGGACCTGATGAGAATACTGGCCCCAGTATTCTCTCTCGGCCGTCTTTACTTTCTCAGATTTCTCGGGTACCCAATTCAATTTCAGATTAATTATAGACCTGGGAGCGACTTCGATCTGAAACGAGACAAGTCTCGGTAATCCATGACACTTCTGATTTAGTAGCCAAAGTGCATAATATTTTCGATGAAAGCAAGCAGCGATTCGATTTTTATTGAAATGGTAGCAGCATTTTAACCCGCCAGCACCCTGTAGAAGCCTGCGCAGTTTATAAAATGTCGATAACCTAGCGTATTTAATAATTATCGAAATAAAAATTAAATTACGTGAATTTTATTGCGGCTTGATCTGGAAGTAGTTTATAAATAATCCGCATTGTCGTCGAGCGGAAATTCTTTCCTCCATATTATGCACGTATATATGCACATACATACATATCGTGTTATTCTTCGTGAAATGAAATAAGTCTTTTATATTACAGATTTCGTTATAGGATTTTCATATTACTTCAGCGTAAAAATAACATAGCTGTTAATGATTGCAGATTTTTTTAATTCAATTTAAAGCTTCATGATAAACGTTTTATTTAAATGTTTAATTCTTTTTTTATACGCTACTTTTATCATTCTTTTTTAAAACAATTCGCGGACACAAAAATCGTCAAAGGTTGTTTGATTAAAAACTTTCTAGATAATAACGTCATAGGTGACAGTCTATCCACTGATGAAAATTCGTCGGTTCCAAAGATCAGCGTGCGCACAAACAGACAGGTAGACCGAAAAATGACTTTAATTACACTCTTCAACAGGTAGTATATATGCATCAGTACACAGAATTCCTTTTAGCAGATGAATTAAACATTCGTTAGATTTCTGCACAGTCTAATTGTCTCTAAAAAGATCCCATGATCATTTGTTAAATATCGTTCTTATGAAATTTCGCCAGAATGTGATTTCAACATATTGCGTTTTTGGCGTTAGGAGGGGAGTATCGTACAATTTAAGATCGCTTTTGTATGTTTCTTTTTATATATGCATTATTAGGTAGTCCTCGAGGTCGGTGGAAGCATATTTCAAATAAAAGGCAGAATATTGTGACGTTTTTTTTTTTTCTTTTTTCGAAATCAGTCTTTATCATTCCGCTTTCGCAATGAGACAGATTAAGTAGTTCAAAATTGAAGGTTCAAAAATTGTGGAAATCGAAAGAGGCAGTCTTAAAATTGGAGTAACGAAAATCCTGCGGTAACGCGTTAATTTGTTTTAAATTTTCTTTAAATTTTCCTTAAATTTGCTTTAAATTTTCTTTAAATTTGCTTTAAATTTGCTTTAAATTTTCTTTAAATTTTCCTTAAATTTTCCTTAAATTTGCTTTAAATTTGCTTTAAAGTAACGCAAAAACTGAATTAAAATCGCGGCCTCCAAAATATAACCTAACAGTTGATAGGTTTCTGTTCAAATTGAATATCTGGAAAAACTGTTAAGTTGTGTACTGCCATACTTTTACGAAGCGAGGGGTTTATGCTGAACCGGTTTTTTAATTTTGTCACACGAAAAGTTGAAATGAGGAGTTGAAATGAGGCAAATTATATTCCAAGAGCGATATAAAACGTTAAAAGTTTCATCATGTAAAAGAGAGTAGAATTTTAATTTATCCGTACGTCTGAAACTTGGACCAATAATAATTGCTGCAAATTTAAAGGTGACAAATTTTGAATTCCTATTCGTGAAATGCTTCTAATTGCACTTAATTAGCGTTGAAGGAACTTATTAGATGTTATTGCTATAATCTCGTAGCATATTTCCGGTGAAATAGAAAAACCACATGATTCGACTTGTAATTTTTGGACATTTTTAATCAACGCCTACTAGGAAGGTGTTGATTTAGATTATCGGAAATTATCTGAGATCGATCGTGCGTAATCACTTTCTTTTTCATTATTCTGATTTCAAATTACGAAACCTTTTCAATTCTGATCGGAAAAGTTCGAATGTGTAAAGAAGCAAGATTTCTTACAAACCGCATCATTAAAAAGACGGCTCTAATAAATCAATTCCCCGATAACGGCAAAAATTCACGGGGCGTGAAATATGCCGCGGCCGATTAATTCTCAGATAAAACGCAATTCCCCTCTCTGTTTTGAATTATTCGATAAGATCGGTTGATTAAATGACTGTGATTCGATTGATCCAATTTTGATATTATCGTCAAGCGGTTCACGCTGACGGACACGAATGACCGTGAATGGATTCTTAATCACCGATCTCTTTTAATTTCCCACTGAGCGTTTACGTGTGCTAGAATCGAATTAGGACACGTATTCGGTACTAGCCGAAAGGAGGAATTTTCATCGGTGTTCTATGACGAAAACTGTTTTCAAGAAGAAAAAAAAGGAAGATATTCCGTCATGTTCTATTTCTAAACAACTTCCGTCTTTATTCGAATAAAAGCGATAATTATTTTTATAATGAACTTTATAGTTTAGAAAAGTATTGGTCAACCGAGAAAAAAAAATAAAGGTACACTATCGTCGATCGGCAACACACAATCTGTGAAAATAAGTATAAAGAAAGTTTCAGAGCGATTCACTACTACCCTTTGGAATGAATCCAATAGCACAAACTACAGTTTTGAACTAAAATTTATCAAGTATCAAATTATTTACTCTACACGGACGATTTGAAATTATTTTTATTTGTTTCGTTTATGTTTTATTTTATTTTTTTTTTTTATAAACATTTATTGAATAATTTTGCCAAAACTTCGTGTAATTTGGTTCCCCGAGCTTCATAATCTCAATCTGTATCCCACCATTTTTAAACCTTCAAAGTGTTCTTCCTATTTTTTCTTCCGTTATTAAAGAAATTTTTCCATTTTGGGTGTCTTGGCTTGATTATATTCTATATTATGTCCTAGTTTATCCATAGTATACTACATATATTCCCAAACTCTTTTGTCGATTTTATGATAATTTGTAATTAATTCACTTGCCTCTTCTTTTATATTAGTTATTTGTTTTATTCCAAATAGTAATTTTCGTTTTAAATCTTTCACATTGCACTGCTTTTTTTATAGTTTCATTTATCCTTTTGCAGTTGTAGTTTCTTATATTCGTTCTTACCATTTTTCCTGGTATTTTGTTCAATTCGGAGAGTACTGTTTTGTCTCTGTTGTTTTTTATTATGGTTCCCCTTCTTCTTTTTTTTGCAAACTTTTTGTATCTTCAGAAATTTTTATTTTTTTTTGAGGGTTGCGGCATTGGTACTAAGTTCAAAATTTTGGTCAACTTCTCAATAAATTTATCAATATTCCGGCTATCATTTTCGTTGCTCAGGGTATTGAGCTTATTTTATACGTACTGCATTATGTTATCTTTTCCCTCGTTATTTAACCCTTCTAGAGGAATCCTTGTTTTCATTATATTTTTTCGACTTTCGCACTTTGTATTTAAGTGTATTTTTGCCTGTACTAGACGGTTGCTTATTATGTTTAGTAAAGTTATGCCTGACATTATATCTGCATAGTATGTAATCTATTTAATTTTTAATTTTCCAATCAGGACTACGACTATTTTCTTTTGTTTGGTCTTTTAAAAAATCCGTTCACGATGTATAATTTTTCTGCATTTGCGACATTTATCATCGTTTGTTCTCTATCATTTCGTATCCCATATCCGGTTTTCCTCACCATTTCACTATCGCCAATTTCAAATTTACCGGCTTTGCGTTGAAATCTCCCATGGTCATATTTTTTATCTTTGTATTGTATGACCCGTTCTATATAGAATTCTTCTATTTCTTCTTCCTTTGAATTCGGTGCAGGGGCATAGGCTTGTATTATCTTCAGCTTCATGTACTTACTTAATTTTACTTGTACATTTTATTTTTTCTATGTACTGTTTCACATTATTGTTTATTAGAAAATCTCTATACCTATCACTCGTTCTCTTTTGCCTTCCATATTATCTGGGCTGTAGGAGTACAGCTGATGTCCACCATTAAGGTTTATCAATTAATCTCCGTGTATTCTTATCTCACTTATTCCTCTATTATATCCCATTTTATTATTTCTAATATTCCAAAAATACAGCTGTTATCTATAAAACATTTATTACCTAATGTTTCCTTTTGGGTGCTCTCGTCGATATGTCGTTTATTATTTAATTATATATGCACATTCTCTTATTGAACTTGTTTAATGCCTCTTATTCGCGATATATTCACCTACTTAAGTTTATTAAATTCCGGTACAAGTATATTTTATTGTTCGTTAGGACTTTCGATTTCACTTTTCTGCATGAGCTGAAAATTTATCACTTATCTGGTATAAATACGCTGTTCTTATATTTATTTCGACGTAATCGATCCTGTATTCATTGTTTCCTGTCCTTGATTATGTTGGGTAAAAAATTTTATTCTTGCCGCTACTTCAGCAGCACTAATTTTTCACATTCTTAATTATGATTAATTATCAATTTTATTCGATTACTTTTATGGGATTTTAATTAATTCGATTCGTTACCATTTTTCCTTTCGTCTGTTTTCATTATCTTCGTTGCTTTTTGGTCTTAATTTTTCATTCCCCATTTCATTATCATTTCAAATTGATTTTTAATTTACGTTTATTGCAATAGAAGCGATAAGCATTTTCTGTTTAAGGACAAATTAACTAAATCAGGATTATAGGGACGAAAAAGGAAACAATACAATAAAATTTTGCGCGGAAGATGAAAAAGGTATAGGGGTGAAGGAGTAGCAAAAAGACTGATTAATCTCATCTTTCAGGGTTGTAATATTTTGGAAGGAAGAAAAAAGCAAGGTGTCATCGGCAAAGAGAGGAACAGAATATAGGAGCGGATATGATAGGAACGGAAAATATTGAAAAATTTAGGACTAAGTCAGAGGTTGCAAAAAATCCTTCTCATATTTCGAAGCAACGGAAAGGTAAAATAATTTATAGCCAAACATTATTTATACTTATGTTTTAGGTAGTTTACTACCTTCTTTACGTTAATTTAATTTCTTTTAGTTCAATTTTTATTTATAAATATTATTTTTCTAATTGTGCGCTTCGAAATTTGATAGTATTTCTACTTGTCTTTATTATCGTCTCTTTGCTGAATTCTTAATACAACTTATTCCTATACTTATATTAATATTGCATTTGCATTTTATAAATTTATTACGATATTAATAATTACGTAGAATTTATTTATTAGTGCAATAGTTTGATATGTAATGAGGTTATACCAATTAACTTAACAAAATCTTAATATCCGTAGTTTACGGGTAAATTTTGATGAATTTATGATCTTTTTAGAGGAAATTAATTCCTTATACGAGACTTAAATGTATTAACTGAAATTTAATTATGCAATGAAGAGAGAAATCCATCGATATACTGTCACTCTGCTTATTTTTGATGTAAAGAAGGCAAGCATTCCGGTGTATGGGAAGCGTATGTATTAAATTGTATGATAGAATTTTGCTAAATGGTATTTATCGTTTTTATGACTTAAAATTATTTAAATTTTTTTGTGCTCTGTTACAAATGTTACAGAAATTGATTCTCCTTTTTTCCTATTTACTTTTGAAACTAAGGATGTCACTTGCGAAGATGAAAAAAATGTTTTCAATTTTAAAGCGATTGAATTTTATTGTTTTTTTCTCGATAGATCTGCTTTTATAATAAAAATAATTTGAAGAACTCTAAAAATCAGATTTGTTTTAAATCGATACAGTCGAAACTTTCATAAAGTAACGTGGGCGTACAATTGTGATTTTCTGTTACAACAGCAAACACTACAATCAATTATCCCTTTGTCTGCAACGAAAATTTCGAATTCGTTATTATGACTAAAATTTCCCCCTTTTCATTAATTTTTATGTTACATACGTGAATAACAAAAGTTAGTATGTCCCATTCAAGTTTACGAGTCACCGTAATCCGCTGTTTTACTTTTTCTATACAAATCGTTAAATAATTCAATTAATGTAAATACATATTAGTTTTACGGTATTTTACTTCTCGTATTGTAAAATTGTTAAAATTATTAAATATAATTGTCACTAAGTTGTTCTACGTTACACTTAAAAATTGTGTTCGTACTATTACAGTTTTGCTAAATATGATATGCGCTATCCTGAAAATTGCACCCCGTTTTCCGACTCTGCGATATTATATTTATTTATGTGACAATTTTCCAAAATATCTTTAAATTTTCTCAGCGTTGATCAATTGATTCTGATAATGAAAATTTTTTTTACGATTATACTTTACGCGTTTGTTAACTCAATATTTATCTGGATATTATTTTTAATAACTTCGCCAAAATCCATGAACGAATTTTAGAATGTGAACTTTGTTCCATTTTTGGAATTTTGAAAAACAGAGATATATAAACAAAAAAAAAAAAAAAAAAAACGTTTCGTGAACCCAAATTTTAGTCTTTAACATAAGTAAGAAAGGGTGAAATAATATGTTCCTCCAATATTATTTAATTAAAAGTGGCCAAATATGAAATAGGGTCCATATTAAATAGATTGTCTTTCTTAAAACGTTCAATAACATGCAATATAAAATCATTATTTCTTGTCTTATTATTATGTCCCGTTACTTTATATAAGGTAATAAAAGTTGAATACTGTGCCATTGCCAAGATTTGTTTTTAATAAAATACAGAGAAAAATGACGTAGTAAATCGACAACGATTTTTCTAAAAGAATTTTAGAACAAAAAAGATTAGTGGTCAATGGGATTTGTCCTCTAGCGAGGCCCGCAGGACTTATCTATCTATTTAATTGTCTATCTGGCTATTTGTCCATCTGCCTATCTGTCTGTCTATCTAGCTATCCATCTATCTGCCTATTTGTCTACCCATCTATCTATCTATACATACGCACACCCTTACACACACACACACCAGGTAGATAGGCAGATAGATATATATAAACTCGACGTTTTAGACCTCGCCACGTGGCATCTTCTAACCTCCAGATAATAGTTATTTTGTAATGCTTGTAGAAGAGAACATTTCAATTGAATATATTAAGGTAAAAATATTATTTTTTTTTTTCATTTTTTGGGTACGCTAACGAAGAGCAATCAATCAAAGAATCGAAGTAATAGCTCAAAAGGAGCATAACATAGCAGATTTTAATCTAGTGCGAGATAGAATGAATCAAAGAAGCTAGTATAAAGACAACTGACAAAGAAGGAAAAAAGAGAACTTTAAACATTTAATGATTAAGTTATTCTTAAAAAAAAAAAAAAAAAATAGTGTTCCCATAGCAGTATCTATTATACGAACCATATGAGGTGTATGCTAGCTTTTTTAGGAGATCAAGTTATTTACACCATTTACTTTTAAGTTCCTTGATATGAGTTATGCAAAGCTAGAGAGAGTAATTGAAAGAAACGCCCAGGTATCTCGTATTTTATAACACTTTTTGTAGTGCTTTTTCATTACACTTTCTAATGTTACCCCTAGTACAATAATGACGTACGCTCTCGGTATCTGGTATGTGCGTGAAATTTTTCCTTTATTTGTATTAGGATATTGTTTTGGCGGCATTTTATTGGTATCTTTGGCTTCATGGTACAAACTACAGAAAAGAACATCTCTTTCTAAACGATATATTAAGGTAGTACTTTCGTACCATATTTAACATTTTACAGTTATGGTCACTGTACAATAGCTGCATAACTGGGATAGGACTAGCTACAAAAATGTGTATAACGCTAGTTTTATCGTTGATAACGATTATTTGACTATTCGTACGATCATAACCTTTTCTTTCTATTAATTGTAAGACCCATAACAGCATTCGACTACGTTGTTCATTTGCAGTCTATGATCTATTCAGTTCACGTATCGGAAGTTTTTGGATGTCCTTTACATTCCATTCTGAGTTCTTCTTCATACAAGTAAGACTCTTTTAAATATTTCCTTAGCGTTACTACGAAAAAGTTAAATAAGTAAATATAACAGTAAGTTCCGAAAAAGGGGTAGCATAGAGTAAATCGAAAGATTGATGTCAAGAAAGAGCTATTCAATAGAGTACGCTCTACATTGCGTTTAATTCAGACTGGGTGGAACCGGCAAATCACATTTTAAAGTTTAAGCGTGCTAAATGAAGTGAAAAGAATTTTTATCGGGTCGCTTGACGGACGAATAAAAACCACTGATAAGTTTAACCAGAGAGCCAGATAGAAACGTGATTGCCGATGTGTGTCTTCCTATTGCGGGGGGTGCGAGTGAAATAAAAATAGCCCGGTACGAAAAAAGGAAATTAGAGTATGCTAGTGTAAATTAATTTACAGAACGACGATAGAGGTGTGTAGGGAACAGCTGTATTCAAGTTGTAATATAAATTACGTATACTTGAGCGAGATGGCTGCTCTTAAGTTTCGTGAAATATGAAAGCATTTATGAATGCGCTCACACGGACCAGATTCTTTCCGTATAGACGCGTTATTGTTTAAAGTCTTATCGTCGACATGTATGCAGAGAACTCCCTGTGGGATTTTCGCCGTTCCTGCTCCAGCGGTAAACCGGCGCACACAGTTCCACACACATGTTGCTCCTTCGTATGGGTCGCTCGGAAATTTTTAGCCCATCCAACACGCACCATCCAACGTTTACCTTCAACTTGACAACTGCTGCATTCTAACTTATTCCGCTTTACCCCGTCCTCCCGTCGCTCTTTTCCGTTGATCTGTGTTTATTGCCTCGAATTTTCCGCTCCATTCCCGACGGCCAACCCCTCCGATTGCCATTTGGCGTGGCACACACTGACGTCGGCGCACAAATACATTTTGTTTTTCTTATCTCGTTTCAGGCTGCCAGTTCTCTGACTCGTCCTTCGCTCGTATCAACGCCCGAGCGTTGTTAACATCATTATCATAATCTCTTACGGGCTGCCAGAGAAGACCGTAGCAATTTTCTTCTGCAGGCCTTGTACTCGTGGCACGCAGTCTCCCCCGCTTAAAGAGACCAGTATGCACACCGCTAATAGCATTACACGGAGCTGCCGTCTAACAGCGGTATAATGCGCGTATTAGCCTGTATGTGTTATTTGTACGACCGCTACATCTTTAATGATATTTTACGTTCTACGAAGCGTTTTAGGCGAACAATGAACTGACGCCTAACTAGGCGCACACCTGAACACAATGAACTTCCGCAACTTTTTATCAGTTTTCGGCGACTTTATCACTGCAATGTGACTGTTGCACATGCTACCCGATAAATAAGTTATCCCTTCCATTATTATTATTATTATTATTATCTGTTTCCTTTTCTATCGAGAAATCCTCTTAATATATCGCGATAATGGTAATTTTGTTAGTTGCTACTTCGAAGAAATTCATTTTAGCAGGTGACGGTCGACACGAAACATTTAATGTTAATCAAAAAAATTTTTATTGAACACAATTTTCTCCTATTCAAATAGGAAATTATAGAAATGTATAATTTCATTTTATTTTTGAATAATTTTGATACTTTTTTGTTTTTTCGAAAAAATATTTTTCAACTGACTAGGCTACAAAAACGCGCAAAAGTGTAGGTTGAATTAATTCAGTAGCGCCTTGGTAAAGGAAAAACTTTTTCCTTAAATAATTTTCCAACTTTTCTTATTTTACGTGAGACTCGATTAATTGGTTTTTCCAAATCTCCAATTACTCCGTTTCGCACGTTCCGAAGTTTTGCGCAAGTTTCTTCGACTGCAATTTTCCCCTGCAGAGGTGCTAAAAACATAATTTTTTACTAACATGGTTTAGCTAACAACCGGTAGTTGTCGTTGAATAAGGGAAAGAATAAGATTATGTGCCATATGAACAGTGTAATCGACGTCGTCTCAAAAGTTGTCCGCACCATTTGAACGATCCCGAAGCCGATGGTGTACTTCCCACAAAAAAACTATAAACATCGATCTTTTTTCATCGTTTTCGCTTCGTTCTTTCATTTATTCTTTTTTTTTTTTTTTTTTCTTTGGGCACGTCAACAGTGGAACTCACCCAACGCAGAGAATTGCACCATTTATTTCTCTTTCGATTTAAAAGTTTCCAAATATTTCTTAGCTCACTGAAATAGACAGCGATTATTTCCATTAATCGCTTCGTATATGAGAAAAAGTTACGCTAATGAAAGTACTACTCATTCGGAGAATTTATGCGGCTCCTGTTCTTCACTCTAGACTATCTGGCATTATTTTCGATGAGTTAATGAAAAATATTTTATTAACGCCGTTGCGTAATGACAACAGATTGTACACATTTAAAGTTATATTCTGGACATAAAAAATACAAATTCAAAATAATTTTCTAACGAATGTGCTTTCGTTTTACTCGACACCTGGCGCATCATTTCGGCACAAAATAGAAACAATTCACGGCAACTTTCAGCTCTTAATCCTGAATAGTTATTTAAAAGAAACCCTATTTTTAGTTTTTATTTTTCTTAATAGTAAAAATGAAAATTAACGAATAGAGTGACCTTTTTTTGTTTTTCAAGTGCTGGAAGTAAATGAAAATAAAAGATTTTCATGATTCTCAAATATAAATCGAACTTTTTATAAAATAGAACAAACAATTTTTTTTAACTGTATTTCTTTAATTATGCGAATATCAAATTTTAAACTACTTCCACGATATTCTCGGGAATTTTTTCAAATTTTTCGATTTCATCTGCCATTCTGAAATAATTCAGAAAACGATTTTTTTGGACAATTATCAATTTACGGTATTAGTTTTTTTTTTTTTTTTTTTTTTGAAAGAAAATATTCGAAATTGATAATTAATGTTTGAAATCAATTTTAAATTTTCTAGCCGCGATCATTAATAATTGCAACTTTAATAACAAACGCCATCCATCAGCACATTTGAGTAGTGTATTCATATTCGTCGATACACGTATACAAATAATACCGCATTCGTCCAACATATTTGCAGATACTTCGCGGATACTCACACAAATAAAGCGCAAATGAATAAAGCGTGAATATTTTTACCTTTTTTATGTTTCTTTTCGCATTTTTTTTATTTTTATTTCGTTAATTTCTCATTTTTATTTTATTTTTTTAATTTTGCTTGTACACTTTATTTACCGTTTTTAATAACGCCTTTGAAAGCGTATAAAACTGTCATAATCGGTTAATTCATGACTGATACAGAATTAGAAATTTCTTTAGTTCAAATTAATACGACTACTCCCCCCTTTGCAAATAGGTAAATACTTGAATACTTGTTGAAAATTACGAAATTGACAGAAATTTTGAGTAATATTTTCAGCGATGCTGGAAAAATTGTGTTGTTAATGAAGATAGATACGAAGACACTCGTTCCAATTTGTTTTAAATATTTTTTAACCTTATTGACATCTTCGTGGTATAGTAGCATTTATTGTTAAAAAAATGATTAAGTACGTAATTTTTTATCGATAAAATAATATTCATGCATCCAAACACGAAGTTTTCCGAAAAGATCAATTTTTAATTTTTTTTACGATGTCGGATCATATCGAAAAATTGTGAAAAATTACCGAGTGTAGTATAAGAGACGTTTAGCGTTAAAATTTGATGTTTGCGTGACTGAAGGAGTACAGTTAATAAAATATATTTTAGTTTTATTTTATAAAAAATTCGGTTTATATTTGAGAATCATAAAAATATTTTGTTTTCATTTCCAATGCAACGAAGTACAAAAAGAAATATTGGAAGAGAAAGAAATCTGTGCCTGTATTCCTTCAGCAGAAGGGATTACTACCTTAGCTAAGGGAGCAATTTTAAGCTTGCCAGTAGAGATCTGAGAAACGGTCTTATCTTTTCAATTTCCAAAACTACAAGCGTTAATTTCTGCAGAAAGCGTCCTACCATCCCCGGTGTATTCTTAAATGTAAACTATTCTCTACTTCCGTTTTAGTCATGCGTCAAATTTTTGGCTCTTCACTTTGATTCCAAACTATCCTAGTGCGATCATCAGATAGCTGATTTCAAGACGAAGTGCTCCAAATCGTTATCTATAACAAAATATTTACTCGTAATATAAATCCTAAATTCCTTTTCAACGTGTACAAATCGTTATTTCCATTCAGAATAAATTATAGGTCCAAGTCTACTCGTAGATAGTCCGTCCTTATTAAAATCCCTCAATCCGACCTACTATTCAGCTTTTCGTGTGATACTCGCTGTACACCGATCCTTAGTAGTAATCTATGTAGTATGTATGCTTCAATAGGATTGTACAATTACGTCCGGCAGAATCATTTCGTTTTTTTCGAATTATCCTATGTTGAGGATCGCTATTTTGTTAACATCATATAACGACTATACCTCAACTCTATCCATTTCGACCATCATGGGTCAGTCGGCAGATTAATGTTAACCTGTCTCTCTAGTACGTCAAATGAAAACTACAAGTTTTTTTAATACCTCTGCCCAAGTTCCAGAACCCTGGCCACGTTCCAATCCGATGTGACCATATTTGCTTGTCACCTGAAGCTTGTGCATATGATATTTTAAATACCGCATACATCATACGACTCCGCGATAGTTGTTCTGTTGCAGACGTTGAATTGTATGGTATATGTTATTTGTCTTTTATATCCGAAGTGTGAATGAAAGAACCTGGCCACTTGACAGCAGTCAATTCCTTAATTCCACAAAATATCAATTGCCACCTTTTCCTATATCATCAATTCATACTTAATTACGAACTGGAATGGGGCCAGAAATGAACTTCTAAATCCAGCTTTTTTTACTACTATAAATCAAACCTACCACCAAACTACGGTGGCCGCCAGAAAGAATCTCATGTAGAGATTACTGCATCATAAATCGTTTACAAACAGATCGTACCGACTGACGATTACATTTTTGGTGTAGTGAGTTTCTTCAGTCTTAGGCGAAACAACATTTTTATTACTAAAATTAAAAGTAAACTTCGTCTGCTACAAACAACTTTCATTGAATAATTAATAACTTTCAGTTATTTTAATCAATATGTGGCACTTTTATTAAACTAAAAAACTTTGGATTCTAACATTAATAAGGCGTTTATTACTATTTAAATGAGATAGAATAGGATAGAAAAAAATTACACATTTGACACTATAGATTCTACCCACTCTTCTTTTTTAGAAGTGCTGTAACTTTCGCTACACATTAAACAATACCATTCATCGGTATCCTAGTCTGAATTTGAATCCAATATTTTTTTCTTCACCTTATCTTTTCCTTCTTTACCCATTTTCGAGGTCTTTCCTTTATCTTTTCCTTTATTTTTATCGCAGTTTTTTTTTGTCATGGTCAGTTTTTCTTCATACTCTTTTGCTAATGCTTCTGTTTCCAGTGTATCGGTTAATACAGCGGATTTGCGTTTACGACGACTACGGATGGATTGTTTTCGAGCTTCTATCTGGGGAACGGATCTTATTTTTGAAGGTGAAAATGGCATCGATAACTTAATTTTATTTGCTTTTTGAAAGCTTGACGAATCTGGAGTCGATAATGCAGAGTTAAACGTTCTTTACCTTTGCGAATAAGCGGGATTTGGAGAAGGTGAAACAGTAATATTTTTAAAGGTATCAGGTGTTGGATTTGTTGCTGTTTCGATTGCCTGTATGATTTCATCGGTGCTTATGTTCAGTTGAAGTGCAGCATCTAACAATTCCGGATTTTCCAGGTCCAGTGTCAAATTGGAGATGTTCTGCGAGGACGTGGGACGATCTGTTTCTGGATTGTAGTATGGACGATCAGTGACATAAGAAGGTGCAAAATCATTGACTTGAAAAACATCACGATTGAAGGGCCATACACTCCTGTCGATTTAAATCCACCCATGATATTTGCAGGATTTAGGGCAAGTGCCACTGAATCTTTCACCAAACCTGGGAGATCATGAATTGACATTGTTTATTGAAGGTGATTTGACAGATGAAAACTAATCAATATGCGCTTTCATCCTCAAAATCCAAAGGTAATACAAATTTTGGTGCAAGCAAGTTGTTACATGTACTTACCCCGAGAATTTGTAACTCTACGTGCCCACCATTTTTTAAATAAATCGAAGTCACCATTAATGGGGATATCGCTAGCAGAAAAAAAAAGCAATATTGCAAATTAAAAGTAGATATATTAAAAAAGTTCGAGCATTAAAAAGTTGTGAAAATAAAAAAAATATACATCAGAAATCAAAGATTTCATAACGGAGTTTTTTACTTACTTGGCTGAAATTGAGGTACATGCCCACAACCTGTCAGCATGCCGCTCCGGTCGGGTCATTGGTCGTCCTTATGTAATGCACGATGTTATAAGGAATCAAATGAGTCCAATATGAACTAGAGAGTTCTAAATCCCGGTAAAAATGAGTGTAACTACTTACCCCTGTAACAACGTGTCCCTCCCTCCCCTACTTGTAATTAGTTTAGTAAAATAAAAAATTACTATCACAAATAACAAACGTGAAGCGATAAGTGAAAAAAAAAAAATCTATACGCTGTTGCAAATTTTTTTCAAAAGCTTCATATCCGATAAAACAGAAATAGAGAACACACGCAGCTACATTCAAAATGGCCACCCACTGCCCCGTAGTAGGGAATGTTCCAAAACAGTTTGCTAGCAATGAAAAAAGAATTAAAAGCGTTTACTCCTATATATATATAAAACTCGATCCTTCGCTTCTCGCCAAGGAGAAGAAAACCCCCTGAGACTCCCACATAATAGTTTATCTGTAACGCGCCTATATAGGGTTGTTCCACTGACAACGTCATTCTTACCCGTTTTTTTTTTTTTTAAAACGGGTAACAGTAATTACTTTTTTGCAAAAATTGCTAAACACCGAAACTATTTATAAACACGTCATTGATAACAACAAGTTACGAAAAACCGTTACGAAAGAACAATCGCGGAAGAACAACGGAACATTAATATTTTATTTTTTACGTGATGTGTAATCTGAGCTTGCACGGTAAAATTACGATAAAAATAGAACTTAAAAATTGAACTCTTCTAATATTTTAAGACTGATGAAGCAGTTTCGGTCTTCAGCTAACATCATCCTCGAAAAATTAAATATTAATCGACAGGAAATACAAATTTATGACTAGCGCTGACATCCTCCGTCCGTACCCACGCGCACAAAAAGAGAGACAGTAAGAATATGAATTAGTCGATGTTTTGCAAATTTTCATCGGTATCTGATAACTTTACATATCGGATCGGATAAGATTTACCAAAATCTGACTGTCTACTTTGACCTAAATATAGTGCAGTGATTTACACGGCCAGTAGCTCTATTCATCATCATTGGTGTTATTAAAGTGGTAAGCGCTGCTTGAAAAAACATTAAAATTGCAAGTGCAGTTTTTTGAGATGAGGTTCATTTGGCAAACGACCATCTCAAAAGATAAAAGTGATTCTATTTCTGGCCAAGATATTGAGGATATTTATTAAATGCGCTATAATCACAGTTTTGATTTTTTCGAATTAATTTCAATTCACACGGATATTTCACGAGTAACTTTACGAAAATCGTTAATTTCATTATTATGAAATAAGAAAACGGCCGTAAGTTGCAGTTGAACTGAATTTTTTGGCATAATTTCGATCATTACCGAAACAAAATTGTACCGATTACAACACTAATTTTTCGCATTGGAGTAAAACTGATGTTCATAATAAACACTATTCGTTCTGAGGTTTTTCTTGAAAATTTTTTAATTTTCTTCCGCATCATCCCAATTTTTTTTTTTAAATTTTTCTAAGAACACAGTTATCTCTAATACGAAAGGATAAAATACGAAACGAATAAAAGTAATTATCCCGTTATTCTTCTTCTTTTTCTTCTTCTAGTGCCATCTCCGTTAACGATGGCTGGCCACAATTTGTGAAAGACTGGATCTGTTCCTGGCCGAATGAAGTAATTTGTTTGGTTGACCAGCCCGTCCGCTGTTCTAGTATCCATGACAATTTTCTACGCCCTTTTCGTCTACGGCCTTCCATTTTGCCTTGTATAAAATTAACTGCGCCAGTTCATATCTATCGTGTCTCATAAAGTGTCCTAAGTACGCTAGCTTCCTCTGTTTTACCCCATTCTTTTCAGAACCTTCATCATACACTGATAATTGCCAGATTTCATTTCCAATCTTTCAAACATCGTTGCGGAGAAAATTCGGTGTCTTAATCGACTATGCTATTTTTCGAAAAGTGAAATAGATGTTTTAATAAGCGCGATAAAAAAAAAATACACATTAAGCGCCAATTCCAGCATTATTGCCCTCGGATTAAATATCACACAATCCTTAGTATATAATATATATATATATATATATGTATGTTGTGTGGGTATGGATACGGTATAATTTGAACAACTTAAAGATGCTCCGATATTTTATATCGTAGTAAACATGTTTCCGCTATTTATCGGTAAACAGTTAGTAATAATATAAAAAACCTGTTCCAATAAATGAGCGCAACTGTGAAATTTCTTTTGATATATGTATAAAACTATTCACTTCAATCATATCGGTGATTATATTGAAAATGTGACTTTTATCGTTTCCGGTTAAAATAGCAGCAATTGCGGCGAGCGGTTCGATTAAAATTTCCTAATGGGGTTGTTTTTTGTTGCACAAACACACTTTCTCGTAGTCCGTCATTTGCGACAGAAATCCGCTGCGACCCTAAACATCTGTTTTCACCTTCAACATTGATATCACCTTTTCAAATTGATTTGATAGCCGCGGTGGTAATTTCCCCAGCGAACATTGTTTACCACCTATTTGTGTAAGTAGAGAGCAGTTTTTCTAAGAACTGAAATTTTTAAGTTGCACGTTTTACACTCTTTTCGGGCAATGATGTTTTTTCTTTCGTTTTATCTAACCAGCCTGATTGGGAAGAATTGAAAACTGCCAGAACGAGAGATAGATAGATATATAGATAAGGCGAGAGAGAGAGAGAGAGAGAGAGAGAGAGAGAGAGAGAGAGAGAGAGAGAGAGAGAGGTAACGGGCCTACACGTACGGATTGAAACAAAGAGAAGAGACTGGAAGCAGCACCAGGAGGCGGCCAAAAATTAAACGAACAGTCTGAAGCGGAAGGAATGAACGGGTTGAGGAATACGAATGAAGAACAAATGAAGAGGTGAAGAGTTTAATAAAGGAAAAGGAGAAGGTTAAAAAGTTTTTAAGCAATAAATAATATTCAGCTAGGCGTAGGGTGGCCGAAGGTTTTTCGAAAGTGCCGTTCGTTTCGGAGCGTCTGCGTGGTGCGGCGACGAACGGCTGCTGCGAAATAGACGGCTGGGTCGTTCATTCTAAATCCGCTTTTAGCCGTTTGTAAGCGGCGCTTCTGGGAACTTTCGGGAAATCTGTTTTCTGGAAAGCTGCAAAAATAAACTACCGATGTAGTATATAAAGTATGCGCGTGTGTAGGTGATAAAGACGGTAAAAGCCGGAGGGTAATTGCAACAGTGGTAGTAGCATTAGCCGATATTAAAAGACTAGCCTTTTCGCGATGTACACAGTAGGTTTTCTTTAAAACGCGGCTTCCGGTTTACAAGCGGCATCCTATTATTGCCATTATTACTACACTCGACGCGAAGAGGAAAGACATACAGACCTTTGCGAAGGAACCGCGTCGCCCGATCACCGCGATCGAATTAAATAAAAGCGCCCTTTCTTCGGCGCGGCCGTTCCCCTTCCGGCCGCAGCAGAATTCCTGGAAAAAGCGAATTAATAACGCAATAATTATTCCTCTCGTTTTAATTTATAAACTCCGACGCGTCCCGCTCGCCACGCCCCCCCCCCAACTCTGGAAAACTTTCATAACAAGAAAATCACAGCGACTTCTTTCGTCCGAACAGCGATTTACCGAATTAATTAATTCCGAGCGTAGCTCCCCCCGCTCTCCTAATTAGCCCGCGATTAGTCGAGACAGCCTGGCGATAGAGAACTTTTAATTGACAGCCGGCCACGCCCTTCGTCTTGTTAACATTTTATTTATTGAAATTATGATGAAAAGGATCATCGCACATGGCAACACAACGATGGCGCAAAATACGACACTCTTGGAAGAATTAAAAAAAGAAAAATAAAACCGACACTTCTGTGTCACGACGTTTGACTGGATGGAAGTTTCTTATTGTAATCACGAAGAAATCCATTTCGTTACTTCATGTTTCTGTATGGAAAAAAGAGTATTTCTGGGGACGGGGCATCAGTCGGCACAGGAGAAGAGTCATTCTGAATTCCAGGTATTCCAGAATGTGTCGAAACTTAAAGAAACCTAACCTGGGTTTAGGTATTGCTCTTATTTTGCATACTAAAAGACCTGTTGTTACGGTGGGCGACTGGGTAGCGTGAATGAAATTGAAGGGGATTTCTTAATTGATTCACCAACGCAAGCCTGCTTGCAAACTATGGAGAATTCCATAAAATTCAACTTCAATCACCGAGCAATAGTAATAGTCGTACAGAAACTTTGCCTGAAATTAAATAGGAGCATGCTGCGGGCGGCGAGATCGCCGATATGAGCTTTCGGGCGTTTTCAAGTGATATATAATACAAATAGACTAAAAGCAGAAATTCTGCCGCCACATTCCATGGTCATACTTATCGCAATGACGATAAGTATCATTCACTTTGCGCAACCGGTATTATATGAATACTTTATTTTCTGTAAAAGAAGCGTAAGTAGAAGAAAGCTATAGTGGGGAACAGTCCTACGGGGTTGTTGCAAAAGGACTTAAATATTGATAAAGTGAGGATGGCTGGTATAGCCATCCTCACTTTATCGATATTCGCCAAACTTCGGTCCGAGTCGCGGCTTAAATATTTCCGACAATAATGAAATTGCAAATGACGCTAAGGAATAATTCGTTATTTTCATTCGAATCTATACATTTCAGTAGCAAACCAACGTTGATAATACGTTATATCATTTGGTCGACAATTTTAAAACTTTGGCATAGATTTTAATTATTTTTTGTAACCGGTCGTATTATCATTGTAACTATAATTTTTTTTTTGACTAATTTTAATCACATTATCGCGCTACTTAACAGCTGAACGGTAAAAATGTTAATAAACGAAGAGAGCCATCATTGAGATGATATAGTCAACATAATAATAATGTTAATATTTCCGTCAAATGCGAGCGGATTTCAGTTATTGCTTATTCGTGATAATTAATATCGGAAATATTTCGAGTATTTTTCTCTAGCTAACATGTTGATAGCTAATCTTCTTTTCCGTCTAACCCGCGGTAAAGACACATTTATAATATTTTCGGTTTTAATGGTCGTTTGCTGTATTGCCAAAAATTTCTTTTCTGATGACTATATCTCACCTATAATCAACAGTGCAGAGTGATATCCTATAGCGGAGGTGGTGAAAAACTTTCAAATAAACGAAAGAGAATCATTAAAATAGGGGGTGTAAAATTTGTACGCGAGCAAACGTGTGACTTCATTTTTTAAGGTCAAAGTACACTCGATTCCGGAAAAAAAATTAGATGCCATACACACTAGATGCGCTGAAAGTTTAAAAAATGAGCAGCGCTTTTACGCAAATTACAAAAAGTGTAACCAGTGCGCATTGAAGTCGACAGGAATTAAGGCGATGAGAGGCACTTTGCAAAATGTGATTTATGGAAATAATGAGAGATGTCATAAGAAGGTGTGTGAAGATTGAAAATTACCCCGCCTAGCACAGTTGCAATGTTTTGATAAGGTGACAGTCCAGTGGAGAAAATCGGCGTGGAAGCGAAGGAAGCGATGAATCAATTAAACACGGCAACCGGTCGAGAAGAAAAGTTTTTAAGGGGGAAATTCAGCAAAAAAAAGACAGTAGCAGCGTACGAGAAATGCGTATGTGTCATAAAAACAAGTTCTCTTTTATTTATATGCTTCCTCTGCAGCGAGCGATTCAAGGTTTCTTCATTTACGTCATAAAGCGTTTTCTTTCATTTTTACTTTTACGTTCCGGCATCACAAAAAGATGGCTATTGCCCGTTTGCGTATTCTCATACTTCGTTACCCGCGACAAGTCGCCATTTCTGTAAATTAACGAGGCTCTTTCCAGTTCGCAGTCGATTCAGTGCCCTCAATCTCGTCCACTCCCCGGGTCGCACCCATCGCATATCACCACTTTTTTTTGGAAATTGATTTCCGGCCACCCTTTCTCCACCGAACGTTTCTTCTTTCAGCGGCCGTGATGAAGCCATCAAATTTCAGACTTTGCTATTTTGTTTTTCTTTTGTCAGATACCTTTCATGTTCTCTTTTCCTTCTATAGTTGTTACAGTCTTCCTATATTTTGCGATTCCGCCCTCATATGATTCCATAGAGTTTTAGCCCGTTAAATTTAATGGGAATCGACTTTTTTTTTGCATCCTCCGTCCCTCCCAGATCGTATTAATTTATCAGCGTACAATTATGCTATATAGTTTTCACGTACTTACCGCAACCGAAATCGGAACAAAACAAAAATGAATTAAAATAATACTAATAGACACGATAAACTGATCGATCATTAAGAACGTATAATGTAGCGGCAAATGAGATAAACAGAAGTGTAACCCGGGCCGCCCACCTAGCGATAATGTAGGGTAGAACACTAGAACGGAAGAAAGCAGTAATGTAGCAGTTCCGCTATTCTACCAATCAGAAACGAGGAATATGAAGAAGAGGAAAATATGCACAAGTCAAAAGTAAATTTTTCCGTAAATTTTCAAACTTCCTGTATTTTTGGCATTTGTACATAGGATATTTTTCAGTCGCGTAACTTTAAATAACGTTGAATAATTTTCGTTAAAATGTACAAAAGCGAGGAAACCCCGAAACGGGAATTAAAGCGGCGGAGGGGAAAAAAGGAAAATTAAAAATGTTGCACAAGAAATGTTGCTCGAGCAGGCTGCTCAATTAAGAGTCTACCGACTGTTAGACAGACGAACAAAAAAAAACTTGCCAGTTGAAGAAGGAGGACGACCAAGAACGCGACAGGATGACAATACGAGCAATAGAGAGAAAAATATGTAGGCTTATTCTCGAAGAAGAGAAGAAGAGAAGAAGATAAGAGAAATGCCGTATGTCGGAAACTTCCGGTTGCAACACGGCTAAATTAGTTTTATGCACGGTGAGTTGTTCATCAAAGTGAATTATCGCTGTTTCAGATCTTACGCATCGCAATATAAAAATCAGTTGACCGCTTGCTTATCTCGTCCAAAGGGACTACATTTTAAAGGATAATTTTAATTCCAGCTGCTAAGTTGAATACACATGTATTGTAGCACAATTATTAATCATTTACTACTTTGATGTTCAACCGATTTATCTGAAATTCACACATACCCTATACGTCTATATTAACGACGATGTGATTCACTACAGTTTTTGTCCTATGACTATGTCCCGTTAATTTCTTGTTAAATGATTATGTCCCATAATTATGTTCCGTTAGTTTACATCAGATAACAAAGATTGAATGCTATGTGGTACAATTGAACAATTGCCTATTTTTTATTTTAAATAAAAGACGACTAGAATGACGTAGTTAACTGAAAATAATTTTTCTAAAAGAAATTTAGAAGTACAAGAAGGCTTAGTGAAGGGCAGAGTTTTATAATTATAAATATACATATATATATTATGTGTATATGTATATGTTTATATATATGACAAGAATTGTGTAGTAAATTCGCAGAATTTTGTATTGTAAATTTTGATGTCTATTTCTGAAGATCTATTGAGTTGCTGCTATATTATGTTGGAAATATTTTCAATCGATTACACATTTCTGATTTAGGGAAAGAAGACGGTTAGCAGATTTGCCACCGTGGGTGTACGGATGGGTCAGTGTTTGTGTTTGCGGGCTAACCGCATTCACCTGCAGATGTAAAAAATTGAAACATCTCGTCGTATCAGCAGTGGAGGTGGAAAAGTGAGATTTCACAATTGCAACGGGGTTTTTTAATTTTTTTTTTTTCCCTCTCAATTCGGAAAAGTTGTCTGTTATCGACACGGAGTTGTTGTGTAACAACGGGAGGATGTTATCGAGATTTATTAACAAACATCGGGCGGAGGGGAAAATTGACTTGTAAATACGTAAGAGGGAGGGGGGTATTTGTGTTGTTCGGGGACGACGAAACAGACCTCCCATGATGAAGAGAGTCGAGCGAACAAAAGATACCGAGCGATGGAGCGAGAATTACGACACAATCAAACAACGTGTTTACCATTTCGGGCTAATTTCAACGATTCGCGTAAAATTTAACATCGGCCAGTGTGCGTGCAATATTAGTGTGTGGCCCGATCTGCCTGCAAGAAGGACCCTTTTCAAAGGCAGAGTATCTGTGTAAAATCGGACACAATGGACTCGGTTTTTTACATGGAATGCAGCAAAAAGCATAAAAACGACGTCGATGACGGTCCGGCTTGTCCTTTTCAATTCGCCCGGGCTACTTGCTATGAAGTTATCTAGACGGTGTGGTTTCACGCCGAGTTATAAGACATATCGCGTAGATAGATGGTCTCTATTCGCCACATGCGGACGGTGATGTGCGTTTCGCGACCAACATAAGAGCTGCGGCATGCGAAGGAAGAGCAGAGAACTGCAAGGCGCTCGGAAAGGACAGGCCGTTTTATGGAGAGAGACTTGGAAGCGCTGACGACGATGACGACGACGACGACGACGACGACGACGACACGCGGATACAATAGGACGCGGAGGCGAATTCGATCTCGTGCTGCTAAAGACGGTTGACCATGCACGACTTTTTATTCATAAAGCTTTTTACTCGATGTATCACGAAGAATTATCCGTGTATTCGCCGAGAGTAGTTGATCACGAAAATCACTCACTGCACTCCATACTCTAGCTGTCTTTCATATCACATCGCTGCTCCTGCTCGGCATGCAGCATAAGCGCGCATTGATTTGTTTGCATACATGCAAGCGAACGAGCGAACGAGCGAGCGGCAGCAGTCGTCTCTCGGATATTTTGTTTTATGCGTATTATTGAAAAAGGTCGGCCGACATGCTTCTTTCCGTGCACCTTTTTAAAAACAGGCAGCCAGTTGGCGTGACTCGCACTATCACATTATATTCGTCTAGGGCTTGCTCTCGGTGCGATATCTCTTCTTCGCAATGGTAAAATATGGCATTCTGCGCGCACCGTCTAACCTGTTTCTGCGAACCAAATTCGTACACGGCCTGTCATTGTTCCGGCCGTGTACGAATATTTACATGCATTCTAGGCGGGCACCGTTCTGCAGCCTGGCGCAACAGCGATGATGCTCGTTAATATCGGTGACTAAGAAGTTCTTCCGGTTGATTGAACGTGTCCGAACTGTGCCAGTAGCGGCCAAATTGTGCCGCAATTTCTGAACACGCTCATCGCGCACCGATGACGCGAGGAATGTTAATGGATTCGCTGACGAAGAGATGGCGATCGCGAACGGGCTTTCATTTCGGTTTTACGACGATATGGAACTACCATAAAAAGTATTCGGAAAGGTGGAATTTGGACGGAGCCGGAACAGATAAAAAGCAATCGAAGAGGAAAAAAGCGCCTCTCATCGCTATTATATGTTTATATTATTCTTCGGGAATTTTCGATAATAAAACGAAGAACCGGCAGCCGCGTAATGTAGTCGCCCGACTAAATTTTCAGCGAATTTTTTCTTATACCGGAACAACGCCTGTTAAAATGCCGTTGTTCATAATTGGCCAATAAGTATTGCCTTCTCTCCTCTTATTAATGCAACCGACCTTGTTTTTGTCTTTTCGTCCACTAAACCATTTTGTTTTTTTTCTTCTTTTTTTTATATACCATCTTTCATCTCATTCATCCGATTATTCATTTTTAGTAAATCCATTTGATCGTATCTTTAATAAATTGTCGTCGTCGGAACGGACGCATAAATGATTCTAAATATGTATACGAATTAAAATTTTAATATACATATATATTATGTGTGTGTGTGTTTTATTTTAAATGTATTTTATAATAAATACTTGATTAATATCAGATTTGCTTTCGGCTTTTTCGGAAGCAGTTTTCTACATATTCCAAATATTAGATTTTTTTTTTTAATATTAAACCAGCGATAATTACGCATTGGCCTCCTTTTTAGCATCGACAGTAATCTGTCGAAAACTTGATGGTATTTTTCTTTTTGATGCTTAAAGGTCGATTTTCGAAGCAAAAAAAAAGTTTTCTACCAGAGTTCTAAACTCCACTCCGGTGACTATTTCAATTCTAACCGAAACTTTAGTCTCGATCTCAACTTTAACCTCAATCAAACGTTAATAATAACGTAGATTTTTGCTCTCGATCGCAAATGTCAAGCGTTAAAACTACAGCCCCCTGTAAATAACGAAAGGATAAAAATTGGTAGAAAAAACGATACACGGATTAATAATGCTCCGCATAATGTAACTGATTCCTATAAACCTGTAATAAGCCAATTATTTATTTTATTTTATTTTACTAAAAAAAATTCAATTATACAAACTTATTCTCCGTTAGTTTTCTAATAATATACGAAAACGGCAATGAAATCGCTGATAAATTGGCCATAGGAGCAAATTCGTTGTTCCCGCATTTAACGAAACCGTCATTATCGCGAAGAATTTGAAAATCAATTATAAAGAAATAATGATACAATTCCAACTACAAACCATGTTAGAGATATAAAAGGAAAAGTTGAAGAATGCACCTCATCCAACAGGAAATCACGAAAAGAAGAAATTATCTTATCTAGATTAAGACATTCGGTCGTAACCCATATTCATATCTATTCAATAACACCTCCCAATTCACCATCTGTCAAATCCAAACAGATTGTAATCTGAATTCTGTAAAAAGTTTTTAATCTACCGCCTAACCTAAACCAATTATTAAGTAATAACAGCTCCCGCATGAACAACTTCTTTTTATTTCTTAAACGCTGTAATTTATACAATAGTCTGTTAATTTAATAAGCATGGCTTGATAACCGCATAGTTGTCTTTAAGCCGTATGTAATAATAATAATAATAATAATAATATAATAATAATAATAATAATAATAATAATAATAATAATAATAATAATAATAATAATAATAATAATAATAATAATAAAGCAATCGTTAATTGTTGCTTCCTGGAATTTTACTTATACTCTTGATTTGATTTATATGTCATCATTATTATTATTCCTTTAAATACAATATTTTAGTTTAATAACCTAACATTGGCCTATTCGTTTACTTTTAAATGAAAATTTTATTTACCAACATCTTTATCAATCAACATAATCCGCCGAAACCTTGCGACTGAAAGAATACATATCACTTAAACGTAGAACGTTATTATTATTAATGACACAGCTCAATATAATTGAATATGTATTCTGAAAATTATATAATTTCTAAGAAAAATAAATAAAATAAAATAAAATAAAAAAAATTACGCATCAAATTTTTTTTTTTTAAATCACACGTCTAAAAGTATCATTAAATATGAAAAAACAATATATTACAAAAATTTCTTATATTCTATAAGAAACAAAAAAATAACAAAAAAAATCACAGGAAAAAGTTAATCAGTTATTAATATAGATAAATATGCAGCAACATAATTTTCAAGGTGATTATTCAAAGTGTAAATAAATAAGCATACATACAAATTTCACAAACGATCAATTACACGTATAGGATGATAATATTCTTAAAAATATATATATCCTAATTTTGTGCTATCGATTGTCATTGGATGTGTTTTACTAGAGCCGTCTTTATTCATTAAACTCTTCAGCAAAACCTATCAGGGGTATGCTTTTTACATATGTATCACTGTAAACATTTTTCTTCCGCTTCTTGCCCTCCTACACACAGATTTTATTACAATTTACACAAGCTATTCTATTATTCCCGATCTGTTATTATTTATCGTACTACTATCGATGTCCCCTACTTTATCGAATAATAAATTGTTATTAGTTTTGTATGAAATGTTATATATCCTTATTAATTTTATATGCGTTTTTATTCGAGAGTGTAAATGTGTAATTCCTTATTTTCTATATTGTTGTGTGACTATTTAGTGCTCTTAACAGAGATATAAGTACTAGTTGTTTTCAAATTGCCTATTAATGCTGACTTTGAAGTATTTCGTTAATTGGAATAAAAAGTATCGTTGTGTCTGGAAAAATATAAATAATTTAGTGTGTACATCGAAATTAATCGCTTTATTAAGAACCATCGTAAAACAAAATCATTTTAAATTTAATAACATTACGCATCCGTAAGAAAATTTTCCACTTATGCGTTCACTAATTTCCTTTATATTAAGCGAAAAACATTATTATAGTACTACAAAGAAAATATAATAAAAGATGATTGAAATATGCGTGGGCGGCGATATACATATGTATTACGCATCTTAAATAACAACAATAGTTATACTTCACAGATTATAGTAATTTTCATAATTTTCTTAATAAATAAATAATAATTTTCAATACGCTATTGAAATTGAAACGATAAAAATACATTCACTTTCTGGACTTAAACAATAAATTTGTTTATAACATCCATAGAAAATGTGTACTATTGCGGATGTAATAATAAATAATTCACCTTACCATCCGAATCAATATCTGTTTTACAAGCTTATGTAACAAAGACTTCAAAACTAAATAGTAACAATAAAATAGAGTTCTTTATTAAGCGTAATTTTTTTTTTTTTTTTTTTAATAATTTTTAATAAATCAATTAATAATTCTAATGTGCACTAAATTATTTGTATTTTTATGTATAATATTTTAATTCCAATTAACAATACTTACAAGTCAGCATTAATTTGAACAAATAATACTTAAAGAAAATTTCTGTTCAAGAGCAATAAGCAATCAAACAACACTATGCGTAAAATAATAAATGAATTACACATTCACACTCTCGAATAAATATATAAACATCTGTAAAATACATAATTAATCGAAATGTACAAACCAGAAATAAATCATGTGTGAACGTTAACTTGAATGTATGAAATTCTACGGTGCCGTAATAGCCCAGGTAGTTGTTACACACGGCACCTAGATTTATATTTGTAAATTTATAAAAAAAAAGGGAAACAAATTATAAGGATATCTCTAAAATACTTGTAGATCTTTTTCCTGGCTAAACATTTTGCGTACTTCATTCATAATGTTGCTAGCTGGTATCAGTGAACCATAGAAAATTATGAATCAGAATTATATATTATAAAATACTTCATTTATTTGAATAAATGGTAATTCTAAAATTTGAAAAATAAACGCCTCAAAATACTAAGAAAAGAGCATATAAAAACATTTTGGTTTATAAACAGAAGTAATGCATTTGTCGATTTTTAAGAACAATAATACATTCATCGTAATATGCTCTTAAGGAGTTAATAGCGCCAGTCGGAAACACTACGAATAAAAGGATTTAATAAAATACTACGTATACAGATACCGCTGGTATACGACTTAAGCGAACGTGAAGACAAAAAAAATATTGATAACTTTTTGTCATTGTCTATGTACGTGTTTCTCTTTTTTTCATTTTTTTGCGTCTTCAAACTTAAACTATCTTTCCTTAGAGCATAATTAGACCCTTCTGAGAAAAGAACAACAAAAAAGCGGTGCATTTATCTGCTACTCGATTTAAAAATGGAGGACACGAAGAACGAATTGCTTTTATTCTCCCGTTAAAATATTTTACCTTTCGGTAGTACATGATCCGTTTAAATTTCTGAAAATGTAACTTTAATCCCGGCCGCCTGTAATTAATGTTTATAGATTCACACCTGCACAGAGGCATCCGAGTAAACATCCTTTTCTTCGCAACTTGTTCTATTATCGATTGGTTTTTTTTTGCATCCGTACTCTAGTATCAAGTATCTGGGAAGAGTGTGAAACTTTTATAAAAATAATAATAATAAAAAGAAAAAAACGTAAAAAAAAATGGAAAAGAAACAATCACGTAAAAAAGTACTTTCGAACAATGGTGTAAAATGAGCCACGGAAGAGCAAGAAAATAAAGCCAGTGCCAAAGAGGCTGTTATTGCCGCGGAAGGGTAAGTCCGGGGTTTGAACATTATCTGCTACTTTTAAATGATGAGAATGCTTTTCGAATTTACCGAAGCAAATTAACCTTTTTCGGTACGAGGTAGCATTTTTTTTTTCTCGGGGTTTTTAATTTTTCGTTGCATGAACTACTTAAAAGCGACTGAGTGAAAAATATTGTTCTCTGAATCGGAAAATGTCGCTTCGGCGAAATCGGTTTAATCAGAGGAAGATCGTGAGCACGTTATAATATCAGGAGCAACCGTATCGAAATGGCTTTAGCAGATTCGTAGGTTTGGTAGCGGTGAAAGAAGAAGTTTAGCTGCTCGCAAATGATGTAAGTGAGAGTTACCGCACGGAGGTCTCGAAAGCCAAAATAGGTAATTAAAGTTTTTCCGATTCATTACACATTAACCAATAGAGGTGTCTCCTTCGCTGAGTAGAGGCTAACGAGCTACGTCAATCATTTTTATTATTCAATAGCGGATTCGAAACCGCTTAATCTTTTTCTTTTTTGCTTCCTTCGGTGAGAGGCTTTTAAAAAACTAAATCCAACATTTCGTACTCGAAACGTTATAATATAAGCACGCCAGAAGAAAAAAGAAAAAAAACAAAGTACATCTAATGGCATAAAAGTGAAAAAAAAAGAAAAAGAAAAAAGAAAAAGAAAAAAGAAAAAAGAAAAGTAGTTTTTACAGCGGAAATCAAGCGAATCAAGATTCAGTTATACTTCTTCCAGTAAAAAACAAACATCTCTGATAAGTGTTTATCAACTTGGGAAGGCAATAAAATTACTGATTTATATAGACTCTCACTCTTAATGGTTTCGATCGAATCAAGGTTGGGGATAATCGCAGAAGTAATTAATCGGATTTGGTAGAGCTCAACTGATGAAGGACTACCGAATCGCGGGATAGATTAAAATTAAACGAGTACGATAAAAAGTTGGACGCGAAATAGCAATATAAGCTCTCTTAAGAAGGCTCGCACATAAATAAAATAATAGCTACACTTATTTTAGTTATAAAAATTAGAAAGAAAGATTAAATTGGTCCTGTCGGTCTTAAATATTTCTCATCACACGTTAGATTTTAGTGGTAGAAAAAATTTACTTTGTCGCACTGTCTGTCCTTATTTAAAATTCATTAAGTAAAGAGAAACATGTAAAATTTATTATTGAAATTAAAATTGCCGACTAGTTCCGAACAGCGCGCGGTCCATAATCATGGTGATGTGATGATTACGGACCGAGCTGTCCGAGACTAGTCGGCAATTTTAATTTCAATAATAAATTTTAGATGTTTATAGCGTATATGATTTTACTTAATAAAGTGTTTTACACATAAAACGTACATTTCAGTTCATTAAAGAATACCAAGTTAAAAAACTTGTTTAAAATGTCTTGCAGCATGAATACGATTTTTTCGTCGCGCCAACTTTTTGGCACGATCGCACTGACAAGCAACGATTTTTATTCCGACTCCTCGACCAATTTGAATACTATCATTTGTGTTTCAGTGAGAAATATTGCTAACCTAATTATTTCTACATCACTACAAATTGTCGAAAAAAATGTAAAAAAAGTTCTGCGTGCTCGGACTCGGTTTCCATAGTCCGGATGTTAATAAAAATTGATTAAATGATATAATTATTAAGTGATCAATATTTTCATAACAGGGATAATAAAAGCGCATTTATTCGGAATATTCCAATATTCAAGATATCGTAAATTCCCCAGCAGGCAAATAATTTAAAGCAAAAAAAAGAAGGAGAATAGGTTAAAAAGAGAAATGAATAATCTAATAAAATGGCATAAAAAATGTATTTTGTCTTATATACATATTTACAAACGGGTACTTACATGGATATGAATAGACGAAAAAAACAAATCATTACGGGTCAACGGTACTTTTTACACGAAATTACTGATTGCACTGAACTGGCATTTTGTAGAAAAAGTTTTGATAAGCCATGATGTTTTTCGTTAACAGAAATTGATAATGTTTGAAAAATATCGCAGGCAATTTGTAAAAACGTCTAAATGAAAACCGCTGCTCGTCTGCGTCAAAAAGCTAGCTTCAGAAAGAGTAGGCGACCCTCGAAATTGGCATTCTGAATCTGCGTTTTTGTAACTTTATGTAAGTAAACCCATCGTAGATCCTATTGCCTTCCCCTCTTCATAGACTCTCTCCGGCTATATCTCCTAATTGTCCGCTACATTCTCATAAATGCCACTTCGTATGTGATCTCAATCATATCCTAATTGAATGTTCTTCCCTTTTACCTGAACGTTTATATTTTTATTTGGAACTGTTGAATTGAGAATTCCCACCCCGTACAGTGCTTCTTTCGTACTCACGCTTTCCTCGTTTCCTGTCCTTGCTTTTGCTTCCCTTTATTTCACTAGTATCTAATCAAATTAGGTTCTAATATTTAACTACTTTATTTTATAATCTGTCAAGTCAGCTGGATTGACGTCATTTTTGGGGAAATCCAAGAAATTAAATAAATAAAAAAGCAACACCAAGACTATTAAATAAATAATTTTATTGCTAAAATGTTATTAGTACACAATTCTTTCTGCTATATTGTTACAATAGTTTCTCCTCCGTTTTCATCTATGACTTCATCTGGTGTTGTTTTTTTAAGTGCTTCAAATTTACTAATCTCTTTTCGTAATATTAGACAAAATGTCACAGTTGACATTAATATTACTTCTGACTGAAAATAAACTCCTTTTACTTTTCTTATTTCAACTTTCACGATAATTGTATGGATTGATTAATCTTAATTCATCGATTACTCGTTATACATTTCTTTTTCGAATATTTTTTAACGTTAAGCCTGCCTGCGTACATAATAGTAATAATAATAATAATAATAATAATAATAATAATAATATCAGCGTCAAAAATATTAAGAAATATTCTACGTAATATAATTTGCTTCCTGTAATTTGATCTTCTGTGACTTTTGTGTTGCTAAAAATATCTATTAAGAGGACCATAAGCAAAGTGAATCAGCCCCAGAGGGATACCTGGATAATTTTTTCAGAGCATGTTGGTACTAATAAGTTACATTAGTCATGCAAGTTTCAGACCTTTACCTATTTTGATTTTTGAATAAATCGAAAAAAACGAAAAATCTGATAATCACTTTTTTCCCTCAAAAACGGCTTAACCGATTTGAATAAAATTTCAACAGATTACAGAGGTATATAAAAGCTATACTCAGAAAAAACAATGGTTCATAAACTCTTTATAACAACCATTAGAAAAACAGGCAATTTTTTTCCCGAAATGATTTTTTTTTTATTTGTGATAACGTTTTTGTACAATTTTGAAACTAAGTTTTTTAAAGTCCTTTTTTATGTGGAATAACCTTCAAAATTCTTAAATTGATCGAAAAAAATTGAAAACTAATTTTTCGATATAAAAATCGGTTTATTTCAATGTTTATACCTTTATTTTATTTATTTATTAGATACTGCTTAAACACAATTACTACGCGGTTATCAAGTCGAGCCTGTCAAATTAACTTACAGAATATTTGGTAAAAATTACAGCGTTTCAGAAATAAAAAGAGAGGTTGTTATTACTTACTAATTGGTTCAGGCGTTTGGTGGTAGATTAAACTTTTGGTGGAATTCCGATAATTATTACAGTCTGTTAGGATATGATGGATAGTGAACTGGGAGGTGTTACGGAACGGACACAGAATGGTGAAGGAGTGTTATTGAATAGATATGAATGGGTTACGAGCGAATGTCTTAATCTAGATAAAATAATTTCTTCTTTTCGTGATTTCCCATTGAATGAGGTCCATTTTTCAACTTTTCCTTTTGTACTTCTAAGCTGATTTACAGTTGGAATCGTTCTCCATTCCGCATTCCACTGTTGCATAATTTTGTCTTTATGATTGATTTTCAAGATATCCCAGCATCAACGAATTTGCTCGTTCGGCCTATTTATCAGCGATTTCAATAAATTCCTTTACGGCGCGGAATCAAATAGAATATCTAGGCCAATCGAATGCATTTCTATCAGGATTTCATGGATTCTCTATACGATACGATAGTTGTTAATTTGAAATAACACAGAAGAAGCTTATTCGACTAATTTAAAATATTCATAACAATAATATGAAAACAATTTTTTTTTATTAAAATATTCAAAAATTAATTATAATCTATATTGAAATGTTAGTAGTTTGTGTTAAAATTCTAAAACGATACTGTAATAAAATTTTTTAACGTTTTAGTATATTTTATAATTCATTTTTGTACATTTTAATATTTAAATATAAAAAATTGTTTTCATATTATTATTTTGAATATTTTATGTTATTCGGACGTAGAAATTAATCTAATAAGCTTCTTATAAACATTGAAATAAGTCAATTTTTATATCAAAAAATTGGTTGTTATTTATTTTTCAATATGACGTACTTTTCGATCAGTTTTTATGAATTTTGAAGGTTATTCCACATACAAAAGAGACTTAAAAAAAATTGGTTTCAAAATTGTACGAAAACGTTATCATAAATAAAAAAAATAATTTTAGGGGAAAAATCGTCTGTTTCTAATGGATGTTATAAATGTGCCCTACCCGAAGTTTCGGGAAAAGGGAAATAAAAAAAAAAGTGGATTGTACAGAGTTTATGAACAACGGTTTTTTCTAAGTATAGTCTTTATATACTTCTATAATTTGTTCAAATTTCAATCAAATCGGTTAAGCCGTTTTTGAGAAAAATTATTTTCGGGTCTTTCGTTTTTTTTCGGTTTATTCAAAAACCAAAATAAGTAGGGTCTGAAACTTGCATGACCAACGTACCTTATTAGTTCTGAAAGGATGATCCAGATATCCCTCTGGGGTGGTTGATTTGCTTTTCGGTTTATGGCCTTTTTTAAAATTATTTTTAATATAACTAAAGTGGCTGTAAAATTCTAATTTACCATCTGCTAATGGCCCTCGTAACATTTTTCATATATTCTACATTTAAATCAGGTTTTTGTTTAATTTTCTTTTAAGGGGGATCCTGCTTTAGAAGATCAAAAAAATTGTTCTTTTTTTTATTTTCTTACAGATGTCAATTTAATTTTTTTTTTTTTTTTTTTTTGGCCACGCCAATGGAGATACAAAGCTCTGGACGAAAAGGAGCGTCGAGCAGGTGTACGCACATTCAGCCAGGCTCGGGCGCTCTTTCCGACCTTGTCTCTTCTACTCCGTTATAACAACAGTTATCCGTGCGCGTGTTTCTACTTTGTTGAGCTTCCGTTCAGCCAGGCTGAGGCGCTTTCGTCGCTCTTCTATCAGTAAGAAGCGGCTAAGGTATCATAAAAAAGTTAACAATTTATTATGGTTTGGCAATTTGAATAAATATTGATTCTGTCCGAGAAATGAAAAAAAGCTGTGGTAGTAATTATTGCTCCACAGACATACCATCGACACGAAAATTGTCCAACAGGCATCGATAATTGGTTTGAATGGTGCAAAATGCATCAATCAACTACGATCTTTTGAGCACCCTACTTGATTAATTGACGAAAAAATTAGATGTTTAGGCAGTCACACGCAAAATTCAAACCGGTCTTTCAACTCAATGGTCTGGCACATCAATCTGAAGCGCTTGCCATCCGGCCAAAAAGTCGTTGAAATAGCCTACTTGGCTGCAGGCATGTTCAACAAAGGATATTCAGCGATTTTGAATACTATGCAGTCGCTGCATTTGAATATTGGCCAGCAATACAAAATGTTTTCTGATACCGCCGACGCGTAATGGATGAAAAGGAAGAACAGGCGCCAGTCACTTAGCACCAATGGGGCTCGTACGGGGCTTGTAGACTCGAACAAATGTATCAGAATATGAGTTTTTCGAGGAAGCAGAAGGAATACTGCATAGGAATAGCTGATTAATCTGAATTGGCGGGCGCGATATCAACTAAACGACCTATTGAACTAAAATGTATTCCCTTCAGTATTGAATTCTCTTCCATGTAAACTAACAAAATTGTTAAAAAAGGATTACACGACATAGTGTAATTTTGTGTTTTTTGTTTGGAAAAACACTTTTTTCTTTTCAAGTCCGATAAAGTCGATAATTTCCCAATTATTTTTACTTTTTATTCACCCAGAAGAAAAATGTACCATAATTGAAAATTTATTTATTTTTTATGTTTCTGGCCAGAATTACAAACTGCACCTTTCCCGGCAATTGCGAAGAAAACATTGCTCTGCAGTTTATTATTAAATCTACTTCATAAAAATTACTTACACACTTCAGATACGTAAGAACATATACCCTAAAGAGTTCCCTGGGGTGAGTTGTTTTTCTTTTCCAAAAAAAAAAAATCCTCAAAAAAGAGCTTTTTGGGTCTTCTAACGCAGGATCCGACCTTAAGGAGTTTACGAAAAAACAGTCGTCCACTTGTCCTACTAGCGACAGTCGGTACATTATCGGTTTTCTTTATCTTTAAAAGCCAGCTTTTTCTCGTCTTTACATCTTTTCGTTACATTGATAATCGTCTTTCATCTTTACGATGTTTTCGATTCGATACGAAATTTAAAGCGATGTCAGATTGGGCCATCTCTGTATTACATGCCGAAGTTTTGATTACCTCACTAATGCTCGATACTGGTTAAAAATGTATAAGAAATTTACCTGTCACGTTAAATATTGAACTGACATATTCAGACTTTGTATAGAAAATTAGCCATCGTCGATTTTATGTTAAGAACGCTCGAGAAATATGAGAATGTCACAGAACACGTTGAATATAGCTTACACTGGTGTATTTGCATATGTTTGACCATTTTCACCGACAATTGCGTGTCTAGCATCGAAAAATCTCATGACTTCAATGGCGGACTTTCTTTCCTCGAATCTACCGCGATGCTAATTAAACATCGATAATACGTAAAATTTCTCGTCTGGCAAAATGAAAAAATTAACAATAAATATTAAGTAAATCGCTTTCGTTCTTTGAAAAAGAGCCCCTTGTCTTAAATTTAATGGCCAGAGTATTTCCCGTCGGCGGGGTACACTTATACCACACTGGTCTTGCACTTTCCAGTAATAATCAAAGGGAATCTCATTAAAATCGATGTTTTTGATAATCGGAAGGTATGCGGGAGCGAGGATAGAAAAAACAAAGTAGATCCGAAAGGAATATGCAACATATTTTCAAAGAAAAAGTAAGATAAAGAGATTGCAGGTTAAAAATCAGCGGATAAACGGCTGAAAATAAAATCCGTATCCTCGTTATTATTATAAGTGTACCATCACTTGCTCGGCACGCATACATGTTCCACTGATGTATAAAGATATTTACAAACTTCTAATACTCGTATACAAGTTTTCTCGCTTCCTTTAATTCATTATTCCCGGCTTTATTTACTAATGACAATTTTATCCACGTTTCTTTCGCGCACAGTCTGGCCACGTCGCCACCACCAAAGATGCTCTTAACATCTAAAGTATTCCCCGTTTATCGGATATTTCATCTATTTATCGAAATCACCTGTCCTGGGTTTATTATCCCCGTGTCGATAATTATTTTCTTTTCTCCTAATTCCTTTTTTTTCCGTAAATACACCGTTTACATATATTAATCCGTTAAGAGTCCTACTGATTTGTACAAATGCGAAGAGGAGTGGTGTCTTTTTATCCTCTATAATAAACCAGTCGCATTCTACATCTTTCTTTGCTTACCGGAGGAACGCTGTAAAACATTTTCTTCGCAATAGATCTCGCAAATCCTAAAATCCTGTTCAATTAAACTTTTCCAAATCGAATATTTTTCATCCACGTATCCGCGAAAATCCTCTCGATCGTTTATTAAATGTCTCTTAATCGCTTCAATGCTCCAATTTTAACTGTTTATTTTAACCTTTATTCCTGGAAAACATTTCCAGCCGGTGATTTGCTTTTCCCAGACTTCCCATTATAAACTTTTCCTCTTTTCCTTTTTGTTTCTTCATATTGGATTTGTCCAAAATGTTATTCCTCGTTTTTCCCCTTAAAACTTATTCCTCACTCTGTCATCTGTAATGATTTTAATCAAAATTTTTAGTTACCTCCCCGCGTAACTGACGGTTCCAAGAATAGCCGGGCCTAACGTTCGTTTTTTTAATCGCCATAAACTTCCCTCCTTTTATCTTTACCAACCGAGGCGAATCTCACGCGAACCGTAGTAGCACGTGCTTACTTCTAATTTCTTATTTTCCAAGAACGCTCTCTACAATCCTTTCTCCTTTCCACGGGACCTCTAACATCGTCCTATCTACTTCACTGTAACTCAATTTTCTGTACGGAACTCGCTAGTCATTCTGGAATCGTATTCGCTTTAACTGGCTCCGTTTCCGTTAATGATTGATCTGTTAACGCTTATAATATATCAGCTGCTCCTCTATGTAATATGCTGTCTAGATTGCCGTTTGACATGCACTCCTCATTCGTAGACTCTCGCTTTGCCATGAATCTCATTTTTTTTCAGTCGTCCCGTTATTTGCCTTTATAATTCAGGCACGTATAAAACTGATTAAAATAATCGACGTGAGCGATAGAAATATACAAAAACTGTGTGCCCTTTATACCGGTATTGTCTGCAGGTTTTACATTTTGAAATTCTGCAAGATGTTCTCAGAAAATATTTCCACATACACTGTGATATTTTGCTTTTACCTCTTGCAGTATTAAATGTGGAATGATAGTTTTGTCAAAAAAAAAAAAAAAAAAAACCCAAACAAAAACAAAACATAACAGAAACATTATATTCAGTCTGAAGATGTTTCTTAAATTTTATTAACCAATTAACAAACAATATGATGTCATTCAAATCTGACGTCTGAACTAACTTACAAATACAGCGTATTTTTTTCGATGATTTTCTCGAGCCTTGATTAGCTCGAGGATTACTGCAATGCAGCTCACGTGTTCGTTTTAAATTCGCCAGGCCACTTTAAACACTCAGTCCGGATTTTGTGCTTCAATCAATCGAATTTTAGGGCGATATTTCATAATAATTTTAAGGGAAAAACAATCGTAACACAATGCCAGTAGCCGGATACACAGTTATGGCTCGATTTTTTACGAGTGGAATTCGGAATGTTGATGCGCACTGAAATTCGAATAATTACCGTTGTGTAATGTCTACAGCTGGCGAATCCCTAAAAAAAAAAAAATGGATTTGGCTGGAGAAAATTATACCATCGGGGAGTTTTAATTTCTGAAGTACTTTTGTAACAGCGTTAGTAACTCACTTTGTTTGTCGGCATTTAATCTTGATATTTTCGTAAATATTACTTCCCTAGTAAGGGGGGTTTAAATAAATATCTGCGAAAACAAAAAAAAAAAAAAAAAAAAAAAAGGTTTAAACTGATTTCTTAATAGACTCTGAAATTGGACGATATAATATTCAGTTTTAATTAATTCGTAAAAAACAGCATTAAAGGAGAAATGTTGTTTAGTCTCGTGATGAGACGTTTCGCACATCTCCAAATTCGCCCCTCGACTACGTCGCTGTATACATAGGGTGGTAAGTATAACACGGATATTGTGACATTAAAATTTTCATAATGTATTTTAGTAGAACTGAAGCGAATAGTTAGTTATTTTCTTTCGGTCGTTTTACAATTTTGGTGAATTTAAGGTGATGTCGTTCAGTGCTGATTTCTGAACCCAGACTCAAAATCAGTTAGGTTTACCTATGATTTCACTGAAGGGTAATTATTTTCTTTCGGACGTTAAAAAATGATCCCATCGTAAAACTCAGAAATAAAAGTTAATTCGTGGAAAATTTCGTGTTTAATGTGAACAAAAAATTTATTCGCGACTAAGAATATTATCCGTTTGTGAAAATAACCTTTAGAGAAACAGTAATAAATTTATTTGGCATTTTGTCCATGAAATTTCAGCGTTGAAAATAAGGTTGTCGCATTTTCAAGTGTTCTGCACTGGGATTGGCACAGCAAGTTTTGTTTTGTAATTATTCGAATTTTTGCGACGTTAAAAAAAAAAAATAAAATAAAAAAAGGCGACCCAGTGTTAATTTGCACGAATACAAGTTAAAGAGTTTTTCACTTCATAAAAATTTTGTTTAATTATTATCCCGCTTCATTTCGGTCGAAAATCGGCACATTATCAAAATTCTCTCTTCTTCCTTTCTCATACGTGATTCCAACTTTACGGATGGTGTGCCTTCCTTATTCTTACAAATTTCAATCTTTACTTAATTAACGATTATCCTACGGCCTGTCACTTCATATTTTAATCATTTAGTTATTTCCCATTTCATGAGTCTACTCCTTTCCGTGATTTCATAATTATTATGTATTAATTATTCGTATTCTTTGTAATATTCTATTCGCATTGATTTTCTGTAGGTTTCTAGCTGAGGCATCGCGGACAAGAATGAGCGAGCTGATTCCCTGGCTCAGGTTGTTGCTTCTGTTCCGTTTCCTCTGAAAACCGTACTCTTAAAAACTGTCGCATCAAATTGCGGCCAAGTGTTTATGCTCCTTTTCCGGTAGTCTTATATTTCTCTATTCAACGTCTAATTTTTATTTCAAAAAGTCTTCTTAAATTCCTCCTTTAGAGTCCTCACTCGTCATCGTTTTGATGTCATAGCCTGTTGCCCTTGTTTTCGGTCCCAAGCAGTCTCCTTTCCTCATTTTGGACCTTAAATTTTAATGAAGCAGCCATTTATGATTACGATTATTTGAGGCTTTACCGTTTCTATCGGGTGTTTTCTTCTTTATTCTTATTTGTTTGCACCCCTAGCCGCGCAATTTTTATATCCAAAATTCATCCCCTGACCGTGATTCCTGAAGTCTTTTTTTTTAATTAAAAAAAAAAAAAGGGAAGAAAATTGGGCTCGCCAAACAAGAACCTTCACCCAGAAACAATTAAAAGTGTAAACGGAAAGTTATATAATAAGACGATCAGATATCGTTAATAGGAAGGTAACAATGGGAGGGATAATAAATATAGAAGGTAAAGACAACGAAAAAAAGCAGGAAACCCAAGCCTAAGCAAACGGGAGTATAGGGCCGAACGTTCCACCGAAAGAAATAAACACGTAATCGGCGTCACAAACAACCACATCATTTGAACCGAGAGGACAACATGGCGAAAAGGGTAACGAGAAGCGAAAGCGGGAGGGAGGTAGTAAGGAAGGATTAAAACGCAACTGAAGTTAATTTTGTCTTATTGTCAGTATCCGAAAATCGTTTTTTTTTTCTTTTATCGCTTTTGGATAAAGACCTTCTGCGAATCCCCTCGCAAAAAAAAAAGAAAAAGAACGACCGAGAAATTAATTTTAATTTTTAACCGAAAGAGTGCTAATATGCGCGGGATGTTGCATATGTGTTTTTTTTAATTGATACGGGCTCGCGTCTACTATGGTAACATTTTTTTTTTTTTTCTCCCCTAAATTTATATGGTCCATGTGCTGTGTGTAATTGCCGGGATTATTACAGCACATGGATCAGTGCAGGATCAGAAGTGTTTTAATAGGTTAGCCGCTCTAATATGGTTTAGCATATCCTGGACCTCTTTTGGTTCGTTTGCCAACGCAACCGTCGGTAAGTTGGAGGTGCCTGCAGACAGGCAATGTTCCAGAACGTGTTCAGCGGTTGGTGAAATAGGGGAATTGCATATGGAACAGGCAGAGGGAGGAGATGTTCCTTCCAGCAAATAGTTGTGGGATATTGCTGTGTGCCCTATGCGGAGTCTATTTAATGCTGCAAACTCTTTGCGGGACATAGATATCGGTGGCCACCAAGGCTCAGTGCTCACCTTAATGGATCGCAGCCATGAGTGTGAGCCGACCACATAATTTCCCATGTCTCTGCCTTATGTTGCTGAAAAAAGGGGGGCCCCAGCTGAGGCAGAGGGGCACCTTCGGGCATTGGACTATATGTTGCTGCCCTAGCAGCCAAGTTCACACGCTCATTCCCCGGCACACCGGTATGACCCGGGACCCACAAGAATGTGTTACCTGTAAGCCAGCCCGGAAAAGCACGTTAATGATGCGCTTTATTTTTCGAGATAATGTGTGTGAGGTTTTAGGTATCTGTGATTAGAAATGCATTTCGACGTTGGGGGTAAGACTGCAGATATTCTCTCAAGCAGAAGAAAATACCATACAGCTCCCCCTCCAGCACTGAACAGAAGTCGTGGAGCCGAACCGCATGAACAACTCCCTCCACCTCGTAGGCGCAAGCCACCGGCGAGGACCCATTAAGGGGGTTTGCTTTGGCACCATCTGTATACAGCTGTCTGTAGCTGGGAAAAAGTTGCATTTTTTCCGCCACGTACTGGGACGGCAGTGTGCCATCCTGGTCCGAGCGATCGCTCAGCAAAGATAAGTCCGCAACAATCGGAGTATCCTTCCAGGGGAGTTCAACATGCTGATGTGCAAGGTCAGAGTTCCAGTTAATTCCTCTTTCCTTAAGGACGGATAGTACACTGGGGAGGGGATCGTTTGGAAAAGACGGTAGTGGGATTTCTGAATTATGGTAACATTAACTTGTAGCGCTAGCGTTAATTTTCAACGGAGGTATTCACACTTCAGTCAAACAAAACATTTAACTAACTAATACCATAAACATGTAAGATTTTCGGACACACTGACGTTACTTTTGTATTTTTATTCGAACAGGTAAAATATATACATATTGATACGGATATTCAGTATTTACCTGGCGCGATGATGTCGAGCTAGAAATTATTCTCCGATTAAACTCATTAATTTTCGATCTCTTGGCATCAATCCTATTATTTATCGTCGTCCGTTGTAATTTCCGAGTCTCGTCGCATTTCGGAACGTGTTAAGGGTTGTGTAAGTGTCCTGGTATGTATGCGACAACAGGATAGCGTCTGTCGACCGCGTGAGCCGTGTGAGATGAGCGTCGTAACGGCTAGGTAGTATAAAGTGATAAGATTTCGGCAATGTACCGTTAGTTTGGTTAAACTATTAACGAGCCGATTTAGTGAAATAAAGGTAGTCAGTTACCGTTGAATAATCGAGATCGACAGTGGCGGATATTTTTGCTCGTCAGTCAGCGAACGTTCGTGTATTTAAAATATTCTAGTCGATCGAATTAAAAAAAATTGTTGTGTATTTATTTTGTGTCCGTAATAAAAATTCCGTGTGAAAATTAATTATTTTGGTTGTAAAATATACGTAAGTGTTTTGGAAAAGGTTTTATTTTATTGAACACGTGGTGCGTTACCACCGTGAGACCTCCCGTAAGAGGGAGTAAATACGCCCGTGGTGCGGGGGCGGATTCGCGACTATTTTTGCTTAGGTTCCTGAGTGTTTTTCTTTATATGAGGACCAAGTCCTCTCACAGAAGCAGCATCGTTTCAACAGATAAGAAGAAGAAATAATAGAAATTCATTTCAATATAAACAAATATTGGTAACTATGCTTGATGAACATATTTATTGAACAAGGGTGTATTTGCCATTTCGTTTCTCTTTCATAAAATGAAAACCACCTCTGAGATGATATTGCCTAATTTAATTTCAAAGTAGAGAATTCTTAATTGTTTTTTGTGTTTTTTTTTTTTTTTTTAGAAGGCACGTCAACTATGGACAATAACCCAGCACAAGGGAAATCTTTGGAAGTTGCAATGTGTGGTAGCGGGATATTAGGTGTTACCTGAACGAAACACACTACTGCCTAACCAACTACGCTGCGGTAGCTGGCATTTTATCAGATAATTATTCTTTACTTCTTAGTGCATTTTTTTTCATTTTTTATAGAAATTTTAAGCCGGATATTTTTTTAAAATGTTTTATCTAGTTTAGAATAGGGCATTGCCAAAAACGTTTTTGTGATATTTACGTTCAATTTATATATTTATTATTGCGTTTGTAATTTTAATTATTTTTAATATCACGGCCATTTTTAAATCATTTTCATTGTCATTTGTTTTTCTGTCTTCTGAAAATGTACTATATTTCATCGCTGTTACCTGGTCGATTGCAGCGGTAAAACTACGCGTCAAATGGTACTTTCTATCAATTTTTATGACATCGAACGTTAAGCGCAATAAAAATTCAAACGAGGCGGTATAATATCTGTCATCGTAGTACTTTTTTAAAAACTGGACAAGTGGTTTTATCGGTTACTAGTAAAAATTGTATAAATATTTTTTATACAGTTTCTGAGTTTTTTCACTACTTCGGTTCAAAGTGTTGACAATGATTTTGCTCCACACGGATAAAAAACTGGAATCAATCAGCGGTTTCTTGTCGTGAGGACGTCCTCATATTTGAAGCTTTAAGGGCACAGTTTTGGATTTTCATTTACGCAAATATCACCTAAAGGTATATATATTCGAAACATTTTGAAGGATTTATATAATTGAAGTTATTTTATATACTTCTGTTAAATGTTTCTAATGTAAATGGCATCGTATTTCGATGAAATCTGTCGCTTCCTTTCCTGAAAATTTTGGCTCTATAAAATTTCGCTTTTTTTTTTGCCTTTTCACAAATATCTATAATCCTTTTTGATCTTAACTGTTCGATTTATTTTATTTCTTATGTATTCAGTTTTTTCTACACGAAATAATTCCGTTTTCTGTTGGTTATTTTCTCTCTTTTTGTTAATTTTTTTCCGGTGAGCTATATAAAATACCAGGCAGTATCTGTACAGTTTTGTCGTTTTATTAAAAAGGCGTGTTATTTTGAACCCAATTCCCAGTTCCGATATGGTTGAATTATCCTTATCTTAATATTTAGCGACCTAGAGTTAAATTAACGAAAAAAAAAAGGCCTTAATAGGTCTAGAGGAATTAATTGTTTGCTTTCAATGCCGAATTAGTCCAAGTGTGAAGTTACCTGCCTGCTGGACAATGCCCTCGACTGGTGATCCCAAAAAAAAAAAAAAAAAAAAAAAAAAAAAGTAAGCTGCTTCCATTTATCCATTTTTTCTTAATTATCTTTGAAATTCAGTTACACGTTGGCAGGATTGCTGCGTGGAAATTGAAATTTTTCGAAAGCTTTCATCATATACGAAATATAATCGGTCAAGCGAGGAATGTGTGAAAAACGCATTTAGGACTCTAGAATTAATTCAAATGATGAAAGTCTTTAATGTAATCGTTCTTTTTTGTTAAAGGGGAAAGCGACAAGCCTCTTTCTGCCTTAATATGTCTACTTATGTGTATCCGGATCTTTCGATTATAATTACACCGGCTACCGTGGCATGATTAGGCAACGGTGTTTCGTTTCAGAGGAACTAAGTTCATAAAATCGGAGATATCTATAAGTCTTTCCTAACTAAAAAATTCACCATTGCCTCCTTTGTGGACGTCTCTTCTGCCTCTGATAATGTGTATCTTCCCTCTTTGGGTTCCAAACTATTTTCTCTTAACCTTCCTCCCGTCGTCGTCATTCTCATAATCAACCTCTTCCAGAACAGAACTCTTTTTATTTCTTCTCCCTCCATTTCCTCCTCCAGATGCGTTTATCATGGACTCCCACAGGGTTCCTGTCTGAGTCCTACACTTTTTATAATATCTACTCTTTTGACATCGCTTCTCTTCCTATTCCTTCTTCTTCCCTCCTCTTCGCTGACGACATTTTGGTCTATTCCACCTGTAACAATCTGTCCACCGCTATTGGGGAGTTGAATAATTCGCTATCTATTCTTAATAATTCCATTTTTCGTCTTCACCTTTCCCTTTCTCCTACTAAGTCGTCTTGTATCATTTTTTCTCTCCGCCTCTTTAACCGAGCTCTAACTCGCATCACTATATCTGGTATTCCTATCCCCGTTGTCTATTCTATATGCTATCTTGGCCTTTTTTTGAATAGCCGCCTCACATTCCATGAGCACATTAATTTTCTCTATGAATCTTGTCTTAAAGACTTAATCTCCTTAAATCTCTCTCTCCCCTCAGATGGGGAGGCGATCCGTTTATTCTTCTAATTCTTTTCAAAGCCATCATCCGGTCCAAGCTTGACTATTGTTCCTTCGTTTACGGTAATTCCTCCAAGTCTCTCCTCTCTGAACTTGACGCGATCCAGAACTCTTGCCTCCGTTTGTGCATTGGAGCCTTGAAATCCTCCCCCATTTCCATTTCCGCAGTTCTTTCAGAGTCGGTTACCAAACCACTATTTATTCGCCGTTTTCAGCTTGGGTATCGCTTCTTAATTAAACGGCTTCCCATCTCCTCGTCCAAACTTATTTCCTCCTATCTATATATCAAAACCGCTGGCGTTTTTCTGCTCATAAAATCCCAATCCTGTCGCTCATTGCTACCCGTCTTCTCCCGTACTTTTTTTATGACTTCAATAGCCTAAGGCAGCCTATCAAATTTTCCTCTCTCCCACTTCGAGCCAATTCCTCCCCTCAGGGGTGCAGTCAACAATGAATTTCTTCATTTGTTGAATTCCTCTTTTCCTGCTCATGTATTGATCTTTACTGGTGGTTCCAGGAGCGAGGACGACGTGCGTGGTGCGTTTACTGCCCCGTCGCTTCGGCATTCTGAGTCCTTCCGGCTTCCTTCCTTCTGCTCTATATTTTCCGCCGAGTCGATCGCCATCCTTCAGGCTATCTCTTTTATTTCCTCTTTAAACGATCTTTCCCCATTCCTCATTATTTCGGACTCTAAGGGAGTCCTTCAAGCCCTATCCTCTCCTCCTTCACATTCCTCTGATAATATTATTCTCTCAATTCGTTCTCTTACCTCCACTCTGCAGTCATCACGTTCTATTCTTATTGATTTTTTATGGGTCCCCAGTCATGCCGGAATTGATGGCAATGACGCAGCCGATTCTTTGGCTGGTTCTGCTGGTCGCCTTGATTCATTCCTAAACCATTTCCCTTCTTCAGATATCCTTTCCTTATTCACCTCCAATCACGCCAGAATTTAGCGGGATATTTTCATCCCTCCCTATTTTCTAATCGTCATTCGTATTACCGTTTTATTCAGTCGACTCCTCGTTTCCTGTCTTGGCTTCATTCTATTTTCCTTTCGGTCGTCGCTCTTCTATTGTCTCCCTAATTCGTCTCCGGATCAATCATTCTCTCCTCCCCTCTTCTCGCTTTCGATTTGCTCTGTCGTCTTCTCCTGATTGTTCTCTTCACGATTGTGATCCTCCTCGTACATGTGATGCTGATCACATTTTCTTCAAGTATCCTGCTCTTCTTAATAATCGCTCCCTTTTATACAGTCAGCTCCTGTCATTAGGTCTCCCTACTCCCTATAACTCTTCCTTTATCCTCTTCTTTCCTTCTTCTTCTGTGGTGTCCGCACTGTTGTCCGTTGTTGCGTCCATTTCGGACCGCCTAGTTATCTAGTTTCTTAGCTTAGTTTTCCTGTTGTTAGGTCAATGCCGCTGGCGCGCCCACAAAAAAAAAAAAAATAAAAAAAATAAATAAAAAATAAAATCAGAGGTTTTTCCGACGCGAAACTGGCGTGCGTTGTAATAACTAAAAATATAAAAAGCGAACAGAAATAAAATATCAATCTATAATCTCGTGTGGAATCAAATATGTTTTATTAATATTTTCAAAGAAAAAAAATTCTTCCCCACTCACCACAGACGTGATGTCCGCATCGTAACTACAGTATGTCAAATGTAGCAGTGTAACGAAAAATACCAGGTAATTCTTGTTTTTTTTTTTCTTTTTCTAGGGGAAGTACGTCAACAAAGGACTTTCTTCCGGAAGTAATACGAATGAGAAAGAGTCAACTAGATCGAAATTCAGTCACCTGATAGAAATACACTAAGAACTTGAATAGTACAGAAAGTAGAAACATTAGGCAGTAGAAAGCTGTCGGCTACGTAGAGATTCTGTCAGAGACTGATATTACAAGTAGAGCTGAATGATACAGGAAATAGGAACGCAATTAGGAGAAAGCGAACGCAAGTGAAAAAACACAAAGAAGCACGCTCGATACGTACGGATAGGCACTGAAAAATGAAACACAGTTGGAATTATTGCAAACAGCTTCATCGGTTAGATGAAAAGGACAACTCGGGGAAGATAGTAAGCGAAGATGAAAACAAGAGGAAGACAACGAAAAGTGGTTACACCGCAAGCGATTAATAAATGGATCGGCAAAGTGGCGGAGCAGCTCAAGCAGGGATAAGAAGTCAGAAAACGTGAGGAAAGAGTGCTGAAAAACGCGGTGGACCTTAGGTAGTCGATCAAAGTCTAGAATGGAATTTTTTACATGAAGATAGAAAATTAGAGGTAGAAATTTTAGGGGGGGGGGGGAGATGGGACAATACAATCGAACGAGCCGGAGAACCCGTTATTTCTTTACCCTCCATGTACACGTGGCCAGAATGAAATGATACACGAAAGCCGAAAAAAAAAAGTTAACCATTTCATTTATTTATATTAAGTAAATAGAGCAGCGGTTTAATATATTTCATTTGAAGTTTCAGCCGTTTGAAAGTGATAATTTCGAATGGTCGTTTTCGTTTCAGACGAAAACCCGATTATCCTGCACTGTGGTGGAACATTCGTTCTAAATTAGGAGATTACTGATGAGCGGCGTAAACACAGCTCATCTGTCATTTGTGGGATTATAACTGCGGTATGAAACGGGCGAGTTTTCACGATATTCGGAGAAGGGGGTGTTGGGGTGAACAAGAGCGTGGAGTTTTATAAATCCTAGTCGTGAAAGAAGCAAACAGAAGCATGGGCGCGCTGAGCATAATTTGTTAGTCTCCCGAGGAGTACAAAGGATACAGAAGAAAGGATTGCTGTGCAGTATCGGAGAAAAGAGTCCCTAGCTCGAACTAATTCATAAGTCAAAACACGTTGCGAATTTCTGGTGCTACATGTTGATCGTGCGCTCCGATCTCCGTGTGCGACACAATGAGCACGTAAACCCACGACGTTCGGGGCTGTTCACCTTTTTGTTCGACGGCTGAAAAATACGGAAGAAAATACTGTCACACACTGAGTCTCGCTCCCGCCTAGACAGAGCATTTATTCAAGGTGGCCCAGGAAAAAGGTCCAGAGTGATATGGCCGAAAATCTGGATTCGAAGCGGGAACGACTCTAATACGATTAGGACCGCTGCCGGTCTACACCATTCTATCTGTCAACGATGAAACTCACTCTCGGCCTGATCAACTCGCGCTACCGGCTAATAATGGTAGAAACCGAGTCACCGAGCAGCAGATTGATTAAGTGATTTCTGATGATGGGCAGCGATAGAAGCTTTACACCTACATGATGCGGCGAGCATTTCTTCCCAACAACAACAGCAACAACGTGCTCTATTCGCGGTTAATTAGAAGATATTCTCCCCTGTTAAAAAGGACGAAGCATTTTAATGAGAGAGCGTTAATACTGTTCGGAGAATTCCGAAATCGATTACAATACACGGATTTCTAATCGTATATTTTCTAATTCTATTCTGTACATTCAAATGTACAGAGTATGGTCGTCACGACGCTCGGAGCAATACGACTGGGCGATTTTCGACAAGAGTTAAATTATACATAATGAATTGTAAAAATAATGACTGCAACTATTTATCGTGTAATCAGCGATAATTACAATGCGTAATTAGGAATTTGTCGAATATCTTCGTCAAGATTGATCAGCACGAACGCCTAACTTCAATGTTTAAATATTTGGGCGGTAGCAGTTTCGATCTTCGGAATAATAACGAATTTGTCAGATTATTTTTCGTACGAGAATATTTTTCTGCGATAAAAACATACACACCATTTTTTTTTTTTTAGTTTAATTTTAATTACATATAGGATATATATATATATATATTACATAAGAAAACTTAATGTGCTCCAATCAATCAAGTTTATTTGTTTATCTATTTGCAATAATTTGGACATGTTTCGAATTAGCCTTGATATTCAAAACATGACAACCGCAATACAAGTACACTAACTAGTAACAAACGTTACATACGAAATTAAAAGGGAAAAAAAGGGAAGTACAATTTGCATAAAAGGAAAAAAAAAAAGTAATAACTGTAACTATGAATAGAAGGGAAAACAAGAAGATAAAAACGAAAAAAGAAAAATCACGCTGCACGTTAATATTGGGTGAAAAAATGATTATTGAATGGGTGAAATAACAAACCGCACGGTTAGAAGCTAAGCATTATTCGACTGACGATTTTACTCGGTAAGCGGCTAAAGAATTTTAATTTTTGATAATAATGAAAAATTGTAGAAAAAATGAATGAATAACACATCTTATTACAATTAAACGTTAAAGGTAATATCGCAACTTTAGCTGGAAAATAGCAAAAAAAGCATATTAATAAACAGATAAATGCACATATTGATCGAAATATGTCCGAATTATCGGATTTCTTTAATTTGAAGAGCGTACTGAAGAGGAGAACCCAGCACATATGATTTGAGTCTGAAAAAACCCCCAATTACGATGAAAATTGTAATCGAATATGTATTTAATAATATACTTTTTTTTTTTTGATCGGTAGCCAGCAGGAATGTATAAAAATTTGAAGAAAACAAGATGCATAAAGATTTTTATTGAAATTCGTGCAGGTTATTGTATTTTCTTTTCCAATTGTTAACGAATTTTCATAAATTATCAGCGGTTTTTCCGTTTGTTACGCGTTACTCGCCGTCATATTTATTGTTTACATATATATATATATATATACACATGTATATGAAATTAATTATCTGTTTCTATACTAATTCGTTTTTGTGCTAACTGAAAATGGTCTTGTGTCCAGCACGTGTTATTTCAACCGTAAGATAAACTTATTTATGTATTTGTGATTATTTTCATTTACGGAAAAATTCCTATTTTTTTTTAAATTATCAATAATTTTCTTCTTTCTTTCACGGACAATTAAACTAAGGCAGACTAGAGCGTGATTACTAAGTTACGGTGTTCCAGCACGCAGGGGAATTTCAGACGGAAACGCAGGACTTTTAACAACTGTTCGGGTCAGATTCGGTTGTTTCGAAGAAAATATTATTTATATTAAAGCGGAAAAAGGTAATACATGTGTGGAAAGAAAAAGACAAAAAAAAAAAAAAAAAAAGAACTAAAAGCAGAGACCACAAAAAGAAGAAGAAGTCGAAAATACGGTAAGGATTATTCGTGTATATTTGCAGTCGGGGGATGGGGGCGGGGGAACTAGAAAATAATTCGAGAGCAGAACGTTTGAATGAAAATAGTGTATCTTCGTTAAATGTGTTGTACACGTATCGGTTCGATTGTAAATTATTGATCAATTAAGACCGATCCGGTTCGGAGTTGCTGCGACAGTTAATTCGATAGCAATGTACTTTTCCTGTTCGATCGATCGAATAATGTGTAGAACAACCCCGATACAAGATCGTTCGAAATCATTTTTTATCCTTCGACCGGAGTTGTTGCACGACGCGTCGTGTGTCTGTGTGTATGTGCCAGTCCTTCGCACATGTCATACTCCTACAATAATAGTGCAGCTTGTACGGCTTTTGCTCGTGTAGAGCACCACCGTAGGAAGTTTCCGAAGGAGTTGGAATAGAACGGATTAAAATAAGGTAAAAATAGAGAATAATAATAAGCTAAGAGCAGAAACTGGGAAATGAAATTAAATGCGTTCCGGAGAGATTTAGTCTGCGCGGACGGGGCGATTGAGTAAAGTGGCTGTGATCGGTGCAACACGTTCCAGCATGAATGGGAGATTCTAGACTTTGATTAAAAAAAACCTGAACAAGCGACCCCCGGTACGTCCCGCAACCGGGTCGAGAAAGGTTTGTTCTGTTCCATGCATCCTCGTAATTCTGTCGACCGACCGACCGCAGAACACTGTGAAATCGTTCGGTTCGGCTGAAGCTCCGAACTAATTATTTAAAGGTAAAAAACTGGATTAGATACCGGGACAGATGCGAGACTTCCGCTTCTACGGCCCCGGTATAGTACTTGTTTATTTTCTTCTGAAATACAATTCGACTCGACTGCAGACGCACCGTCGTTCTATGCTGCCTCTGCGTCTGTTCTTCTCTCGCTACTTATACGATAAAAGCAACACGCATCATCCCGGTTGATTAATGTCACTTCAATTTTCATTCCTCATTATCGCGTTCTACGTTTTCGCGCTTTTCCTCCTCCTCTCTCTGCTTACTTTTTATCCACTAAAACTAGTTTCCATAATTGCCTTCTCCGGGCACAGTTCGAGAGAGGACTTTTTTCTGTTTCCTTTTTCATTTATTCATCGTAATTTCGACGGTTCGTTTTCCTTTTATAATTGTTTTTCACTTTTACAATCGGGTTACCGGGTTAATCTATCCCATTTCTCCCTCTCTCTCGCGCTCTCTCTCTCTCTCTCTCTACGTTAATACCTTTTTTTGAAATAGCGCAGCACTATTTACATCCGTACGCGCGTAAAACTACCAGCGACTGCGTAGAAAGGAAAACTCGCAAACAGGAGAAAAGGTGACTTATGCAGTGATTCCACGCGAAGGATTGAACAGGAAGCCGCCCCCATATTAAACGTTCTTTCCCCGTGCAGGGCACTCGTTCTATAGCCTTAATGAAGTTGCAGTGTAGGTCACCTTACCTTAGCGGCTCGTGCTGTTTTCGTCTAACAAGACATGAGAGCTTTCCTTTCCTTTAAGGTATCCTTTATAATTTTTCGTCTACACATGTATTTCCCTTCGGACTGCTAATTGCACAGGTTCTAGTACCGCCATCTTTTTTGACTCCCTTGCTATTTCTCCATAGTAGTTCTGGCTGTCTCCTTCTTCCCCGAATAACTTTCTTAGTGTCCTCAGTTTCCTTTTGTCCTACGTTCTTCCTTCTTAATGGGTAAACGTCCGTAGCTGACAAGACCAATAAAAAAGTAAAAAAAAAATAAAGAACACGTTGGTGCATTGTTTTTTAATTAAATAATATATTTCCAAATTAGGTTCAATTTGTCTGTTTATTATTCATTGTTTTTTTTTTGAAAATCTCCATCGGAGTGCCGATTTAAGAAGATGAGAAATTTAAGAATTTTTGTCTTTATTTGATACAGTTTTATGTTTGATATTCGATTTTTGTGTTTCGTGCTTTGACTGTTAGATGAGTCTCCCCTCCGGCATGTGCTGTGTATATAGTGAAACGTTTCGTACCTATCAGCCCGTAGACAGATAAAAGCAGCGGTCATTTCGGAAGGAAGAAGGGTAAATATTTGACGATTAAAATTTAAAATTTGACTTTTCTTTTTTTTTAAATTACGTATTGCGATTAAAAAACATAAAGAAGCGGCAAGTATCTGCCGCCTCATTTCAACGGCCGTACCACTGGGAGAACCCAGATATATCTGATTTGACGCATGCAGAACCGAAAAAAGTGTAAATAAAAGTAAATAAGGGGCAAAACAAACAAAAAACAAAGAGGATATGCCGGAAACATTTACTTAGCTTCAGTAATCGCACTTTTTTTTAATGATAAACTCAGTGATGCGTGTAGGAACTCGTGTGCAATCAGACATTAATGAATTCGGTCTTTTTCGTGATTCGACGAAATTCAACTGATAAAATTAAAAATTAGCACGAGATTTCCGAAAGAACTTTGACGCGTAATAATGCAGTTATCGATAACGGTTTAAATGCTGATAAAAGAGAAATCATCGCGTATTGAAAGATTCGCCTGTAAGTAGCATTAAACCTCCCTTTCTAGGAATGTTGCAATTAAATTTTGATCGATGATTGTTTAGCCGCGATTTTTGGTGTAAGAACGTGTTGGCTTGACTGTCATGAGCCATTCAAAATTTTTCGAATAGTTTAGTTTTTCTTTTTCTTTTAAACATTTTATCATTTACTTATTGTCCACAAAAATAATATGCATATACGTGTGTACATGTGACACGTTCACCGAGAAAGAAGACCTTTCCGTGCGAAAATATGGGCTTCGAGTTGAACACGGATTCTCAGACTTGAAAATGCATAAAATAAGAGATGCAGTATGTAGGTTTTTTCGTAAATGTTTATTTATCGCATCAAAACGTACGAAACAGACAATTGAAGAAATGTGAAAAAAGCATTAAAAATTTACAAAAAAACTCGTAAAACTATTTTTTTCTTAATTGTTTGTTGTTTTTTTTGGCATTTTTTAATGATTTTTTATTTGCTTCGGATATTTTTGGAGCAGCATTATAACCTTTTGAGATGGTGACACTTTGTAATACCCATAGGCGTAGTAAGGGGGAGGTAGGGGGTCTAACCCCCCCCCCCCATAATTACCACAAAGAGACAAAAATCTGGCTATAAGGAACGCAATAATGTTTTGTTTTTTTTAATTTTTCCAAATTCAAAGAATTGCCGTTAAATCTCTGGATATCACTTATTTATATTGACCAATAATAACCTCAAACCTAAACCTTTCCTCCTCCGCCGAAAACAAAGGAAGAAACATATATTATAATAAAATGCTACAGTATATTCATTCGCAAAGACAGTGAGCCAGATAATAACTAAGACAGATTATTGTTGTTGAAAGATTATTTTCCCAGTCGCTGTATAGCAGAACTCTTTGCTCTTTTCTTCGTATAAAAACCAGCTGGTTTTGCGATATTTACAGTTCGTAAGACTGATAAGGCTGATTGTTTTAAGGGCTTAATTAATAAGAATTATTTACGAAGCAGTTTTTCATGATGATTGCTGACGAGCGCTGGCGATCGTGCCATTGAAATGCAACCGATCAATTAAGTGATCTAATAAGCTGAAGTTTTTGTAGTATATTTTCGGGTTTCATTTCAAAGGAGGTCTCCCTTTTTTGGGTTTCTTTGGTTTTCTTCGCGTGATATTGTATTCTTTGTATGATTTAAGGATAAATTTTCCTTCGGTACCAGGTTGGTATCGAGGTTTATGGCAAATTGTGGCCTTCCTATGAGGCCACACACGATTAACATTAATCGAAATTTAATAAAAACCAATAAATGATGAATTTATCTTAAAAATTTAAAATCAACATAAAATATTTAAAATATATTTATTTATTATTTATTTATTTAAGGTCGCCTTGCAACTACAAGGTTATTGACGACCACAATTAACAATTACATAAATAATCAGTTTAACATTTACTGACACAATTTAACACAATATAATTTCAAATTTCATTGATTAACTTGGCTTCTTTGAGGAACATTAAATATTTATAAAATATTTAATTTAATAAATAATTAAATAATAATTTATATTTAAAAGATTATTTTAATTTTTTAATAAATAACTCATTTATTTTATAAATTATTTAGATAAAATTTCGGCTTTCTTCATTTGTTGTCTTCTATTCCGGAAAAAAAAAAAAAAAAATTACTCAATGTTATCCTCTTTTTTTTATCATATGGAGAGAAAGGAAAATCGATCAGTTCAACTGGAATAGCCGTTCCGAGAACAACTGGAAAGCAAAGGGAGGAAACTGCCGAAATATACTATCGTCAAAAAATTGTTTACCCTTTTGTCGATCATGTGTTATCAATTGGATGACCGTTTCAAGCTACATCATGAAGCAATCGAGAAAATACAAATGCTCTTACCGGGAAAGGCACAGACAATGGCCCGAAAACCATAGAATGTCTGTGCAAAATTGCAAATACTTTTTTTAGGCGAAAGTGATGCGAAGGAGTTTTCAAATGAATATGAAGTATGGCACAAAGTATGGCAATCTGCAGCGGAAAAACCAACCACTGCTCTAGACGCTCTGGACCAATGCGATGAAACTTTTTTTCCATTGATATTAACATATCGTTATTTCGGTCACACTTCCAGTATCGACTGCGACTCCTGAAAGGTCTTTTTCGAATCTAAAAAGATAAAAAACCTATTTAAGAAACAACATGGGCAATGAACGACTAACTGGTCTTGCTTTAATCAGTGTGTTCATCGTGATCTAGTGACGAAGTTCAGTGTTTCAGTGAAATCACGGAGGTGTTAGTGCGAAAACGCAAACACAACATGTTTTAACAAATTCAAATAAATACATTGAAAATATACATATGTAAATTCATAAATTATATATGCATTTTTTAATTCTAGATCTCCTTGTTTGTCATATGCTAGGTGGTCCTACCAAATCACTCGCAAAGACACTTTTTTGAATCGATTTTTCTTCTTTTTTTCCCCCTATATTGTTGATTTTTTTATTATACGGCAACCGGAAGAAACATAATTATTAATAAAAAAAAGAAACTTTTTTAAAAGAATCCGGAAAGGTTAATTATTTAACGGAATCTACAATTTTATAAATATAGAAATTTTATTGTAGAGAAATTAAATGGAAAAATTTAATTTTAGAAATTTTTTCCTCTATACTTCAGCATCCGTGGAAGTTTTTCATTAATAAAAACTTTACACTTTAATACTATACTAGCTTTGAAACATACCACAAGAAAAAGCTAAAGTTTTTCTCTTCATTTCAGTAGTGTCCAAGTTAAACAAGAAGAAATATTGTAATTTTTCTACAAACATTTATTTTTTTCTTTTTATTTTTTATACCGCTATGTTACATCCAGGTAATAAAGTATTTGGTAATAACACCCTTCGGTGATAACTATTCCGAGCATGTTTATGTATTTCGTGTGGATCTGACACTCGTTTTAATCTACATTGTGCATAGTTTTACACGTTCTAGTGAAGATTATTCCTTTTCGTTTGAATGAAATTGAAAGCTTTTTGGATATTTTTTAGCTACTTCAGCAATTTCTTCTTTGCATACAGTTGAATCGAAGACCACTGACTATGAAGGCTTAAGTTGTCAAAAGGTACTCTTAAAAATGAAACTTTGTCGACCCGTTTTTCGTTTTGCACGCGAATTAAGTAATCATTATAGAGAATATTCATTATTCACCGGTAAATTATACAATCGGACTTAATTTTGTTGCATTCAGTAGCAAAGATAAGACCTACTCGCGTCATTCGGTGTTACCACTACGAATCTGCATCGCAAGTATGGACACACCATTACGACCGACAAAGATATTAAAGGTCACAAATTAAATGCTCGCACGTGAAACGGACAACGTCGCTTCTTTACTTTTAACTCTTTTTTTTTTTCTTTGTCTTCTCATTGCGCCGGCGACTCACGTTAAGTTAAAGTGTTATATTTTCAAATTTTTATTTCTCAATTATTATCGTGTAACATAAAAGTTGACCACCAGACATAAACCGGGATGTTATAAATTTTATAAGTTTCCATTTTTTATTTTCTCGCAAAATTACGCACAACGGGCTTTTTACTCCGATTTTAGCTTGCAAAAAGTCCATTCTGTTGCATCGATTAATTATTCAAATGAACTATCTGGTTGTCCGCGAGCGAAATGCTACACCGAACCCCCGGATAAATTGGTGTGATCTTTACAAGGTGTGAAAAATTTAAATCCTTACTAATAATTTCATCGGCAGGCCACGCAGATCTCAAAATGAAGAGATGAAATTAATGATGAAATTAGTAAATACCAGAAATATACGTCAGGGTTAACTTTTTCTATTATCATTATGAGTATTAATAGAATTGCAAAAACATTTGTATTATCACTATACCTTATCGGCTATTGATAATTCAACGGATTCGGCGAAAACGAAATTTCCTCAATTTCCGGATAAAATCGTTTACGGTTATTACGACGATGGAAAAGTTTCGGACCACGTGATTCCATAATGTAACGGTTGGTTTTTATTTTCTGGTTTTTTGTCCTCTGTGTTTGATTGCAGTAATAACTGTCTTTTGTTCGTTTTTTATTTTTTTTTCCCAAATAAGAGAATATATTTTCGTTACTAACGTTTTAAAAGACGGTGTTCTTGGCAAACAAAAATGACTTTAGGTTGGTGCAGCAAGTCTGGAATTTAACGGAACGGCTCCGTTTATTGTACCGGACGGTGCTTTAAAAAAAAAAAAAAAAACCATATCAAGATACAAAATACGTTCTGTTCAGTTTTTTGAATTTCCTCTAATTTTATTTGTATAATTCCTCTTTTTTAAATGTTTATCTTTTTGTTTCTATTTTATTATAATTGTTTTTCTTTTATTTTACTATGTGAATAATATGAAGTTTCATCAGTCACGGGTGCTAAGGTATTCCGATTTAAAGGCTAATATAATTTAAACCGTAAAGTATGCCGTATTTTTTTTCTTATAAGAATTACGTATGCAGTCTTTTTTTTGCACCACAACGATTTGGCGATAGGAACTGTCAAGACTCAGCAGAAAAATCTTTTACTAATGGAAAAAAAAGTCTCCCCACCTAACCTTCCCGGTATATTACAGGCAAATTTAAAAGATTGTTTCCTTATCACTTTCCTTTCCGTCTTCTATTCCACTTCCATCACAACACCAAAGTTGGTCTCACGCAGTGATCAGCAAAAGTTAACATCTACTTCAGCTAACTCTACTCCGAGTAGTAGAGTGTAATAAGTAATTCAGCGATCATTTCAATATTTTCGTGTTCACTGAGAAAGCTTACATTTGGTATCTTAGAAACATATATATATATATATATATATTTATTTATTTATTTATTATTATTACTACTGAAAAAGGAAATCCACAAATGCGCTGCATAGCGCGAGTGGAGGAAAACAATGTTATTTTCGCATCGGAATGTATAAATTAGTTTTAAAAAAAGGTAACTAAAAAAATAACATCGCGTCGAAAGTGTGTAATCATATTAACTTAACTCGTGTAGCCGTAATAATAAAAAAAAAATATATTTCTTTTTTTTCATTTCTACTGGTTGACTTTTTTTCTTTTAATTTAGCATTATAAATTAGCACTATAAATTAACACTATAAATTAACATCGAGAATTAGAGTCAGTATTAAAAAAAAAGTTAACATCAAAAATTAAAAAACTTGCAACAAAAATAGGTACACTAAAAATCAGTATTATTGTAATATTAAATTTCGAAACCTGCGTTGGCTAAATTTTGTGATTTAACATACGGTTCTGTTTTGAGTTATTCTAATAATGGAAATAATATTTGCCCAATAGACGACTTCTTTCACTTTCATCAACTAATGCATATTTTCTTTTTATTTATTTAATGTTCTGTCCAATGGATCTTTTCGACCATTCACTGTGACTTTAAATAGCGGAGAATGGCTTTTCTGCTAATTATTAAATATTTACTCGAGGTAAATAGAATTTTTTTTTGTTTTTTTTGCGAACGGAGCGTCGACCAAAGGACACTTAGCAAGAACGGATGATAGTGAAGAGAACGGGGGAAAAGATTCGATTTTCCTACTTAGATGTGTGGTAAATGAATGATGGGTAAAGTAAAAATTTGCGGTTGCGCTATACCTTTTACTGCGAGAAAGTAGTTGAAAAATGTATGAAAAATGTGTGAACTTTTAAGAAAATTTATTATAATCTACGGTTAATATTATTTTATGTCGAAATATTTAAATACAATAAACTACGGACTGAAGAAACCCGATACAGAGAAATTACGCCTAAAGTTCAGATCAAATACGAAGATAATTGAAAACTGATTAGGTGCCGGGCGTTTTCAACATCTGTACAAGTCGAACAAACGGCTTAGAGTTAAAATACGAGCCCTCTTCAGTAATAAATCGACAAATAAAATGATTGTAAACTCTTGAATAATACTGCCGATTCCGGTTACATGAATAATCGTTTGGCGTTTTTATCTATAACCGATTTGAAGTTATGAAAATCGCGTCATCAGTCGGCATCAGGCTCGAATCGTCGCTAAGTCATAGAAAACCGGAACCAAGGATGGGTCATTTTTTACATCCCGCTTTTGCCGCATTCTAAAGAAACCCATTATGGGCGACGATGATTACGGAGACATAAAACGACGAAATTTTGAACCAGTTTTCGTTTTAATAATCGCGCAACTTTTTTACCACTGTTTACCTGATTTTTTTTTTTTTTTTTTTCGGTTTTAAATGCAATTGGTAGCGTCTACTTGATTTATCAGTAGTATAATCTTCTGAATGTCATAATTATGACAAGACGAACTCGAAGCTGCAGTTTTGTTAGACGAAACTAGCAAATCCGGCAAATATTACTATCCGAGTATTATTAGCCAGTATCGCAATCAACATTCGGTGATATTTAAAAGGGGTGTGAATCCCATTTAACAGGGGAACTGGGAGGTGTGAAATCGTTAACTCACCCGGAGACAGGATAGGCAGTTTACTTGTAATGTGAGTTCTTGATTGCCTAACTGTATCTTTCACCTGCGTAAGTGAATTTAATCGACTTCGAAGAAGAAGAAAGATACAAATCTGTCAAAGATGGTTTTTTTTTCTTAAAAGTTTGTTTTTCCAAAACTTGTACTTACGCCGACCGATTTTAATGATTCATTTGAAAATGTATCAGTCAGCGGGGTGGTTGAGTATATCGGCGATTATCGATGAGGCATACTCGGTAATCATTCAAATAAATGTTAAAAAAAAAAGAGGTCTCTTTGGGTAATTTTTGTTTATTTACTACTATAACAGATGCAATTGCCACTTAAAATGTTTTTTCAGTTTTAAGGGTAGAAACGTAATATAAAAAAATTAAAGTATTATCAAACGGTCACGGAGTTTTTGTGTAAATGTCCCTATGCTGACGTGCCCATAAAATAAAAAAAAAGATAAATATAGATCTGAATGAAAAAAATGAATTTTAAACCGTCATGGCGCAAATTGAAGAGCTTGTCATTTTTTAAAAAGCTGAGTTTTAGCGAGACAACAAATTTAAGTATCACGCAAAAAATTGTAAAATAAAATGCTTTTTTTTTTTTTTTTTTTTTTATTTTTAAAAATACCGATGTTTGCAAAATTAAATGAAAGTGCTTTAAAAAAAGTAAAAAAGAATTATTCGATAAGAGAAGATAACAAATTTTACAGTGAAATTAAGGTGACGATGATATTACGATAACTCTTACACAACATTTACACCTTAATTAGGGTCGGCACGGAAATTACAAACTGCAATAATAATTGAAAACCGCGTTAACTATTCATTATCGAAATATAGGAAACGAGCGATTTTGTTGGCATACTGATTAAATTGTTTTTAGATATTGCAATTTTTGATTTCCGTGTGTCGACTGTAAGTAAGCAATATCGATGTTGCTTAAAAACTATCATCATCTCACCCTAAGGTATATAAAATTGATTATCTTCTTATCGAATGTTTCACTTTTTAATACATTTTTATTTAATATTTATTGCTAAATAATTATTATTTATTTTACTTAGTGCATTTTTATCAGATTTTTATAATATATTTTGGAATCTGCAATTTAAAAAAAAAAAAAAAAAAAACATTTTACACCGAAATGAACAATTTATAAATAATAGCCGTAAAAAAAATGAACTCATTTCTCTTTGCATATAGAAAATGTCGTAATTGCGTTGCAAGAAAAATGCGACTTCGAATTTTAATTGAATTATTTAATAATAATAATTGAATCAACGTAATATAAAAAGAGTTGTTTTAAGATCTTCCCTTGGCTCTCCTGTACCTTAAAAATATTTTCAGAAGGCATTAAATATGTTCCGGTCCGGGACAAAATACTTCCGCACCTTTCGTACAGAAGTATATAGTATTGTGACATATATAACGATGGTGATATACAACCACGAGTTTCGTTTCAGTACGTGAACTGAAACTACCGATCACAAACTGAATAAAATTTTTACCACAGTGTAAAAATAAATAAGCTGCGCCTAAACGTTTCCTTGATAGAAGAAATACGTTAAAATGTTATCTCCTTTATTATTAAAAACAATTTAGGTATACACCTGAGATCGTTAAGAGGATTTTACAATAATTTAACAAAAATAGAAAAGTTTTACATTTAAATTTACTTTTTTTAAAAAACGGAATAGTTGATGTCGCTTTTATCCTTTGAAAATTCCGAACTGTGTTTTTTCAATTTTTGTCCGGCATTATTTTTAACTTTAGCGCCTTTGCTAATTTTGAACTTTTCAAATTCGTGTTAGTGAACGTTTTAGATTTCTAAGAAACTATTTTGTTAGTTCCATTCAGTACGGCATATTAATAAGACAAACAGATGATGTATTCGCAACGCTTAATAAATAGCGGAATTATCAGTTCGAATAAAGAAACGAACACGAACTCAATTTAAGAATCCCAATCCGTATATCAGCCGAATGTACCAGTTAAATATTCCTGGAAATCCTCCCAGACGGCTCAAACGAAGAAAGTGGTGTCGGGATGCGCTTCCGATCACCTAGTAAACTCGAACTATTGACTATCGCTCTTATGTAGATTTCGTCGTTTAATGTAACCTCTCTGTGACGAAGCGTCCGCTTTTCCTCAATCCTAATCTGTTGTCCTACTGAGGCCACCACATTATTCACTGTCCTACCTTGCCTTATCCACACGCCTTCCTCACTCCTCTCCCTTCCCTATTTCCTCCTCCCTTCTTTTCCACCTTTAAGTACACCAGAGATCCTCATTGCTTATGATACCTCTCGGCGCAATGAAAAAAAAAAAAAAAAAAAAAAAGAATCCCTTGTTAGGAAGATTTTCTAAGCTCTAACGAGAATTTTCGGGAAAACTTTATTGAGAAAAGAAAACCCGCGGCCTTATAAATGTTAAAATGTTTTCTAGTCGATCCGGATGCTGCAAATTCGGCGATTATAGCTAAAAAAAATGCTGAAATATGAAAATGGAATTTAGAAAATTGTGTTAGTCGTATTTTGTTCGAAATTTGCTTTTTTTAAGCTGTTCGTCGTCAAATTCCTTTGGAGAACACTCGTTCAAAAGCATGGCCAAAAGTTTGATATAGGAAGTGCTTTCACTCGTTTTCTAATTACCACTCAAAAACAGCGACTATATTGAACTTTACACCTTTGAAAACGATAAAAAGAACGTAAGAACAGAATTAGACGAGCACTTCTTCTAGATTATTTAAAAGGTGCCCTCCGAAATTTCGAGAGAGGAAATGGAGAACCTAAAATAAAATGACCTCGCGTACATCTGAGGTATTATGTTGATTACATTACTGGCAACAGACACGCAGACAAAAATTTTGCAAAGCGACGCGACGAAACAGTTTTGAAAATACGAGTGAAAAAATAAATGAACGCGCGAAAAACAAAAATAAAAAATTGTGTCAAGTAAAGGTGATGAACTAGTTAATACTTTTTGAATACTTATACACTCTCTCCACATACACACACGTACATATGTATATATATATCAGGGGCGGATCAAGAAGGACATTCGGGGACGGGGGAATTATATAATTACGTAAAATCTTCTATGGTAGGCAGTAGATTTGTTTCATAAAGAAAATCAAATAGCGACCTTTATAGAAATTCATAAAAATGTTTTAAAAATACATAATTATTACAATTTTTAATTTAACTTTTGTCTTATATTTAGGGGTGAAAAAAATAAAACGAAATTATAAAATTATACCTTAAATATGGTAGTTTAGAGATAGTAAGAAAGATAGCGTTTTTATTCGACTTTACTTTATTATTTTTGTTAGTAATCCGATCCGAATTCTCTTTGTTCGTGAGCAAGTTTAAATATATACATTTCTCATTGAACTCTATTTTAAATTAAAATTACAAAATAAAAATTAAAAATAAATAAAAATGGCAAAAGATCGACGACAGTTGTTTTCAAGATAAAATTAAAAAGGAACATTAATAGTTTTACTAGAAAGTAGTATTAAATATTAATTATTAAAATCCCTAGGTGTGAAATTCCTACAAATCTTTTATAGCATAAATTAAGTTTTTCTGTTATAACAAATTTTTTTATAGAGGCTTTGGTTCTTTGGGGGGGATGTCTCCTATTCGGGACCCCCGTGGATTCGCCACTGGTATATACTTACACATACGTATGTAGAATATGTACAATAATACAGGGGAATCTGAACCGAATGTACTAGAAAGCAGTGCTATACCGATGTATAAGGTGAAGGGAAAAAACGCGCATTTAAAGGAAATGTTTGTTTTTGTTTTTGTGTTTTTTTTTTTTATATAAAAGGAAATATAAGACAGTCGCTTACTGGATTAGCGCAATCCTAGAATTATTTCCATATAAGTAACATAGCTACAATTAAGCATGTCGCATAGGAATAGACCACAGTCTCGTCTTCGCTGTTTCACACAGTGTATAGTCAGATTTTTTATAACAGGACCAGAGGTAGTCTTCCGTTTAAAACGTTTAGGGCATCTTAAATTTTGAACGGTGAACGAAATATCTAATTCTGCTGAGTTCAGATGGTTATGGAGCCTTTCTTCGCGACAATTAGGAAAGTCTTTAATGACTTCGTCGAGACAATTCTTGAATCGATGTGTAAAGATTCGTTCCGTATTGAACGCACTGTTTGAATAATGTTTCCGTTCGGCAGCTTGGTTCACGCATGGATCTGCCAAATACAAGTGGATCTTAAGATGGTTTAGTTAAAAAGGAAAGTGAGAAAAATTAACGAACCGGAAACGTTGAAAATGACGTGAAAGGAAAAACAAAAGTATAAAACAGGCAATCGCCGACGAATAAGTCGCAAGGACTTGTGATTCACAATGCGGCGACTGAAATGAATGAAAGGAAAAAGAGAACCAACGAATGACGAGTAAAAGAAAAACACCGATGAGGTTAACGGCATTGAAGAACAACGCGGAAAGATATATTCTACACCATTGTGAACTGAGCAAGCAAGTTCTCAAAACGATCGTAAAGGTCGCCCGAGTTATCAGATTTTCTTCGACATTAGTTTCACCTGAGCTTGGTGCACGTACAGACTTTAGCAGGCGACAAAAAACAATAACGAAAAAGCACTTTCCTCGAATTACTTACAAAAGGGATAACTGCATTAAAAAGCTTGCGAACTTGCTTGTTTTTCCCTTTTTCGTTCTTTTTATTACAACCTATATAAATTCGTCCGTGCGCAGTATTAATTAATTAAATGATCCGTAATCTAGCGCATTTAATCGTAATTACTAAATAATCGAAGCGCTTAAATTATTAATGCTACCAGTTAAGGGGTACTCGAAACTGCATCAATTATGAAATAAATAACTGAGATGACCTAATGTCGAATGTGTTTCTAATACGAGTTGATATGACATGTACAGACATTTACACGCTAAACCTACTTTATTTTGACACATTTCGAAATTTCGAATTACTTAAAAGTTTAACACGTAATAAGTTATAAATTAAAAAACAAAACTGTGATTTGAATGATTGTGAATTTATTGCACGAAACACTAAATTCTGAAATCGATATTAGCTTAAAAACACTTATAAATCGCAGTGGAGCCGTAGCAGTTAACACAGTTCTGCGTAAATGCTATTTAGCTATTGTTAATTGAATTTAGCTCGTGTACGTAATACGTTTAGCTGAATTTTAAGAAACATCTAGAAGTTCTTATTATCCCGCAGCGGCGGGGTAATTAACGTACCCGTTAAATTCGTTAAATTTTAATTTATCGCCTAATTCTCGGATATTTAAAAGATTTTACTAGCTCGGTAACGGGTTTCCTATATATGTATGTATATTCGTTTTAATTTAAAATTTTAAAAATAGTTTTTTTTTTTTTTTTTTCTCTACTAACTACACCGTATATGATATTTTGTCACTGAAAATTTTTGGCCGAAATTCAAAGTGTTTTTAAGGAAAATTCTGATAAGTTTCTGGCAGACTATTTATGAAAACGCACAAATTGTTCGCAAAGTTAATAAATTCGGCGCTATGTTAAATTTTTTTTCAATGTTTTTCGGACATCTGAATATAAAATAAGAATCCTGAAGTACTTCACAGGAAATTTTTCCATCTATTACAAACGTTTATTACTTCCGTGTTAGTTACGGATAATTACTGTAATCGGACGAGACTTTTGATACCTTTAAGAATATTATTGTAATTAATCATACGGTCGTAGCGTTTTTGCGGAAAGTTGTTAGCGCGCTTATTAGCACGTAGTTTACCACTTCCTCCGGTGTTCCGGTAAAATCATTAAGTTTCCTAATTACCATCTCGGTGCTGTAAATCGGAACTATTTACTACGAAAAATGTTATCGATTTTAAGTTAAAGATCCCGTTTTCAGTTTATCAATCAAATTTTTAAGAGCGTTATTACGTCGTTTAACTTTTTTCCCTTTTTGGTCTTTAATAATAGATTCCACCCGTTGTTACATATTAGTAATCGGTAAACTTAGCGCGATCTAGTTTTCAGATACGAGAAAAAATCTGTTTAATAGGAATTCAAATAACATATATCGAATAAATGAATTCCTTAATGACATAGAAAAATAAATATAAATTACTTTATTAAATTAAAAGAAATACCTTCCGCCAATAGCTCGAAAACTGAAATAAGTTATTTTAATATAATTAAAGTAGATTTATACTTATTTCTGTTTCGTTATTAAGGAATTTATTTAAATTGAATCCGAAAACCTTAACGTTTCAGAAACACCCCTTATACACACTATCATCAGAAACAAATCGAACAGAACGAAAAATAGTAAATTATTCCTATAATTTTCACTATTGAAGTCCGTATTTTTCGTTCTGTTCGATTTGTTTCTGATGATCGTGTGTATAAGGGGGGTGTTTCTGAAACGTTAAATTTTTCAAAAACCGCGTCTAAATTGTTTTCCTAATTATATCCACCGTGAAAGTTTTAAATGTTTAATTAACGAATTCATATTTGTGTTATATTTATAAATGTTAACAAACAGGTTACGAATTTAGATCAGAATTTCTACTATTAATATCATTTTAACAACGACGTTAGCGATTTTTTACCAGTGATTTATTGCCACTTACTTTACTAATTATATTGTAATGTTAAAATGATCCGAAAAAGAAAAAAAAAAAAATAAAGAAAAATCAAAAGAAAAAAACGAATTCCAAATTACGAGAATGTGAAAAATCTTAGAGAACGCGTAGTTTTGGGTGAAATGAAACCAGAATAGGTTTCCGCTAGTTGTTCTGATTGTCCCAGCCGGTGACATATACGCCGAATATCTAAAAATTTGCTTGTCACCTCCTCCTTGGGTTATAACAATACCGGGCGGCGCACCAATCCTCTCGAAACGGATATTAAAAATCTGAGTTTCTTTAGGATATCTGACTTGTAGTAGTTTTTTTTTTCTATTCTAGTTTAGCGAACCTTTTTCGGGAGATAACAAAATTTCGTAAGAGTGCCTGTTCGCGCGTCTTTTCAGACGTTTTTTCGATCTCGGCCAACAGGTGACACGGTAGCCCGCCAAACAAAACAAAAAAAAAACAAAACAAAACGAAAAAAAAGAAAAAACCATTTCAACATTGCTAGGTGCGCGCTTTAATTTTCGTCGAGGGGCGCATCGGCGGAGAACTTGCGAAGGAGCTAACAGGCCTGAACGGTGATGAATTATGTAAAATTTCAAACAAGCGCTGACGATAAGCCAATTTTCTCGCCTTCGACCGGCGAATAAATTGCGGTACGGGCGTCCGCAGCCGGTTCGCTCCAAAGTCGTGCGTGAAACGGTTGAAGTCGGTTAAGTCATCTTATTTCCGCGGCACTCATCCATTATGAAAAAGCCGCTCGGCTGATGAGCGATGCGATTTCGGTCCGTCATTTAAGCGCTGCTTGGCGCGTACAAATATGAGCTCGGAGCCGACGTTGAGCAGTGCCGTCATTTTTTGGCGGCAAATGAACCGGCTCCAGATGATGTTTACAATATCTTATAACAAGGCGGCTGTGCGATTACTTTCTGTACCGAGACAAGTATATGTGTACGCGCGAGCGGCAGCTAGTTTGCCGGCCGACTGGGCGGCGGGAGAGCCGGGTGCGCGCGAATTCTATATGCATAACGAGTAGTGTCGTCGTCGTCGTAATCATCGGCGGAGGAGGTCGTTCTATATAGAGGTGTTATTATTATTCTTTATCGTAGTTGCGCTTTTCGAGAGACAAAGTGTACACTAGTTGGATGTGTCGTAGAATGTGCTTCGGCACGTCTTTGTCCTGAGACTCGGCAGGACGTGCTCGAGTCTAAAGTAATACGACTAGAGATAGAGAGCAACTCTGTTTGCCGTTCAATGTTGACATAATTACACCTCTTCGAAGCCTCTATGAATACTAAGTAGATGAGGTACCACCGTGTTTATCCTCGCTGCAAGTTGGCTGCCCTCGGTTCGGTCCTTCCTCCTGCAAATCCCCATAATAAACATGGCTGCCATCTCGTGTATCCATCCCATCTTCTTTTCCACATCTCCTGGCCCCCGTCTCTTATCGCCGCATCTTACTCGACTGGCCTATTTCCGTCTCCCGTCCGCAACGATTGCTTACGGTCGGGGGCTTAACAAAGAAACGCTTTGAACCGACGTCGGCAATTCTTGTGGGTGTAAACGAGTTGTCTGCAGATAGTGGGTGTGATCTCTTTACGGTTAATTCACCTTCGAACAATGTTCATCGCCCGTGTTTCTCCCCCACGTCATTTTTTCACCTTATTACCTTTTTTCTTTACCTTCTTTTTTTTCCTCCTTTTCTTCTCTTACCATCACCATCATTCTTACCATTTTTTTTTTTTTCTTTTTCTTCCCTTTTAAATATGTGTGTAAAAGCCGATTTTTCGTTCTTCCTCTAACGACCGTATTAGCGTTGTTGTTGTTTCTCGCAATTAATTATTTTCGTTACTTTAGCCGGCCTTTGGCTCATTTCGACCCGATAATAAGTATTCCCGTTGCCTCAGCAGCTTATCGAGAGGGGAAAGAACTGCGTGGAGGGGGCGTTGATTACACTGAATTTCGTTAAAAATAACTGAAACTAAAATTGGAACTTTTCTCGCATCCCCTCGATAAATTCAATAAACTCTGGATTTTTTTCCGATTTGTTTGCTTATTTTTATTTTATTTATTCGCTATTTATTTAGCGGGGTTACAACGGTGTTTCCAGACTTTATACAATTCTCCGAGTAAACTGACCTTCCTTATTATAATACTCGACTAAACTAAGCGTGTGCGCGCGCTGATAAGAAGCGGCTTCGAAAGTACTGCTATCTCGTTTATAACTGGACGATTAAAACCGTTTTTTTTTTTGTTTTTTTTTTTTTTGTATATTCCAGGACTTTTACAAACGGAATTTTATTTGCGACCAAAGGTTTGAGAAAAAATTTCCTTAGCGGGAGCTGCTACACGAGTCTTCTTATTTTGCTATTATTACACTTATTTATTAATCTTATTTAGGTCCGATTTTGGACGTTTTCAATGAGCAACGAATGAAATTTCATTTGGGAACGAATGATCACCCCGCGTATGTAACTCTGCCGTAATCATCATCTCTTTGAAGTTGTACGCTATGGTAATTAAAATTATGCGTTCGCTGTAACTTTTTTGAAAGATATATCGAAGCTTCTTGGTTTTTTATTTCCGAATTTTACGGTTTCTTCTCCCGTTAATTTTTCCCGGAGTCTTCTTGTAAATTAATTACGCCAGACAAGATTGCGAGCAATTATTTATGAAAATAGTAATATCTATGATAATTTACCCATAACTTCAGGGTAATTCATTCATTTATTTGCGATAATTCGGACATATTTTAGACAATAGCCTAACTATTGTTAATTGGTAATAATTGTAGTGCATAATTACGATGTACCGGCTAGAATTAACCTCATGACGGTTTCATGAATGTAGAGTAATATTTAAAAATATCTGAATAAATATTTTTTGGTAGCGGGCCTATATATATATATATATACATATATATTATATTGTGTAAAAGTATGTGAAAGATTAAAATTCGGATATTTGCCGTATTCATGTAATCGTTCACGTTGATTTTTCGATAAACAGTAATTTGCCATCCTTTTGTCAAATCCCCTCTTTATCAGAGTGTACTTAGGCATTTATAATTATTAGTTCGTTGCGATTACAGTGTGTCATATAAACAGTCGCAGTAGGGTCACTATTTTTGTAATTAATTAGAGCGATCAACTACGCCCAACTCACGCCTCAGTCTAGTTAATTAATTACACTAACTTTGATTTGTACAATTAAAGTGTTTTATATAGTACCCTTAACCGATATGTAATCATCGTTACACTTTGGATTTCTAGAGCGGAAATAAGCCTCTCTTTTATTATCAACCCCCATCGGAGAAGGCTATCGTTTGTATGACATTTACGGATGCCCGAAGTTCTACGTCGACAATTTTATTTATTTTCGACATTCTGTCTAATTCTAGCAGCAATCTGCTTTGTCTAGATTATCTCGGCAAACTTCTAAAATGTCGTTTTACACGAATTTTTAAATGCACCCATCCGTAGTCTCGAAATCTACCCCGCTTTCGGTTGACCTATTAAATATTGACTAATGCCTTTTTTTTTTCTTTTTTCTTTTTTGTTGTTTTTCCCCCCGTGAATATGTGTTTTTATTGTATCAAAATTTTGTGAAAATCGCGCTTGCATTGCCGAATCACCAAGCTTACAAGAGCGCGAATAATAATACCTAAGTCGACGTTTTCTATAATTATTTACTAGAAGCTTCGCGTTCAAAAGAACTTTTTTTTAAACCCTGTATTAATCCTTTCCTAAAACAAACAAAAATAAGTAATTATTACTTCGATTAAAAAAGCTAAATACGTATTTGAGAAGAAGGATCGCTTCCTCGTTTATTATATATATATATTAATATTACTAGAAAAAGCGTACTATAGCGCCGTGGTAATGAATTTCAGCATTATTTAAATGTAAGAATTCGTAAATGATCGAAAACGGACAAAGTAAAATTATAAAGCAACTGATAATTTATGCGATTTAAGTAACATCTATGTAATTATGTGTATTAGGTTCAGTTAAAAAAAAAAACAAAAAACGATAGAATTTTGATAGTGATAAAAAACGGTCAACGAATAAACCTTTTCAAATGCCCCCCCCCCTTTTAAACCAATAAGAAAGATCCTTCATTACATCTTTCTTCGACTAAAACTGTACGCTGACCGCCGGCGTTAATTTACCTAAAGCAAAAAAAAAAATTAGGCATCCTACTGAAAAATTTAATGTTAAATAATTCTATTTTTTTTTTCTTTTTTTGGAACGAAGTTCTTTTGTAGTAAACTGGCAGAAAAGGCGAGATAACGAAATCGCGTTATGCGTCGTCCAGCAGGCGATTGTTCACTGTCGTTCTCTTTCACTCGGCCTCTTTCTATTGTTTACGTGTGTGTGCGTTCCGGCGAGTATCGAGATTCGAACAGCAAGCATCGTACGACGTGTACATTTGATTGAATTTGGAAATTGGCGCGGTTTTTTTGTGCGACGTTAGCACACTTGAACGAGTCTGATGACTAATTTATTGTTTTTGGTTTAATTAATTCATACGGGATTCGTATTTATTGTTTTAATTCATACGGGATTTATATATATATTGTGTGTCATTTTTTATCGTATACTTTACGAATGACTTTATACTTGTATATCTATCAAAAAGTGGTGAAAAGAACTTCGTTCCTACCGGGTGTCCAGACACCACTTCTCTTTATTTTTCTGAAAATACCTGAACAGTTTGTTTTTCCGCATTATTTTTAATAACCGAAGTATGGTTAAGGGAATGTTAAAGATTTCTAAAAGTCCACTTGATATCTCAGCTGTCGTAACTTTAATCTTCAAATTTTTATTAACTTCTTTATTTTCAATTACGTTTAGTTTCATTATTTGGTTTCGTCTAGAGAAATCTTAAAAACTAATTTTTTTATTTTTTGGTTTTTTCCGGGTATTATACTAGCATATTTGGCTAGTAACTATAATTAAATTAATTTTTTTTCAGTTATTACCGAAATCAATTTTTAATTTTTCCGTTATTTGTATTAGGTTGGGTGTCAGAGTTTTTTTTTTTCTTTTTTTTGGCTCGTCAGCCAGGGACGCATAACCAGAAATAATTAAAAAGGGAAAGGAATTAATTATACCTTTATAGGATGTTAAATGTTGTTAGTAGGAAGTAATCATTATAACGGGATCAATATGAGGGGAAGAAAGAAATAAGAGGCGCAGTAAGGAAGACACTAAGTCGCAGCAAACTGGAATAGCAACGGCTCAACAGAAAGAGATGAACACTTAACAAAAACACACAATCAGCAGCATGTGGTAAAGAGCGCCTCGTTTGGGTAATACGCAGAGAGAAAACCAATGGAGTAATATGGCTTAAGAAGGCATAGGGGTAACAACCAAATGATCAAGTGTAGGAAACAAAAAGAACTACGGATTGACCGAAAAGGTTGAGCAGACAGATAAAATTAATAATTATTCGGTAAACATCCGACACCGAAATCTAAGATGAAAAATTTTACACACAGCGGAAGGAGATCAGAAGATGGACATCTTAAGAAAGAAAGTAGGAAAAAGCAGCAACCGGAAACACAATCAGCCGCTTCATTATCAAAGATGGGCGAATTGCTGGGAACTTACGGAGTAAATCAATTTGAATGGAACGGGGGAAAGAAAGAACGTGAATAAGCGAACATACATATATGGAGAATACTATCACAGGAATGATCATGTAGCAGTGAACAGATGTTGGGTGGTCATGGAAACAGGTATAATCAAAAATTTAGAGGAAAGGTGATCATGAAAATAATGGAACGTAAGATAGCGATTAATATGAACATACAGCGGAACGGAGGCAGACAAAAAGATCTGTTAAAATGTGGGAGGATAAAAAAGGCATTGACACCACCCGACCCGCCAGCGCTTCGCGATGTATCTTCGAAGTCGCTGCATACCCTTTTTAAATTTATTTAGAAAATATCGAAATATGGTTACAACTGAAATAAGGAATGCGAAACAGAATTATTATCGGAGTCAAATAGTTAAAGCAAACAATGATTGTAAAAAAGTATGGAATGTAATTAACAATATTGTTAATAAAAACAATAAAACATCAATCGATGATTTCATCGTTAAACATTTTGGAAATACTGCATCAGTTGCTGAACAATTTAGTGATTATTTTATATGTTCAGTGGAACATCATAGACACGAATGTCACATTCAGTTATTGAATTCGAATTTTGATAACCGTATTTATTCTTCCTTTTTTATGCCACCAGCAAATAAATACCAAATAGAAGCAATAATTAATGATCTAAAAGTTTATAAGGCACCTGGATGGGATGAAATTAGGGTTAAAGATATAAAACAAAACTTAAATATATTTGTTCCTATTTTGACTAACATGGTTAACTATTCTGTAAAGGAAGCTATTACTCCGGATGGGCTTAAAAGAGGTATTGTTAGACCAATATATAAAAAAGGAATGAAAAATCAGTTTGAAAACTGCCATCCAATAACAATAACATCTGTGATAACTAAAATTTTAGAACACTACATTGATAAACACTTAAGAAATTATCTGGAAAAAAACAATCTACTCTACGAAAACCAACACGGTTTTAGAAGAAAAAGATCCACGATAACATTATTGAGAACAATTGTAAATAGGATAAATATGGGATTGTCGATGGGGAACCAATTTTTAATTTCATTTATTGACCTATCCAAAGCGTTTGATTTAGTTGATCATGAATTACTGATCAAGGATTTAGAAAATCTAGGCATTAAAAACAATCAACTTGAGTGGTTTAAGAATTATATAACAAATAGGAAAAGTATGGTCAAAATTGCAGGAAATATAAGTAATGAAAAAAATATTCATTATGGAGTAGGTCAGGGTACCATATTGGCCCCGATTCTTTTTCTTATTTATACCAACTCGTTACACAAACATATTAAAAATGCAAAGGTATATGTTTTTGCTGATGATATTGCTTTGTTAATCGAGCACAACAATTTTGAGATGGCGGAAAAATTACTACAAGATGATGTAGATAATTTTAGTAAATGGGCACATGATAGAAAGTTATGTATAAACATAAATAAATCAAAAGTATTACACATTCGGAATAGTTCTAAATATAAAATACGCGATCCGCGAATTATCCTCCACAGTAACAATTGCATTCATGAGCTTCATGTAAATATCAACACCCATTTATGTCCTTGTACACCGTTAGAAAACGTAAATGACTTTAAATATTTAGGTGTATATATAGATAAATCCCTGAATTGGAAAAAACACATTTTAAGTTTAAACTCAAAAATAAGACAGACAATTCCAGCTTTATATAAAATAAAGCAGGTACTATCATATCAAACACTACGTATATACTATAACTCAATTATAATGTCTAGAATTTTATATGGAATCCAAATATGGGGCGAGGCTAAGAAAACTGAAATAAATAAAATAAGTAAAATACAGAAGAGGTGTTTGAAACTCATACTTCCTCATTGGAAGCAAAACGTCCCTGGATCAACATGGTGGAAGGAAAACAATGAAATGTCCCCCAAGATGTACTATTACTATTACAGACTACTAGAATTTAACGTCAATAATATAAAATTACCATCTAGGCAAAAAACTAGATTGACAAGAAACCAAAGTAATACATACTACATCTATCCTCGTGGGGTAAATCTGCGAATTGATAATACGGATAATTCGGTTTTAATTAAATTAATAAGTACAATCCCGAATCATATATTAGAGGAAAAAAGAATTGGTGTGTGGAAAAAGGAGGTGGAAAATTGGTTAAAGGAATGGTGCAAAGATTAAACAACAAGCTACGTTCTGAATCTCTCTACCTTTTAATGCTCCTTTCTTTTTACGTTTTTGTTTTTGACTTCCTAGTGTCTTTACCGGACATTAAGTCGTAAAGAAGATTATGTTTCCTATTTTAAATATTGAGCTGTCGGCATGTAATAATGTACAGATACGTATTACGGGGCGTGTTACGTAGTTGCATGCGTATATATATTTATACTTAATCTTAACGCTAGAGTACTAATATTATGATTATAGAATAAGTTAAGATAAATTATAATTTTTATATTGTATATATTTTTTTTTGAATAAACGTTAATAAGAGTGTCGGACACTCACACAACGGGCATATTTGCCCTGTGAGACCCACAACTTATTTCAAACAAAAAAAAAAAAAAAAAAAAAAAAAAAAAAAATTGAGAATTGTCCACCAAGCCGAAGTCGAAGCGATTGGTAAGCGTTCGCGCCATTAGGCTATCGCATTTTTGCAGGTGAATCGCTTTCATTTGTTTTTCTTTTTTTTTTTTTAACACAGATAAGATGTATGAAATTAATCATTACAAATTCCAATTGCGTATGACGCAACTTTTTTCATCACTCAACATACGCCGATGTTACTTTCATTTAATATATATTTAACGGGGTAGTGTACGTCTTAAAATTACCGATAAAATAGTCGTGATAATTTATCGTTCGGAATCGTTAGCAGTATATATAAAAGACACGACGGCGCGCGCAAACTTCCTAGACTAGTTCGATTACGTGATGATAATGATTTTAGTTTTATTTTTTTCCTCTTTTTTTGGAATCAGTAAAACCGAAAGTAGATGAAACATCGATTAAAAGATTATCGTAGGTTCTTTAAAAGATCTCTAAAACAACGGAGATCCGAATTATCGGAGGTGGTATACACTAATTAAAGCTGAAACTGATAAATCCATACTTGTTTGTTAAAATTATATAAATATAAAATAAATTCCCCATATTAACAAACAAAAATAAGTGTAAATATAAATTTTGCTTCAATTAATTAAAATAGCTTACTCTAGAAACGATTTCGGTCTACGTCATGAGCTAACAAGAAACTGTAAGGAAGTGTGCTTTTCGTTTTAAGAAAAAAACCTCTACACGACTAAATAGTTGCGTAATAGCCATACACCGAGTTATGAAAGGGCATTTTAAAAGCTTCAAAATCGATCGTATTGTTAGTAATGGTATAAATAGGCGGCTTATGTCAAACCTTTTTTGCTTATATTTCATACCTGCGACGCCCCTAATCTTCATTCGAGATGAGGTTTCTTATTCAGAATGCTCGTTTACCGACATATACCCCGGAGGAGGGACTCGAGAAAAATGATTTTTAGTTTGTTTCGTGCAAGTAGACTAATAAATAGATTTTGAGTTGACCGATTCTTTAGAAAGAACCTCTCCGAGAGGTCAGAAAATTATTTTAGCTTCCAGATGCAGCCAGCAATGCTTTTCGATATTTCTGCTGGAACCTCCTCCTCCTCCCGTTATTACATTTTTATTCGAAAAACTTTGAAATGAATCGACATTTTCCGAAGCCCCCCGAAATACGCTCAAGTTTCCTTTTCAGCGAAGACGTTTGGTCGTATTACGACTTTTTTCCTTAGAGAAAGTTCGCACATCCGCATCAATTAAAACCGTCGCCAACGCGTGTAGCGTCTACTTCCGTATATATTCCATCAACTGCGTCCGCGCCCTTCTTTTTCGAACAATCGCACTTAGTTTCGTAGCGTGTGTAGCGTCAAGATTCTCGCGTAGTTTCTCGGTCGTACGCTCTTCTGTACGCTGCGGCTATTATTACACAGCCAAATGATTTTTTTTTTCCTTTTTCCTCAGTGTCGGAAAAATGAGAACTGATTTTGGATATATTATCCAAAAAATACCTAGCTTTCTTTCGTAGCAGCTCTAGTTTTTGAGATGATACGGGTTAATTAATTTTCATTTTTATACACAAGCTATGTCTCTCTCTCTTTACAGGCCTAAATGGAAGCGTGATAGCTGAAACTAGATTATATTAGGCAATAAAAGTTGCAGATGACCGTACAACTTAGATACCTGCTTAACAACCCTCACTCTTCCACGCCCACCGATATTACCCGGCATCTGCCGTACCTGGTTCAGTTTAAGATTGTGTTTCGGTAGTTGCTGTTGTGCTTTCAGTTTGTTTTTGTTTTTGTTTTTGTTTTCGGCCTTTTGCTATATTGTGATAAAGCCGTGTTAATTAAAATCACGGCATCCACAAGCAGACGTAGCCGTATGAAGCACGCCGACGTTTTTGGTGTGGCGAGAATACACTTTGAAACAAAGCAGGATACCTATTTCTGCCTCAGTGATATGGTGTGTTATCTTACTTATTTCGGCGTTCACTCGAGAGACCAGGATAACGCTTGGACTCCGCATTTGATGTGGAAAACATACGCTGAACATTTGCCACAGTGGACAATTAGAAAGACCGATAATTTGCCGATACCGGCATTATTTTTCTATGGTAAACATCAAAGGCATTAATCGGAACAATAGACACAAACGGACATATCCTGATCTGAATTCGGTAAGGAGACCGGTTACGCATTTGAACGAAATCGCCATTTCACTATTTAGCAGTCTGCCTAAACTTTCGGAAGACAAAACTGAACCATCAGTAGTGTGTCTGATGAAGGCGATAACGTGCAATCAGATAACGAAAGTAATTTCGAATTTTTTCAATCGACAAGAACTAAACGATCCCAGTAGAGATTTGAACCTTTTAAAAAAATCCTTAAAATTACTCGCCTTCGGATTAAAAGAAAAGAATCTGCTTAATATCCGACTACTGATATTACATTTTTTATCGTAAGAGAGAAAACGATCTGCTACCTTTTTTCCTCTTAAGAAAATAACCCGGTACATTCTGTAATGATATAAGAAGACTCTCACGGGCGCAATGCGTATTAAAATACACATCACGCACGAATAGCGTATTTTTATTGATAGCTTAAAAAATAATTAAAAACGTGTTCCTTTGAACAACTGCTGATTCTACTAACTTGAAAGAAGAATACGAAACAATAAGTCCTGAAAAAAATATCATCGGTGGGTAATTTGTGTCGATCTAAAAGTGGTAAACTTCCTCCTAGAATAGCAAAGTGGAAACTCAAAGTATCTTTGTTTTTTACGACTTTGCGACGGCAGAGCTGCATAGGGTTAGCCCTAAGAAACATCATGGTTCGAGAAAAATACTCGTAAAACGTAATCAACGAAGCTTTGGTTGCAAGAGAGAAGAGTATAATTCTACATTTGCACATCAAGTTGGGAGTTTGTGAATTAGATGAACTTTGTTTTTGTACTTAATACGTAAATTTCCCGGGATTAGCATGGAAAAATTGAAAGTAGGCGTATTCGATGGCTCTTAAAGGCAGCTTATCAATGAGTGAGATTGAATTGTTCGGTATTCATTTGTTGAAGTTGTACAAAATTTTCTTGGCAATCATAAAGCAGAAAATAACATGGAATTATTATAAACTAGGCTTTCCAACTTTAATATTTTCGGCTTTGTAATATGAACGTCAAACTTCGTTACCTCCACAACTACTTAGATATCGATTCACGAAAAAACTAGAGTTAATTATAGTGAAGAACAGGGGGAAATATTTCATTAGGACATTAAGACGACGAAAGAACGACATGAAGGAAGTTTGCCCGACTACTGTTGAGAAGTCTGTAGCGAGAATGGCATGCTAACCCCAATGCTAGATAGTCGTATAAAAGAAAATGTTTCAGTGATAAGTCATGAACATATGTATCTACATTGTAAAATGTATTTACTTTGTATTTTCCTGGTTTTTAATGAGTCCTTCTGGGGTAAATACTTATAAGCTGAAATGTTCACAAGTTGAAAAAAAGATCCTGTTCTAAAAGAGGTGAATATAGCGTATCTAAAAAATAAGATAGCTGTTCACGCAAAAATTAGGAAGAGTTCAGAAACAATATCAACTAGAACGGGTGTTGGATTGCGTTATTTTTCTGACATTATTCAACATGTAAGCAAGAAAAATAATTGCCGCTTCCAATTTTCAGTTTTGCATTTTGAACATTAACATCGCCCCGACTGGGTTATTGTGCCCGCGGCGAAGAATTTACATTGGCGGATTATATTAAATAGGCGGGAATGCGCGAATAAAATGTTTTACCGACCCCGGTGAAAATAACGTAGCTGAAGCGGAATTCCAAAATTTATACGAATAGAAATAGATTAAGATTGACGTAAAGCGATCTAGAATGTAGAGTTGATATTAAAAAAAAATAAAAGCGTGGCGATTAGCTTTCCGGAATAATCAACAAATTCGCAGAACACTCGAGGATATAGGTAATGGATTTTATTAAAAAAAAAAAAAATTATAATAATTCGAAAAATTACTTAAACGTTACGACTAACAAAAAGTTCCGGTAGTATATATGTTGCAGCGACTTGCTGCGAAAAAAACAGATTTGGCCGAAAAATTCTTTGGAATGATAGACGCCCGCGTTATTATTTTTGGTTTCGGCGGCGAAAACTTATCGGGAAAATGCGAGAACCATAGAAAGCGGAAAATTTACGTTTTTCTTAAAATAATGCTGCCAGCTCTGCGGTAATTTCATCACTAGCTTTTTCCGCAAAGTCGGTTGTCGGCTTTATATGGCTGACAGAAGAAATGTTAAATTGAGGGCGTGAGAAAATTAACACCTATTTCAGTTTAGTGTATTAGGGAAATTGTTCAGACGGGAAAAGATAACTCTCCCCGAAATAGCCTGATCGTTTAGAAAATTTAACTTTTCTTTTTTGCAGTTTAATGCACAGATGGTTGTTTAATGACAATGCCGGTAGAGAAGTGGGCCAGTGGCGGAGGTCTGTCGTGGAAGAAGGCACGCAGTGCAACAGCGACCAAGTGTGCGGGTGTGCTTCGACTAGTGACCTTTTAATTTAGAGACATTTTCCAGCTGAAGATGAGAACGGAAGTATTCTTTGCAGCGTTTATTATTAATTTTATTGCCATAAATAACTTTCAGGTAGCGAAATGACTGCAGAACACCCACCGGATGACGATAAAAATTTTTCCATAAAAATCTTTTGAAAAGCACGCTGACCGGCTCGTACACGGTAGCCGATCGCGGTCTACACCGAGTCAGCTCTCGGCTATTTTTCATTCCGGCTCCGAGGAAACTAACATATCTATCATCGGAACGAAACTCGCCGGCCGGCGAGGTTCCATTGTGCCACAGGCAAATAGTGGCACTGTGTGTGTCTATTTGCGGGGTAGATAAATATTGGAAAGGAAAAATGATAAAAATGATGCGCGTACGTTGTAAAAGGCTGGAGGACAGCAACAAAAGGCCAATAGGCTAAAAGCCATTAATTATATCCGGCTGCTGTTTGTAGGACACGCTGCTAGTTTCGAAGCCTATTAACATAATAATGTGTAAACACCGCTGAATAGGTGTGTGCTGTTTCGTTGTTGAATCATCTCGGTTTAAACCTTGTTATTATTGTATAAACCGAACAATTGCTTTCCACGCCACCGTAGTGTGGTCTCTTATTATCGGAGCCGGTAAGAATATTTCTCTTCAGCGCTAAAGTATACTCCACGTTCAACACACGTCTTTATAATAAGCCTAAATTATACGTCTCTATAGAACCGCCTCGGAAAAAGATTACTCCCGAACCGGCCTAGTTGTGTGTCTGTCTGCGTGCGCTGCCCCACCGTACGCAGGCACGTATTCGTATTTTGTCGTCCCTCACGCGATAGATAAACTTGCCAGCGAGAGGGATTTCTCGACATAAAAGTAACTCTGCATTCGAAAGGAAACGAATAAAAGCATATACACTGGGCTGACGCGTACGCAGTTGCAGCTCGAGCCGGATTAGTGCGTTTGTGTGCGAGCACATCCAGGGTGATGGATCATATAGTTGACTAAAGTAGAGCGCTTCCAATCGAACTGCACCACACTTATAGCTGCAGCCGAGACACCTTATGCATCCAGAGCCGATAATGCAGCTGGTCAACAAAGTTCTAGATTTAATATAGGAGATGTTTTGATTGGATGAAGACGTCCCACGTATTCCGTGCTCTGTATACTTCTCAATGAAACGTACAAAGGAAGAATAATGTGTGTCAAACAGACTCAGAAACCCATCCGGGACCTCCCAAGATTACAGCATCTCTCTATACGAAACATGTATATATATATACATATATATGATATATATATATATATATATATATATATGCGTGTGTGTGTATATATATACACATATATGATATATATGTATGTATGTATACACTGTCGAGACGAGATGATTTTACTTCTATCGCTGTATCGAGATAACACGATCGAGTTAAATCCTGCGCCAGCACCCACTATTGCTAGAAAATCGGATTCCTAGACTGCAAACTCGAATCACCTTTAATCGCGCATTTGTTCGAGAATAGAATCGCGAAGAATAAGTTAATAGGGTCGTCAGAGAATTTGTATTATTACAACAATAATACATATATAACTTCTGCCAGCCGACTTCCTCTGTGTCCCTTCATCGGCTGACAGGTTAATCCGGCAACAAGTCCCAGAATTTTTGTAAACAACGCTAGATTTATTTCATAAAACTGCTTTTTCGCCAAGCAGACTGTCCGATTTCGGTCTGATTTTTCCCCCGCGCGGACAATATTAAGCTCTATTTCGCGCGTCAATTGTAAAACCGTTAATAAATTAACAACGCGCGCTACAAACAAATACTAAACACGTATGAAACACGCAAACTATTACTTCGTAGTCTAGACTCCATACCAGAGTGTCACGTTATTCATCTTAACCTGTACATCGCCGGTTAGTTCGAACACTGTTTACGACAATATCAAAAAGCAAGCGTTGTTTTTACTTAATTCGTCGCGTTCACTGGAACCATCCTGTTTTGGTTTTGTGCAGCGTGCAGCCTTAAATTACCTGTTCGATCGAATCTCCTCTTCTACAACTCCGATTGCACCATATTAAATTCCTCAAACATTCCCAATGTAGATATTTCGCTCATTAATGGTGTCTTTCGTATTTAACTATTTTCAAACGAACAGATTTTCAACTGTCAAACTTACATGGAATTTCATAATACAAAGTTTTATTATTTCGTTCAATTATAAGATTCTTTCCGTTTATTCAGTCATGATAAGGGCAACGAAGAGGTTTTTCGTAATACATAAAAATCGATCATTTGCCAAATATTTACATATACGCAGTTCGAGAGTTTGGTGGCTTCTGTGGCAGTTCGCGTAGCAACCGTAGCGAACATTCTACGTAAAATTCATCTGTTATATCTTTATTTTTGGCACAAATAGTACTAAACTTGACTCTCCATTTATTTATTAATTCATCACTCCGATGGGACTCTCAGTCAAAGAAGATGTCCAGATATTCTATACTATTAACAAAATGGTTTTCTGATTTTTAGTTTTAACATTTTGACTCGAGTATTTAATTTCGTCTGCAGCTGATATCTGCCGTTTGTCCCTCCAATTTTTCAAAACCTAACTGATGTAGTACTAAAACTTCATCTAAAATACCTGCACTTCTTCCGTTCAAAAGCACTCCTATATACGAAACGTGAAAAAAGAATCATAGGGAACTTTTTCTATCCTTTTATTGCGTATTTCGTCAAAATGTGATAATATTAAATGGAATATTCCGCTAATAAATTTCGCAACGGCTGTAAGGTAACTGTATCACAAAAACATTCTGAAAACCCGTAAAAATGTAGTGTCACCGATTTTAAGACATTTCACCTAAACATTCATCTGTTTTAGTGCTTGTTTAAGCTTTGCTCTATGATGGCGCTAGGTTTCGCTTAAATTGTTCCCTTCGCCTTTAAAGTCGCTCATCTCGTAAAATTTCCTCGACGATAAGATCTCGATCAATCTGAAAATCTCTAAAAAATTCGCGAATTTCATCAAAATCGTTGTAGCCGTTTCCAAGAATCCAATTTTATATATAAACATATTTATGCAACTCTTGCTGATACTGTAATAGAAAAAAATATCTCTCTCTCTCTCTCCCTTTGAACATTTGTTTTATCGTTTAAAATACGTGTATTTATGAAAATAATGCGCGAACATTCTGTTAGCAGGAAAAATAAAATTATTATGTCAATCCACTGCTGGATGTGTAATCATTTCCCAGACATTTTTCTCCCTATCTTTCCCTTGTAACTAGTTGATTCCTGCACAAGTTTCACAGTGCCATCGTGCCATCCGGGGTTATTGGTCATTGCAGTAAATGTTAACGTCCATCTTGCGTCCTTTCTTCCACGTGCCACATATCCAGACCAAATTTCAAACTTGGCTTTTCGGTCTATTGCATTCGTCAACTTTGATTGCTCCCTGTCTGAGTAATTTTGTTTGTTTTCGAGCCGGGTGTTGAACATCATTCTCTTTCGTGCGTTGCTTTTTCCGAACTTTGCCTTCCTGTATCTTTCCGGTGTAGCTCCAAAAATTACTACAGTAGCGTTTAAAGTAATTGATATTTTTGGACAAGTAAAAAATAGTTTTTTTCGTAATACGTAAATTCTTTCCTTTAAGCTAAGTTACAAATATCTTGTTTTGTACATTTTTTCTATCCAACTGGAAAAGTTTATGTTCCCACACACGGGCAGAGCTGTATGCGAGTTAATATACATGAATAAATTGAATTAAATTAAGCATAATTACGTTTTAACGAAGATAATAATGTTTTTTATTTACGAATAAAAAAAAAAAAGAGAAGGAAAATATTAAATATTTTAAATTTATCAGTGAACTAATTATTCTGTCAACGAATACAGCCTGTTCTATTCAACGCGGGCTTACATATTGATTCGCAGTTGTTATGCTAGGCTGAAACTGTAAAATATATGGCAGAAGTCTATATGTAGCTTTCATAGACTACAAGATGGCTTTCGACAGAGTGCCTTGGAATGATCTTTTTCCGTTCATAAGCCGAATAGGATGTTCAAAATCATTAATTACAGCAATTTATAACTTCTATGGCAGACAAAAAGTCGTTGGACATTGAATCGGATAAGAAAAGGGGTGAGGCAGGGGTGTTTTCTGTCACCTGACCTATTTAATGCACTGCGGAAATGATTATAAATGAAACGTTCAGCGGATTTAAACAGGGTATTAAAATTGGAGGCAAAAGATTGCATTTAATTAAATTTGCCGATGATCAACTTATAGGCAGTCCCAAAATACTTGCAGCAATGATTAGTAAATTAGATGTAGTAATGGAAAAGTATGGTACGAAGATTAACACTGGGAAAACAAAAGTGATAGCAATTGGAAAGGCCTGCCCGCAAATAAAGATAAAACTGAGAGACGACCTAATAGAACAGGTAAAATCATTCAGATATTTAGGACGGTACATAACACATTATATGGATTGTTCACAGGTGGTTAACAATCGCATAGAAATGGGGAAAAAAGCTTTCAATGACAAATGCAAACTTATTAAAACAATGTCCGTCAGCATACGCAAAAACATGGTTAAAACTTTCGTATGGTCAGTGGCGATATATGGTGCGGATTCACATGGGTAATGAAGCAGAGAGACCGTGATAAATTAGAAGCTTTTGAAATGTGGTGTTGGCGGCGCATACAGAAAATCAGTTGGGTCGAGAAAATAAATAACAAAATAGTACTAGAAAGAGATTAAAGGGAAAAAAGAAGTATACTATAATCCGCAAGAGGCGACTTAAGTGGCTAGGTCATGCATTCCGTCAGAAACAAAATATCCTGAAGGATGTTATGGAAGGCAAGATAAAAAAGCCACGTGGAAGACCACGAATAACACTCATTGCTAAAAGAAAGTGGAATAACGACTTATCCGGAATTAAAGAAGAAAGCCTGTGACAGGCTTGGATGGAAGCAATATTGATACATGAGGCGAACTAGCCGACAGGTTGATACACTGATGATGATGATGATGATGATGATGATGATGATATATATATTATATATCATCTCCTAATTTGCCTGGCCAACGCGGGAGATTAGGCCTTATTCCACTAGGGAATTGCCTACATTCAACGGTGGATCGAAATGGGCATATCGCGATATCGTGATATATACATATATATATATATATATATATATATATATACATACGAGTATAGTATGTATATATTACGAACGACAACTTCGATGTATGTATTCATGGATTAGTAAGATTATTTCGGTTTTTAAAATAACAATCTCAAAATTTTTCGCCGTTACAATGTGCAAAGTACAACTAGTTCTTATAATTTAAAGCATCTTTTTTTAAATTGTAATATTGTCGTTGAAAACAAACAGTTTAGAAAACCATCGAACTATAGTTAAAGTAACAAACGATGTTCGCTTATAATAATTACAAAAAAATAAAAAAAACAACTAATTAATCTTCTTAAAGAATGAGTTCGATTTAGCTACTGGTGGATCGGACACTATTTTATTATCAGTATCGGTATATTTTTTTTTTTTTTCACCTACCCTGGGCGCACCAGCGGCCTTGACCCAACAACATGAAAAATTAAGAAATAGAACTAAATAGCCAGGCGGTCAGAAATGGAAAGAACAAAGGACAGCGGCAGCGGAATAACTGAAGGCAACGGGAAGCACAGGATATAGGTAGCGTTAAAGGGAGTAGGAAGACCCAAGAAAGGAGCGTTCGTTGGAGAGTGCAGAACATTCGAAAAGGATATAATTTGAATCACAAATACAAGAAGGCTCAGAAGCGTGAAGAGAGCAGAAAGGAGAAAGAGCTAAAGAAAAACGATAGCGAGAAGAAGGGAATAGAGAATCTTCTTCTTCTCGTGCCACCCGATTCGGGTATTGCTTAATCATCATGTATGGATTGGATTATCTGCTGGAATTGATTTCGATCTTTTGCTATTCTGACTAGATCTTCTGTTTTCTTAATTCCGGTCCATTTTTTAATATTATCTATCCAAGCGGTCTTTCTTCTTCCCGGATTTCTTCTTCCTTCTATCATGCCCATTATTATTGTCTGTAGTAATTTGTATTTTTCGCCTCTCATGAAGTGTCCAAAAAATTTTATCTTCCTTCTTTTTACTATTGTCATTAATATTCGGTCAGTTCCCATTAGTTCCAGTACTTTTTCATTTTTTAACTTTTTTGTCCACGGTATTTTCCACATTCTTCTGTAGCACCACATTTCAAATGATGATATGCGCTTCCTCATATTTTCCTTTATGGTCCATGTCTCGCTTCCATACAGTAGCACTGACCATACGTAACATTGCAATATCTTGTTCTTGATCCTTAGGCTTAATTTCCTATCGCAAAGGGTGTTTTTTAATTTCATAAATGTGTTTCTGGCCATCTCTATACGAGTACGTATTTCCATATCAGAATCATTACTTTGTGTTATCCAGCTACCTAAATATTTATATTTTTCCGTTCGTTCAATTTCTTCGCTGTCTAAAAATAATTTTTCATTTAGATTAGGCTGTCTTGCAACTACCATGAATTTTGTTTTTTTAGTATTTATACTGACTCCTTTCTTCTTGCTTTCTACTGCAACTATGTCTAGTAGCCTTTGTAGGTCTGTTACATTTTCCGCCAGTAGTGCAGTATCGTCAGCAAAGCGAATCACTGAAATTCTTTCGCCGGCAATTTTTATCCCTTCACTACGTTCATCTAATGCTTGAGCAAAAATTGCCTCAGAATACAGATTAAATAGTACCGGCGACAATACGCATCCTTGCCTAACCCCTCGTTTTATTGGTATTTGATCTGTTAGTTGCTCATCTATTAATATTCTTGCATGTTGTTTTTCATAAAGCGTTTGTATAATCTTAATATCCGACTGGCAAATACCTATATCTTTTAATGTTTTTATTAATTCCGTGTGCCGTACCTTGTCGAAAGCTTTGTAATAGTCTATAAAACAAATGTATACTGATTTTCCGAACTCCAGTTGTCTTTGGATTAATGTTTTCATACAAAATAACGCTTCTCTTGTACCCATTCCGTTACGGAAACCGAACTGGTTCCATTTCATGTTTTCTTCGCATATTTTAATTATGCGTCGATGAATTACCCGCAGAAATATTTTTAGAACGTGGCTCATTAGACTAATTAATCTATATTCATCACATCTATATGCATTTGTTGTTTTTGGTATGGTAATGAACCTTGATACTAGCCAATCTTCCGGTATTTTCCCATTTTTATAGATTACATTGAAAAAGCCAGTAACTTTCTTGATTTCCATAGGACCCAACATTTTTAATATCTCTATTGGTACCTCATCAGGTCCTACCGCCTTCCGTACTTTAGCTTGCTTGATTGCCATCTCCACCTCAGATTCCAAGATTGGCAACGTATCCCCGTCTTCCTGTGGCATCCTTTCTTCTTGATCATCAAACAGCGTTTTCACATACTGCTCCCATGTTTTTACCTTTTTATCAGTATCCGTTATGATATCTCCGTTCTCCTTCCTTAGAAAAGTTATATGTCTTTTTTTATATGTATGCGTCGTTTCTCTAATCTTCCTATGTATGTTAAATTCATCATGTTTGCTATGTAATTGCTCAATCTCTTTACACTGTTCATTCAACCATTCTTCTTTTGCTTGTATGATCTTTTTTCTGATGCTTTTGTTAATTTCTTTATATTTAAGCGGGTTATTTTTCCACTTTCTTCTATATTCCATTAGGTCTAATATTTCGTTGGTCATCCAGTTCTTGTGTTTTCTGTTTTGTTTCCTTGTAAGTTGCTCTTTTGTTATCGTATTAATTGCAGATTTTATTTGTCTCCAGTCTTCTTCAATATTTCCAGTGTCTCTCATATTTCGTATTTGATCATTCACCTGCTTTTTTATTTTTTCCCGTATTTCATGGTTCTGTAGAATTTGTAGATCTAATCCTATTTTCTTAGTTTTTTGGATTTTCTTTACTCTTATGCGTATCTTTGCTTGTAGCAGGTTGTGGTCTGTATTCGCATCAGCACTTGGCATAGTCTTTACAGATAATACGCTATTTCTAAAACGCTTATTAGCAATTATAAAATCAATCTGATTTCGGATTGTTGTTCCCGGTGCATCGGCTGGAGATTTCCATGTATATAGCCTTCTCGGTGGTAACTTGAAGTATGTGTTCATAATAGTTAAGTCATTTTGTTGGCAAAACTGTACTAAGACATCCCCTCTGTCGTTTCTGACTCCCAATCCAAATGGTCCCGTTATCTCTTTTGTAATTGCATTTCCCACTTTGGCATTGAAATCCCCTATGATGTATGTGGCTTCTTGTTTTTTACAGCTTTTTAGTACTGCTTCAATATCCACGTAAAATTCTTCAAGCTCTTCCATAGTTGCTTCAGTTGTAGGTGCATATATTTGTATAATGTTTATGTTCACTGGCTGTGCTTTTATCTTAAGTGCTATTATTCGATCATTGTAAGGAACACAAGATATAACGTTTTTATCCCATTCTTTATCAATTATTATAGCAACTCCTCTATGATGATTTCCATTTTTGTCACCTGAATAATACACTGTCATATTCCCCGTTGCGATCTTTCCATTTCCAGGCCATCTTACCTCGCTGAGGCCAAGTATATTCAATTTTAGTCTTTTCATTTCCAGAATCACATTTGATAATTTCCCCGGTTCGTATAATGTGCGCACATTCCATGTACCCATAATAGTTTCCTTCGTATGATTTGTATTTCTTCGCCCCATTGTTTTGCCTCTCCGGAATCTTAATGTCCCATTCCTCTGTTCAGACGTCTTATCGCAAAACTGTCGGAGATTTTTTCCTTCGTGTGCTGTTATCCCACTTGTGTTATTGTCCAGTCTCTCAATTTCCACACTAGACCTGGGATCCATCATAGCATGGCCAGTCGCATATTTCCCATTACCAAGCCTGGAAACTTGATAACGCCGGGCGCCAGCCGGACCGTGTGGCATATATATCCTTTCCTTTTTCACTTTCATGATGATATTTCTTGGGATGATACTGCAGTGGTTTCCCGTTGCCTTCTGCAGGATTTTCTATCGGGGTTTACTCCCCTAGCCGAAAAGACCCCGTTTTAGGGCGCGGGATACTCGCCTACTCGCTCTAGATTGATGTTCACCAATCCGACTGGGGCACATACGTCTCGAGCGAGTTGCTGATAGTCTGCTGTTATAATTGCAGTAAAAAGCTTAACGGTATTTATTGGCAGGCAAACCTTCGGCAAGTGAACCTCCCTCCGTTTTCCCATCAGCAATATAATGTGAGTTCTGATTTAGCTTTCCTGATCAGCGCTTAGCCCGCCGAACAGAAAATTACCACCCTGCACGACGTGGACGTACAGAACTCACATGGTTGTTGTTTCGTTTCTCCGTCGGCGGGACTAGCACCATATGACGGTCGAGTGACTACTTACTAGAGAAGGTAACTCTAGTTACAACAACCTGTGCCCCGCAGGGCGAATAGAGAATGACTGATCCTAATTAAGGGAAAACAACCGTGGAACGACGACAGACAGGAACAGAATGAAACCAAGGCAGGAAAAACCGTAAGACGGTAGTATGAATAATGATTAGAGAATAAAGATGGGGGGATACATGACAGACCAAAGTTTGGAACGGTATATCTATTTTTATTTATATATAATCAATACAATTTACACTATTAAGGAAAATAGCCACAAATGCACAGTATTGCGCCAACAATGACTTAATAAGAAAGCAAGAAGGGTAACACGCGTTACGGGGCAATATGTAGAAAAATAACTTAAAACCTTCTATAGATATACACACACTAATAGTACGAATGAAATTTACAAATGGTTATTTACACGTGCCACCCCGCACGTATGCAAAAATTTTTCTTGTTTCTCATTTTTATATTCTCCTTCTCCTCTTTCCTTTCTAATTCGACATTTTTTGGGATTTTATGTATGCTTTACTGTTGTCGCACGTTTGCAATCAGAGACATTATTTCGATGATTAAAAGATATTTGTAACGTTCTGGCAGGAGAGCTTAGCGATAAAGTAATTAACAAAAAATGTAAATGACTAAAAACGAAAAGCCAACGTAATCGCATAGAAATAAGAATAAAATTTAACAAAAAAAAAAAAACATACGTACGCGGAAACGAGTATTTTTTACTTTTTTTTTATGCAGCATTGCACTTATTAGGCGACCTCTACGATAAGTGTGTTTTAGCAGAAGCTAATTACAGGCGAACAAAGTAAACGAATAAACTCGTGTTTTGTAATAATGTTCACCGTGAAATGTTTCGTTATCTTCTGTACGAAGAACTTAGCTGCTCCTTCCTTGTCTGTCGTTGTTTTTAAAATACTAATTAAACGGAATTAACTTTAGCCGTACAAATTGCCACCAATTTCATATTGAACCGCGAGTGAAGGCGACCATTTTGAAAACACAAAAAACTAGTTAAAAAGAAAATATTTCGCCTATAGAAGAATAGGAAACATTATCTGAAACTAGAAAATACGTAACAAGTGACGGAACGGTAACAGAATAACAGAGAAACCGAAATATATGTCCGACATAGGCGCGCGGATTTATCGTAATTTTTAAGATACCGCCTCCTCCCTGTTATCTTCCTGAAATAACGTTATCTTCTCGTGAATACGTTATCGTTTCGTAGTTGCAAGTGCGTGAGATAGTTATTTATTTTGAAGTTACAGTGTGCACGGCATACACGTATTTCTAAGAATGTATAGAGTAGTTCGCTTATGCGCTCATTTCGAATTCCCGTTATATTTTTACCGTTCTATTGGGCTAATATTTATAAAAAATTCTTATTGAAATTTCGCAAGAATTTCACAAAAAAATATGGCTTCTGTCCTGCTATCTTCGACTAGTCCCCGTCGGTGCTCTATTATAAAAAAAAAAAAAAAAAAAAGAACTTTTGTTCGGATATCCCGATTACGAAACAAGAAACTATTAAGAACAAGAAAATCCGAACATTCAGAACTGACAAACCGAAAATTCATGAAAACAATGATGATTCTAATGATGATACTGATTCCGAAGAAGAGAGTTTTACGCTAGGCCCAACTTTCTGATTTTAATCCCATCAGAATTTTTTCGTCTTCCTTATTTCTGTTCCGTATTGATAAACGAATTATTATCGACTATCCTTCGCGCTCTATTCTTTTCATTTCCTCGAATCACCTTTCCTCCAATTTTTTAAAAATTATCTCCGACTCCTTGAGCGCCCTTCAGGTCATCTCCCTTTCCTGATCGTTCGTATGACACTTTGCTGTTCTCCGAATAATCCGTTCGCTCATTCATAATCTTTCCTCTCTCCATTCGATTAATATTGATTTGCTACAGGGTAGAACCTAGTCACTCGGGCATATTTCGTAATGAAGCGGCTAATTCCTTGGCTCGGGTTGCTGCTTCTCCTATCCTTCTTTTTTTTTTTTTTTTAAAAAAATTTCATCCGCTAACCTCTTACCGATATGTAAAAGTTTCCATATCAGATATCGGTATATCAGATATTTACGCTTCCTCCTTTTCTAATAATTATTCATTTCATCTGTGTCCGTTCAGCTTACTCTTCCTTCCTATTCACGGTTTCTTTTGTATCCTTTACCTGTTGTTTCCGTTGTCCCTTTTGGCCATTCTTTGCTGCCTTCCTCTAAATTTCGCTTTTCTCCGTTTTCTACCCGTATTATCCTCTCCATCCTGATGATGCGCAGTTATTTGCGACATCGATCATGTGTTCTTCCAGTGTTCATCTCTTTCTCTGGAGCATTTTGTATTACTATTTGTGTTGTGCATTGGACCTCCCACTCGTTATTGTGGTTCCTATAGCCTGTCCTTTCCTTGTCTAACTCATTATTCCTGCTACTTGTTCCTTTTTAGCAAAGATTTCTGATCGGATTAAAATTTAACCGACTTCTTTCGGTACTATTTGTTTCTGAAGGTCCCCTTGGTTGACGAGCCCGAGCAAAAAAAATAAAAAAAAACTTAAATGCCTGTCATCTATAAACCGAAGTTTTTTTTTTTTTTTTTTTTTTCCCTGAAGAAATCAGTATAAATATGGAGGGGGAGTATAAACATGATGTTAATTACAAAAGTCGTGATTTGAATAAACTCAAATATTTCCGATCAAAAATCTACGGTAAATGTAATTATAAAAGTACGTATGAAACTACGAAAGCAGAATTATAATTGGTAGTTTCCTTCTCTATCTGGAACGCGATATAAATCAAATCACAGCAGTATGCTACCCCGCTTTTTTCAAAACAAAGGTCGACTGATCTTTCATGTAGCTCTATATTTTTCTGAGACTCTTCGAAATTGTTAATAAAGCTCTAGAGATGCAACTAGTTGTGGAGAGAAAAAACAAAACGTGTTCAGCGGCAATCGCGGAAACTTTTGAACGGTTTTATGAGTAATTACGAAAAGTTACGTATCACGTTGGTTCATCAGATTATATGGACGAAACGTTAACAATAGCTACGTCGGTGTCGACTGAATGTCTTCAAGACCCAATAAATACGAGATTAAAATGCTCATATTAAGGCTATTTACAATTATTAACAGATGGCGTAGGTTATGCGACGAAAAAACGGTTCAAAAGTCCTATAGAGCCAGTAATTAAAAAAATTCAACCAACCGTTGGTAGCTCCAGAAATATTACTGTACAGTTTACCTTTATAGAACTAGCTGCAGAGTTATTTATACAACGATAAGAGAGAGGACAGAGCCGTGACTTTTGAACTGATCTTTATCCATCTCTTTTCTCCAATCCTAACTCCTTTTACCTTGCTATAAATCCCTCTCCACCCACTTCTTCCTGGTTTAATATTTTCCCCTGCATCGGCCGTTCTGTTATTTCTTCCATAATTCGTCTCCGCTTTAATCACAGTCTGCTTCCTGTCTCCCTCTTTCGTTTTAATATTGTTTAGTCTCCCTTATGTCCCTTCCATCCTCTTACCTTAAATTTGACCGGTAATGTAAATCACCTTCTATTCGAATGCTCATCTATCTCCTCAGAACGCGCAGTCCTTTATTCTAATTTGCTTGGCCTTGGTCTCCCGACCCCTTACCGTGCCCACTACATTCTTGCTCTTCCTTCTCCTTCTGTTATTCCTGTATTGGGGCTACCTTCATTTCTTCTGTTTCTAATCGCTTCCTGATATAACTTTTAAATCCTTACGTTTCATTATTTATTAGTCCTTTGTGTTGGCTAAATGTCCTGTGTTGATGCGCCCAAAAAATAAAAAAATATTTATACAACAAATAAGTATACATAAGTGTATATATATATATATATATATATATATGTGTGTGTGTATATTAAAAGGTGGAATAAAGAAAAAAGGAAACAAAAAAATCCGAATGATTTTTCTTTGCTACTGAAATAGCGGGAAATCAATTTTATTCGGTTAGTTATATTCCTAAACATTATCGTACTACTTCCTCTGAAATATGCATTATCAGAAAGGAGGTGCAATGAAACGAAATAAACCAAAAATAATCGGCTATTATAATAAAACCAAAGCAGGAGTAGTCATCGTATAAAGCTACATTTTATTCGGAAAGCCATATAAGATTAAACCTGAAAATGATAGTTCCCGGGGATATTTTAAACAATAACAAAAAAACACCTGTGAAAACGTTAAAGGGTGTTTATAATCAGAGAAAAAAAAAGGAAAATGCAGGTCCGTTCAATCATTACCTGTAGCAAACCACCTATCAATGTCGAAAACAGCTATGCGCAGTAATTGTTGCGACTAGGTGCAAGCAGGATTTTAAAAAATTTTCAAGGTTTCATTCAGTATTACTGTAATAATAAAATTGTTCTTGGTTTTTATTTGTGTTAAAATTTTTTTAAGCACCAGCTTAACGAAAACGAGATAAGTTAAATGACTGCAAATGATTTTTCTTTCGCGAACAGCGTTTTATCGATACACACATATCATAGAAGAGCTTAGCAAGCGACGGGAAAACATATATGTATATTTCGTGTTAAAAGATTGCAAATAAAAAAAACCATTTCGAAAACACGAACCGGCAAAACTATTCGAAGAGAAAGTACAATATTTCGCCAATAGAAGAATAAGAAAATATTAGCTGAAATGATGAATGCACAAGCGATTGACAAAGAAAGATAGATAATAAAGTAACGATAGTAAATAAAATAAACCGGTGACGTTTTGCCCGATATTCGATAGCAATCATTTTTTTTTCCACTGGTTTCGATTTTGCACTTTCGCTAATTGTTTCGCTGATGAATGTTTTTGGTTTTTTAAATGGACACATTTTTATTATCCGTAATCGGGTTTTCACTAAACTTATTCAACCGATGAAGGTTAAGTAGCGTCAGTGAAAATGTTATTAGCGAAATTACGTTGAACATTTGCCAGCTGAAAAAAGGAAAATATATCGAATAGATATATTTTTGACAAAGAATAAAAAAAAAAAAAAACGCGAAAGGAACGTTATACCGAAAATTCAAATTGTCCCATTACGGGAGACACATAATCCTGGAAAATAATAGACTAAGATATTTTATTTCTTAGAAAGCTTTATTTTCGATTGATAGTATACCTCGTTTTTTTTTTTTTTGGTTCTTTTTTTGTTTTTTTGACAGGGTTTGTATTTCTATGTTATTAAAAAGAACAATTTTATGCTGACGAGTGGAAGCATTATATTTTTGGAAAGCTCAAACTTTTATTTAAGGGCATTCAAGACAAAAAAAAAAAAAAAAAGGTTCATTTATACTGAAATTGATAACATTTTTTTTTTTTTAAATTGTTTACTCTTGAAGCATTCGTAATAAAAGGTAGACATAAATACAGTGAACTCGTTCAATATGGAGATAATAATTAAGATGTCTCCGTTTTTAATATAATTTTCATTAAATTAAGCAATATCATCAGGGCTGGTTGTCATTTTGTGAAAGAGAAATGTTTACAATATGACCTTCTCCAATGAATATTAAATTAATCATAGTTACCAATACAGATAGATATAAATCAGGGGCGGATCCAGGAGGACATTTTGAGGGGAGGGGGAATTATGTAATTACATAAAATCTTCTACAGTAGGCAGTAGATTCGAGAAATACCCCTTGTTTCATAAATAAAAAAATCAAATAGCGACCTTTATAGAAATTCATAAAAAAGGTTTTAAATATACGTAATTATTACAATTTTTAATTGTAACTTTTGTCTTATATTTAGGGGTGAAAAATAAAAAACCGAAATTATAAAATTCTAGCTGAGATGGTAGTTTAGAAATAGTAAGATATTCGACTTTACTTTATTATGTTTGTTAGTAATCCGATCCGAAAATTCTCTTTGTTCGTGAGCAAGTTTAAATATATATATTTCTCATTGAACTCTATTTTAAATTAAAATTACAAAATAAAAATTAAAAATAAGCAAAAATGGCAAAAGATCGACGACGGTTGTGTTTAAAATAGAATAAAGTTAGGAACAATAATAGTTTTACTAGAAAATAGTATTAAATATTAATTATTAAAATCCGTAGGTATAATACAAATCTTTTATAGTGTAAATTAAGTTTCTCTGTTATAAAAAATTTTGTCATAAAGGCTTTGTGATTCTTTTAGGGGAAGATGTCCCTTAACCCTTCCCGTCGATCCGCTACTGTATATATATATATATATATATATATATATATATATATATATACATATATATATGTATATATATTTTTACTTGTCCGAATAAGAAGATATATGTCGCAAAAGTAGAATCAATCGGCCAAATAATTTCGCCTATTTCGCTATTTATTCTGTGCAATAGTCAATTTGGAATTTCAAGGAGCATTTTAAGCCGATGAAAATCATTTGAAATTGTTTGCAGGAGAAAAAAAATCTTTCATTTGTGCATCTCGCTTTTTACAAATTTCTTTAAACAATATCCCCGGTAATCGTAATTTCGCTTGAATAATAGAGTATTCCGTGAAAGGAAATCCGAATAATTAATTTCTTAAAAAAGTTACCCCATACACATCGCATGAGGTTTTAAGTCGCTAAATCAGCTTTGCCCCTATGAGGTTTTTTCTTCAGCATTAAAGTTACCTTTCCCGACGATACTTTAGACAATATGTAACATTCGGCTATTTATATAGAAGCTTCTCCTACTTTTTTAACCTCAAGCTTACGTACTCTACGAAGAGATCTCAAACTGACAACAAAATCATTTCAGTCTTTTTCCTTTTTTCATTTTTCTTTACACAATTTACCGCGACTTTCAAAACATTCAAAATCGTCAATAACACCTCAATATTAATTAATATAACGATACAAAAATCAACGAAAAAAGTGTGTCACTATTATTTACTACGGAAACTATGGAGAAAAAAAAAAAAACCTCGCAACCTTTTCTCCGATAGGATGGAATAAATTTCTAGCGATGATAAATTTGAAAATAACGGATTGTATGGTTACGGATAAAATTAAATGATTATTACGGGGTGCCGGTGTTTTGTCGACAGCTAAAATATTTCCGTTTAGCTTAAATTATTATTCGAGTCGATTATTTAAATTCAGCCAATGAAACAAGTTATTTTTGACGAAGCTGGGAGCGACAGTTTCGAATTTCTGCCTCATATTTTGATATTTCAACAATTTTACAATTTATTTCGAGAAAAAAATTTAAAACATTTTTACATATCTGTGATGAATTAAATCAGAAGCTTGTTTCAAAATTCAAAAAAGTCACCTATCGCTCGCATTACAAACCAGCATTTAGTAACTCGTTTATCCTACCAGTTTATAACGTTCGAGAAGGAAACCACGTTGTAACCCCGGCGGGGGCTATTTTGACGAATTTCACGCGTAGCAAAAGAGAGACGAGGCAACGAAATAGTGTTCAACATTTCAGACATAACAAAGAAGACTACTCTAATCGTGGAAATCAACGTGATTATATGATAAAATAATAAACATCTATTAAAAATAAGTGACGGCACTTAATGCGCGTGTAGATTATGGCTGGAAACGATTGCTCGGGAATAATTCATTTTCAGCTAGAACAACACAAACGAAACACCAATTACCGATATTTTTACCTGAAAACCGCGACCTGGATAATGGTTGTTCATCAACGCAGCTTGTACGAAACACTTCTCTGTTACAACTTCCGATTTTTAAAAAACAATCGTTTTGGTATATAAATTGTAGGTGTTCAAGATGTAAACATATTTTACTTCGATCGAGGTAATACCGGGGCAAAAAATTAAAAAAGCAAAACTTCCGTCGTACAAAAACCTTTTATTTTTTTACGTCACACGATTTCTTATATTTCCCCCCCCCCCCCGCATTGTGAAATAATACGCAGTGTATACATTAACACTTGGGGTACTATGTTTCAGTGTCTGGTACAATTCGTACAAAATCTACGCGTAGAGCAGAAAATCGGAAAGAAATATCTGAGAGAGAATAACTTGGGGCCATTTTCAGGGTTAACATTTAATTTCATTATATATTCGAATTAAATCAATAAAAATAAAGGAATATGAAATTAGCGAGCAAATAATGGGTATGTCTAATTAATTCTTATAGAGCCGCTTGCATTTCGTGAGAACATGATAGGTCCAATTTAGTTAGACAAACATACAAAAAGTCGGTTAATAGAAGTTTATAAAAAAATGTCAGGAACGAAATTGTTACAGAATCGACAGCAAATTCTATCGGATTCGGATAGAAAAAAAATCGCGAATGTGCTCAAAATCGGTTTTTTCCCGTTTTTCTATTAGAAATAATTACTTGATAAAAAAAAAATTATATATCTCGTTATAGATCTTTAAAATGCGCGAACAAGAGTGTCTTTTTGTTTGAAATCGGTTTATAAAAAATATAAACTGCAAAAAATAGCGAATTATGAAAAATGAATTTTACGCGGCTTCTAATTATAGTATCGAACTTTTTCATTATTTAAACTGCATAATTCCCATAAAAATTTGGCTTCTTGGTATTCACAAGTTTTTGCAGGATTAGCAATGAAATGTTATAGTAGAGGTCGTTGAAATCCGCCCCCCCCCCCGATTTGTTAATAATAGTGTTCTAGAGCAAAAATTCAAAAATGATTCGATTTTGAAAGAGTTGCTCTAATGTCGACTTTTCATAAAAAAGTTTTTTAGTTGTATATTCCGTAAACGGTGTCGGAAAAGGTGTAATTTTGCGCTTTGAGCGGACGCGTTAGCGCTCAAAGGAGAAGTGCTCCGGCATAGTGTGGTGAGGGGAAAGATAGAAATGTTACCGAACTTTGGAAGCGTTAAAAGTATGAATTTTTCAAAAATGCGCGCGAAGGCGGTCGCCCGAGCTGCAAAATTACACAGTGTTTTTGGCACCGTTTTTGAACTACGCAACTTGCAACTAAAAACTTTTTATGAAAAGTCGACATTAGAGCAACTGAATATCAAGAAACAAAATTTACAATTTAAATAAAGGAAAAGTTCGATACCGTAATTAGAAGCCGCGTAATTCATTTTTCAAAATTCGCTATTTTTTGCAGTTTTTATTTGTTTTTTTTTTGTTTTTTTTTTGGGTATTTCAATTAAACAGAGACATTTGTTCGCATTTTAAAGATCTATAGCGAGGTTGTTTTTTTGTTTTTTTTATTATTCATTATTTTTTTCTAATGGAAAAAAACCGGTTTAGCGTACATTCGCGAATTTTTTTTTATGCGAATGCCTTAAAATTTGGTTTTAATTTAATAAAACAATTTTATTCCTGACATTTTTTTTATAAATTATCTCGCTGAAAACTTTCCTTATTAACCGACTTTTTAAAAATCGAGCTAAAATTTGACAATGCTACTAGACTATCAGTAGTAGACGCACGAAAGTCGAGCCGGCATTTAAATTTTATCCTCGGCATATCGAGATTTCCAAAAACCCGACTACTCAGATATTGAATTTAGGTTAAGCGTCCGATACTTTTTATTATTAGCATTAATCAGAACTCTCTGCGGTGATTCCGATTGATTCGGCACTCTGCGTATAAGAAACGGATGGTCCCATGAGTTTCGTATTATCGCTCTCATTGAACGGCTCATCACCGATAATTCGGTAGATTTTCTGTTTACAGTAGATATTTGTTTCTTGGTCCTTTTTGGCGTGTATTTTAAGGATATTTTTCTGATATGTGTAGTAGTTTGTTGATTCGTCCGATTCTAAATAATGTTTCATTTTTAAATATATATGTTGTAAATTATTTCATCGTTTGAATACTTCTCTTTGCAAGGCAATGTTGCGCAACGGGGGAACAGCTGGCAACCGTATCTCTTAAGATGTAGCGTCCGTGTTCAAAGACGTCCCATAAAAATACGCCTCAATAAACTTTTCTCACTTTTGAGATCGTTAATTATTAAGGAATCCCCCCGTTTTCCCTTCTACTTACTAAATAACGAAATTCTTCAACTTACTTTGTCGCGAGCTATTCGGAGTAGGAAAAATACGATTATCATTATGAACGTTGTGTGCACTACAGATACACTAATACGGCCGATGAATGAAGAGTGGTCAATCGACGAAAATAGATTTATCCTCCATTGGAGTCCTTAACAAAATTAAATATCTCGAAAATGGGGAGAGTTTGTTGAGACGTATTTTTATCGGACGTTTACGAACACGGAAGCTACATCTTAAGAAACGGTTGATTTAAAAATGAAACATTACGTTATCTTAAATAGGTCGCGCGCGCAGCTGGTCAGACTCAATAATTTCTGCATTCGTTTTCTGTTTAATTTTCGTTTCTTATCTATCGATATGTTTCTTCTTTCGCGGTTTTCGCTCGAGTACGACCGATTTAGCTTAGCGCAAAGTCCAGTTAGATCGTTCGCCTTTATTATTCGGTATCGAGTAGAGGACTGATTTCGTGGGAAAATTTCGGCCTTTTCCTTATTTTTCATATAAGAAGCAGAGTGTCGGTTATTGCGTAACCGTTCACTGGCAACTGGTTACTGTTTCGACGACGATCAGTTTCCTTTGACATTTTATTGCGTTAGCGTTGATAGAGCGCCTAGGTTAAAGGCCATTTCTGCAGTTATTTATAGCGGGTAATTTGAAAGAAAGGGTACTCGGTGCGGCGAAGAACGGGGAACGGAATAGAATGAAAAGGGTTCGGCCGGCGGAGAGGCGACGACAAAGGAGATTTGGTGTAACAGTTATAGTGTCGTGTGTGGGAGTCTATCTTTTTGCCTGCTTATGAATATATTTCTCGGAAATGATAGCCGCAGTCTTTTCGGCCGGCAGCGTGAAAGAAGCACTGAATAAATTTCGCGCAGATATTGAAGGACGAGACATGAATAAAGGCCGGAAAATCGGAGATGGAGTCATAAATTTAGCTGAGCTGGTATAATACGCGGGCTATGTACTTTTGTAAAAGAAATATATCTGCGAAATAGGACAAGCTGGCAAAAAAGCCGGCGCCGCGATGGGGAAACAGGAACGAGCGAACACTGGAAACATGCTAAGCTAAATCCTTCGTCTTGAATTTGCAGGTTATCGCGTATATCTGCCGAGCATGCACGCAAGAGATACTTTTATACGTGTGTTGCACAACGGATGATACGATGCTTCGTTATGTCATCTAGTTAACCTCGAACAGAGTACAGCAGCTTTCAGGAAGAATTTCGACTTTTAAAGTCGAATAGCATCGCCGAGATGTGCTCCCGCTTCAACGTAAAGTTGTCGTCATTTGCTGAATACCCTGAAAATGTCTTTCCTACCTCTCTTTAATGTCTTTAGCTATTATCGTTATAGAATTGAACTATTTCTGCTGTCTTGGCAAGCGTTTTTTTTTTTTTTTTTGTTTTTGTTTATGATCTCTTCCTCGTTTTTTTTTTTTCTTTTTTTTTTTTACCTTGCGACTTCTAGCATGCAGTTTAACTCTCGCAGTACATGTACAGCGAAAACAATTTCGTAACGTTATCTACTTCACGTGTATAAATCTTTGAAAGGATATTACGCCAGCGTAAAATACTTTTTTTTTCGCCGATGCGACCAGAACAAAGAAAGGTATTCGTGCGAATTGATGAAGTATTTTTAGAATTTCAGAGTATTTAAGGAAAAGGATATTGTCGATGCCGCGCGTCGTACGGTCGCAGACAGTTTTGTTGTATCGTTCGAGCCGTCATTTAATTTCAGTTCAAGCGAATAACTACGAAAGACTCGATCGGCTGTTTAGAAAAGTTTTTATAAAAAAATATTAAACCGCTTTGCCAGTTAAAAATTGAGAACAACATTGTTATCCATTTTTCTTCGAACATTCGGCCTCGGTCACCGAGAAGCATCGATGCTGTCCAGCCTGCGACAGTCATTCACAAAATGTCGTTTTTGTGGAAGCTTTTGCCTTTTTCTAAACGCGTAACTTTCTCTGTGCATCTGCAGTTAGTTCAAAGCAAGAGACCGGACCCGTTCGTTGTTGTGCAAATTTATTTCTATAGCTGTTTCATTTTCGGACCGATAGAAACAACTTAGCAGACCTCGATAGAAATAATTTAACTGCGCGCCGCACCGAAAATATGTGTAAACATGGTCGAAAAACAACGTCAACTTGTTACAAGGTCAAGTTTTTTTCTGTTTTTTAATTTATTTCGTTACATTTCAAAACCGTGTACGGGCTGCCACGTTAAATCCGCTGCTTTCTTTACCGTCTCTACCATTGAACTAATAGAGTCTTACGTTCTACTGTGCACGTCTCCGGCAACGTTCCTTTTCCAAATGTCTGATTACTTTCGACACCCCCCCTCCCCACCCGCCGGTGATCAGCGTCTTCCAAGCTATTTTCTCTTACTTTACCACATTCTCCTTAATCGTCAACAACTTTCTCGCACTCCATTGCAACCATGCCGAATTCCGCTACGAAAGATTCCTTTTGGCTCACGTTGCCTGTTTCGCTGAAATTGCTATTTCTAAAACTTATTTAGCCTTGCAAAAAGGTTCTCACATTAAATTTCGGTCAAATATCTACAATCGCCCCCCCCAACAAATGTTTACCTATCTATCGAATCCGAGCCCCCCTCACCGTTTAATGATTTTTCTTCCTTTGTCACTCTTACCGTTTACGCTTTAATCGTATTTTTCTTCTATCCAAGCTGCTATTTTCAACCTAATTACGAAGACATTTCCTCATGTTCTTTGAATGCCGATCGCTTATTATAATTTTTTATTTCTTGGACTTTCTAATAATCTTTATTTCGCCTCTTAATCTTGTTCGTTCCCTGTCCTATGGTTTCTTTCGTTCTTTTAATTTATTATCCTTATCAGTATTTAACTGATTCTTCTTCTAATTGCTTTTGTCCCGTGTTGATGCGCCCGAAAAAAAAAAAATAAATGTTTAAAGCTTTAATATTCGCTCGTAATAAATAAATTGCGGCGGAAACGTTAAGCAAATAAAATTCTTCTTAACGCAGGTGTAAATAAATTAAATTAAAAATCCGTTGTTAATTGTTTCATAATCCGCCCCTTATCAGTTTTCAACTTGGAAAATGTTCGATGTAGAATTCTTAAAAAAAAAAAAAAAAAGATACTTCATCAATAAAAGGCGATCAGTTTTTAAAAAAGAAAAACCCAACTTTAAACATTTGTCAATGTAGAGCAATAAGAATAGAACAACTTAATATATTTGCGCACGTACTTTTAAAAGTCCAACACGGTGGTGTAAAAACGAGGTTTATAGTCAAATTGTGTTTTATTAATTTTCTGAACTCGTTTTTTGTTTTTTTTTTTTTAAATCACGAGTAATTAATATTCAGCGAGAGTAAGCTGTTTACGATGCGTAATTAATTTTCGGCTACTTCACAGGAGGTTTTGGGAATAATGCTTGTTACTTAACTAATTTCTTAGTTCCGATTAATTTTCGAAAGATCGCGTACTTGTTTACGCCTATTTATTGCGATAATAGTATAATTTTTAGATGATAAGAAAATTTTTTTTTGAACTTATCGAAAAATGATTTTATAGTTAATACTTAACATCCCGCTTCCCCAGTTTAAAAGTTTATTTATAAAAAAAAAGTTTTCAATGAATAATTTTGATTTTCTAAAAATAATAAACCGGCCAATAAAGTGTGTGCACTCGTGAAAGAATTCATGTTAAAAAGTTAAATCGGCACATTAAGTATTTATTGTAATAATTTTAAGTTTATACTAGCGCAAAACTTGTATAAAATATTGAAAAAGTTTTTCCCTCCATAATTAATTTTTTCGGAATATCCTACTACAGCAGCGCTCATCAAGTAGTTATCCTGCGAAAATCGGTCAAGTTTCAATATTTTTACCGTAAAATGTTTAATGTGTTTTTTTTTCAAAAAGAAATTAACAAAATTAAATCGAATACACTCTTAATTACTTCACTTATCTGTTTCGGAAATTCTGCGAAAATTTATTTATTTAATTTTTTTTTCTTTCTTTTGAGCGCGTCAGCTTCGGACATTAACCCAGCTAGAGTGAAGTTATGCAATTTTCAATGTGCCAACTGAAAAACACCACTGCCACTAACCAATTAGGTCGCGCGAAAATTTTTCTTACAAATAATAAATTAAATCGCACTTTTAGCGAATTTATAAGATTATTATTAAATATTAACTATTTCTTTGACAACGGCGAAAGTAAAAGGATGTTTTTCAACATTAGAAGGGACAAAAACTTTCTCGCGAAATCAATAAGATCCGTAAGTTTTTGTCGTGTTGTAGCAAAAGACAATTTTAATGTCAAGCAATTATACTATACACAAATGTAGATAGCATATGGAGTTGATTATTCGATTAAGAAAATGATTTTTAAATAATAATAAAGTTTTAAATTTCGAACCTATGTTTAATTGGGCTATATGCCGCTCTTTCAAATTAGGATTTATTTCTTATTTACATTCAGGTGGCTTGATTTTATTAATGTAAGGTTTCGTCAAATTTTCCGCAATTTTTCGGTTGTTTAAGCGTTTTTCGTTATTAACTTTGGATATTTCCCAGGTGGAAAATTCAGACTTTCACGGCAGCAATTGTATATTTCAAAATGCAGTAGCAAAATTTTGCGCCTAAAAAAATTTGCATCAGCCGAATATCTTACGTATTACTCTATTTATTGCATTTAAAAATGTGAGATCAATTTGAAGAAATGCACGTTCATATCGCGGTCTTTCGGTACATTTTTCGCATCTCTTTTTATACTAGCGATTTAAATTATTACACGCAAAACATAATTTTTACGCTGATTCAGTTTTACGTAAATAGTCGATCTTTATACGATTCGTAGTAGTTTTTTGTCTCTTTTGAACTCGCTCTACCGGAAATTATTTGGTATTTCAACATTCGCGGCCGCATGCAAAATTACGAAATTGGAAAGAAGTGGGGGCCTTTGCCGGAACCGGCAGGATTTCTCTTCAAGCAGGTGAGATTAAAAAGATTACTTTATCGGAAAATTCGCTTTTCAATTAATTCGAAATAAATTTTTACAGAATTTTTAGCATAAAATTTATATTGAAAATTTTAAAAGTCGCATTAATAACGTCCGAAGGTGGGGACATTCCTTCTTTTTTTTTGTTCGTTTCGTAAAGATATTTGTCAATTTCCACGTGCGCGTACCGAACCAACCTTATTTTTTACCGCTTTTTGATTTCTTTTGTTTTCTTTTCCAAATTTTCAGCCGTAACAGCTCAACACCCTTACCCGGTCCCCTTTTTGTCACATTCACCGAGTTACGTGTAAATTACACGACATTACACATGTAAGACAACTGACGAGTTCGCCAAAAACCGCCTATTTACAGTTTTCATTGAGACGAAAGACGTGCGCCTTGTTACAGGTGAATTGTTTTTAAGAAAATCTGTTCTATCAAAAGCGCTCTGGAGAATGGCCTACGGCTGGCAACCGTTTGTGTTCTTGACGGAGTGCTTGTCAAAGAATTTACCATCGCGTCAAATATTCACGGCGATCAATTTTCGGCTTTCATTTTTCTTTTTTTCTTCTTCTTCTTTCTCTTCTTGCACACCTATTAATTCGTCATGTTGATTTTACCTGTTTGTTCGTGTCCCCGGTACCCGTTTTTTCTATGCAGTCCAGCCGAACTCGTGACATTGTTTACACGAGAGTCCGTGTTCCATTATCCCGCCTGATGTTAACAAGACACCTCCTACTGTCCGTTTTCTGATGATATGATGGATGTGTAGCGTGAAATTTGCTACATAATTTAGAAATGTTCGACACGACAATGTGTACAGCCGCAGCATGTTGAACGTTTGATCGCGTCACAGCGTACGTGTGGTCTTGTAACCTGTCGCCGATGACGTATGCTTCTCACAGTTATGTACATTTGTCGATATTTCGGATTGCGAAAGAGTTCGCTGAATTAAGTTCATCTCAACTGCATGATATGTCTTGCAAATCGACCAAGTAGCAGAAAAAGAAACAAACAAACAAAAAAGAAACATCTAACGTGCTATTATTAATACTAAGCGCACTATTATACATATAATGCGTGAAGTGAATCTTTTAATAAGTGACACATACCCTGACGACCTAGCCGCTTGTTTCACGTGAGTTTTGAAAACACACACACACACACACATCTTTATTGTATTCTTCGAACAAAATTGAATCGATTCTCTAAGCTCTTGAAACAATTAGCCAAATTCTATACAGTATTTTATAATTCTTATGTTTGAAAATCCGACCACATTCCCTTATTTTGTTATATGCAACGTACGAATTGATTTAATCGATTTTAGCAGATGTTACTGCTAGTTCATTGAGTATGGTACTTTTCTGTACAAAACAAAGCGTCAGCTAGATTTTTCGCTAACTCTAGCCGAAGCACATATCTACTTTTTAATTTTTCGAAGACAGATTGTTGTTGCTTCATAATTATACTTTAACTCAACTTGATCTCGTTCAAAATGGTTGCCTTCTCCATCAAGCATTAAAATTCGAAAATCTATTCCTCCCCCTTATCCATACTGAAATATTCTTCCATTATTTATTCGAAAAAATCTTATCGGAAATTACTGTTCCTCCCACATTAAACGTTTGCCTTCTTCCTTATTTGTCCGGATATTCCGGAACTGAAAATACAAATTTTATCTCTCAGCTCTGTCCGCCTCCTTCACTTCTCATTATATATATATATATATATATATATATAACTCGGCCATTTTGGCCTCGCAGTGCCCCTTGACCCGTCTTGATTTTATTTATGTCTCTTTCTCTTCTATACTTTGTATAAAATGATCAGAATTTACAACGTAATTCTTACTAGCATCAACACAAAAAGAAAAACAAAACATAATCACAAAAATCCTATCCTAACATTTAACTTTCATTACATAAAATTAAGATATTGTTTCATTACATTTTTCGTTACATAAAATTGTGACATTTTTTAAATAACAATAACAAAAATCTTATAAAATATAACAAACGTTACATAAAATTGGGACATTTTTTCGAATGGGGGATAGCCTAAGAATTACGTTGTAATTAATATACATATATATATATGTACGTATGTATACTCGCAATAAGCTTCCATACAGTTCCTTCAATTTATCATTTTTCCTTTTTTTCGATAGCTCATTTTCTCCTGTTCCTCTTGAAACCCGGAAACTATATAACCTATACTCTCTCCTACCTAATCACTTTACACATTCTACACTACTGGCTCTAAAGACACGGAATAATTTGTACTTTTTATCCTTTTCTTAATTATTCTAAATCCTTTAAGCTTTTTCGCTTTCGTTTCAGTCTTCTATGCCGAGACATTGCTGGACTTGTGTGCAATGTTCATTCTCAAATCTTTCGTTTCCCAAAATTCGCAAAACGAATCGCACTTCTTCTTCCTTCTTCCTCTACCGGTTTTGCAATTTTCCCCGTGCGTTCTGTGCTGACCTGTTTTTCTTTCTTGTTCAACCTAAATTGTCTTCTTACGCATTCCTAGACTCCGGAATTAGTCAGCTGATCATTTTTATCTTCTTGTGCCGGCAGGTTGCTTAGCTCATTCTAAATTACGACTCTTGTTCCTGCGCATTTTTAGCTCCTAACTCATTTTACCTGTCCGTTCAACCATCTCTTCCTGTTTGCAATATCTCGACTTTCTTCTTCTATGCGACACTTTTAATCTTCCTGCGATCCGTTTCCTTTTTGCATATGGATTGCCACCCGGTTATCGCTTTCCCGTTTCGATTCTCTTCACAGCGATCACGTTATGCGTGACCACCTTGATCCTATCTTATTTGATCTTCCCGTTCGGTTGAATAATTTTACTTCTTCTTTGCTAATCGGTCTGCTCCTTGCAACACTTCGTTCATTCTCGTCGCTGCAGTCGACAGAGATTAAAATATATCAAAATATTCCCCCATCTTTAACCGGTACGATGATAGCCGATGTTGTTATAACCGATTTTCATTGCATATGATCAAATGTTCATATCTAGCTCGAGAACAATAACTTCTAAGCTTTTATTTTTTTGGGTAGGGCGTGAAATGGAAATTAGTCCTGGAATAAAGAAGATTCAGATCATTATGCGATCGGAGAGAGTTGGTATGAACGAAAAATGAAGTCGTGGATAACAGATAGAAAGGAAACATCGGACATAACGGGAGACGAACCGGGTGTTACAACAGTTACCATTTCCAAACAAACATCTCTATGAGTTACCTTTTTTCCCCCGTAGACGAAAAACTTTTTGATACACACTCGAATATTGCGTAATTTACTTCCGGTTCATCTCATTCGTTGCGAATTGATACCGCGACCGTCTGAGACTCGAATGGAAAATTTCGTTTCGCATTTCGAACGTAACATTTCAGAAAGCATACAAAAATGAAGAGATTAAAAAAAGCTAATCAGACATCTCTGGGGTTTCTTCTTTAAACACTTTTTAAAAATACGTTTGAAAATTATTTTGGGCGTCTGAGTGTGATCGGCATACGCGGAATTTTATGACAAATATGATACATAAAACACTTGATTGTTTGGACCTGGTCATTGGCAGATACACAAACACACGCAGGTATCACAACTTTTGATGAATAAATAAGCGCGGACATGCAGCAAGCCGTGATATTTTCTATCCGAATCTTCTGCGCTCTTAAAGTCGTCATTATCGGTAAACGAATAAAAAGTGTTTCTCTTGGTTAGCTGGTCCGATCGAAAATAAATAACGCCGTAATACGGTTGCGTTTCATGGCTGGCTGCTGAAATTTGTTCTCAGAACGAAAATGGCTTGTGATGTTCGCGCGAAGCCTGTATAGCGAAAAGTGTGAACTTGTTCGTCGCGGGGACGAAATGGCAAATATAATAATAATTCCCAGCGCAGCGAAATGGACGAAGAAACGAAAGTCCGTTGGCGTGGTTGCCACAAGCCTCCGTAGCACAGAGTAAATAAAGTGTGTCGTCCGTACGAGATGTAGGAGAATGCGTTTCATTAATTTCTCGTGTCACCGGCGCCGGGTGTCGAATTATGAAAAATTCCGATAAAGCAAACAAGCTTAGTGGCAGCGGAAGCGGGAGCACCGGGGAATGCAAGGAATGAGCACGTACTGGGGGCATATGGAAAAATGTGTGGAAAAAAATAAATATTTTGAACCTAGCGGCTCCTTGCCGAGGAGCGGGCACGGGTGGAGTTGGGCCGAGGTTATGTGGCCGTGGATATCATCGTGTTAATATTCATCGTTAACAATGGAAAATGTGTGTATATTAGGAGTAGCGGCTGGTGTTTTGCTGTCTGCACCGATGCCGTAGCTATCATTCCGTCTGCGAGTTTCCCGACGCAATATTTTCTTCTCCAATTTTTTCCTTCCTTTTTATTAGTTCGGAACTTTTTTCTTCCTCGATGGGTCCTGCTTACATTGTTCTCGAGAGCTCCGGTATGCGGATAATGTACTGCCGACGGCAATAGCTTGATCATCATTTTTCTTCCATCGGGTGACGTAATTTGACGGCAGATTCGAACGTATCTATTGAATTTAAACAATTCTCCGAACACATTTGCCGGGCCCCCTTCGTCGTTCCGCCGAGAGAGGGTCGCGAGACTTTCGGCCAGTGACTTATTGAGATGATATAGCGAGGCCGTGCCTACATGTGTGCCTGTGTGTAGGTACGGGCGCGCGCGCCAGTTTTGTAATCCCTTCTTGTTTCGAAGCTGCGCGCCAGATATTAATCTGCGGACGAATGGCGATTTTAATTATTTTTGTTTTTTCCATCGCCGTTTGTCTACTCTGATTGACACGTCGGTAAACATAATAACATCATCGTCGCTAATCCATTCTCTGCCAACGATCTCGGCTAATTCTTACTCCTTTGGACAGCGTGTGCGTCGACACGTGCCTTCCGCTCGTTGATAAATTCAAATCCGAATACGGCGATAAATGAACGGGGAAAAAAAAAACACCACAAACGACGCCCAGTCTTATCAGAACGGTTGCAGCGTTTCAGAACCGACTCCGTTTCCAGTTCAAATTAACTTGCGCCAATTACCTTCATACATACATACATATATATATAAATATATATATATATATATATATATATATATATATATAAAATATATGTATATATATATATATAAAATATATGTATATATATATATATAAAATATATGTATATATATGTATGTATTCGCTCCTATGAAAATCGCAGTGAACTCTAGTTTCGGGGAAGTGAATGCTTTTGCGAGCCGATTGCCGCCACGGGGTTAAAAATTTTAGGTATTAAACTTTTTTCATCGAATAATCTGTTTTATTTCTGTTTTTCCCCTCCGATTATAATTAAATGTGCCTTTTAAAAAATTTATCGTCTCGCACCGGAAAAATTTTCCGCGTGTTGTATAAAACACCTCTATAAATTTTGTACAAATTTTCTCTTTATAATTATCTCGGTCAGTTTTAACGAAAGCAACATGTTTAATTAAAAATCTTCTTTTTAATGGAAAAGAGAAAAAAAAATTATTATTTATCGCGACAAAAAAACAGCTACCGAATTTATATTTTTTTACACCACTCTTATGATTAAGGTCAAAAAAAACAACAAAAAAACAAAAACAACAAAAAAGCCTGTAACATTTAACGTTTCCGTGTCACGCTTAAAATACATTTATTTCATTTTGCGAAGCGTGACGTGGCTTCTGAAATCCTTCTATAAAAATTATCGTACATCATTCGGGATTTTTCCATGACCAGATCGGAAGGATAAAGTTTTTATAGATGAACCTATTATATATATGCAGCTTTATATTATTACTACCCGTTTAAATCTTTACAAATATCTTTCCTTTTAATCGGCCCGAAATCATCGTGCCTTAGTGATTATTTAATTGGACACTTTTAAAACCGGAAGAAAATTCGTTCGCCGGTATACGGACAGGCAACCATGAGTTCTCGATGGTAATTATTTATTTTTAGTTTGCCTAAAATTTATATTTATCGTAGTAAACGTTTTATTTAAATTTTTTCATTCACTTTTTTCGAACGTATTTTTTTAAAAGAACTCCGAAATCTTCCTCAAGAATATCAGTTTATTCGCTGCATCGCAAGAAAACCGGTTTGCTAGTGTGCACTTAACGTTAGAGCAAGAAACATGTGTAGAAGACGCAAAAAATCAACTTTAATTCCCATAATTAATGACCACATCATTCTGTGCCGGCCGGGTTAATATGAAAAAAAAAAAATGAGAACCTCTTGAAAAACCGTTACCTTTCTAAAATGCTACAATCGTAAATTATCATTATTTTTTATTTTTTTTTGAAATATGCAGATCTGGGGGGGGGGTGACAATGTTATTCTACGTCGGGGATAATAAAGCGCTATGAAATATGTAACGTTCTTCTGTTGCCTTTTTAATAAAACGATTATACTTAACATTTCTGTGTACACATACTAGGTAAAGTAAAGTAAGTCCCATATATACCCTTGATAAGGTATCATGGATTGTGAAGTTAAGCTTTCCACATAATGGTACTACTAAGTCCAACAGCACTGTATAACGAAAATATTTCGCTTTAATAAATTCATTTTTCAGCGATGATGCAGTATCGGGACCAAAAGTTTGTTTTCAGTACGAACAATGTCGAATAATGACGTGGTCAGTTAAAACAACTCTCAACAGATTTAAAGAAGGAATGGTTTTCATGGTTGTCGAAGAGTTTTCCATTTTCGGTAGAAACCACGTTGAAAGAATTCATCATTAACTCTAACGTTCTCCGATGATGAACAGTGTAATCTGTTTCGAAACGTTGTTACAGTTAATGATGAATTCGTTTAACGTGGTTTTCCACGGAAAATGGACATGTAGAGAACTCTTCAACAATGAAGAACTAATATTTAATCGTCCAGGGACCTTTTCTTTTTCGAGAAGTCCAAAGAACAGAGTTTATATAGAAATAAATTAGCTCAGATTTATTACTTTTTATTCACTAGTTTCACGAACAATAGTTATACAATTTAGGTAGTTGTGAATGTGTCGCTCGAGCTTTTACCTGGACCGTTTTTAATTTTTAAAGCGGATGTTGCCTCAGCGCGCGGTCGAATGCTTTCAGCAAATCGAAGAACACGCCATAAAAAAGTGACGTCAACGACGGAAGGCAGACACACACAATTTGTCTTTGAAGATTCAGTAAATGATTATTTTGATCTTCGATCTCTAGCTTAAATAGGAAATAGGATTTCACTGGAAGAAAATGCAGAAGTCGCCCCTATTCACACCGTCTTCTCTGTAGTCTTAATGCAGAGAACTGGTATGTCGATTTGTAATTTTCAACTTGGATATCTTTACTCCTTTCTACGGATGGGAATAATAGTAGAGTAACCTTTCCGGCATTAGAAATGGGGCTCCAGAAGTCCATATCTCATTGTAAATATTCAAAAGGAATACCCTATCGTTTTCGATATTAAAAGTGTACGGAATTTTTAACATCACACCGTGTGAATATCGTGAATTATTTCATCACGAAATTTCAATTTTTTTATGTATCATAAACTGTTAAATTCTCTTTTCATTAACAATCGATTTATTAAAACTCTTTTTTTTTTCCCCCTACCCTGGGCGCACCAGCGAAAAAACTCCTATCGGTTATGTTGCATGTTATCGCATTTTATACCACTTTGAGAGATAAATAAATAAAAAAGAAAAAGAAAATAAATTGATTAGAACTCGGAAAAAGAAAGTCGTCGAGTCCATAATGAGAGGGAAACAAAAAATGAAAAATTCTTAAAGCGGATATAAGGAGTCGGACAAAGAAAGGCATCGAGCATTTTTGTTTTTCTTTAAGTGAAACTTTATAGATATGTGTTTATCAGAACCACAGATCTCCCCATTTGGTTCTTACTCTCGGTAAATTTGGTACTAATAACCTTAAATCGAAGTTTGGGAAAACGCGCCTTTGAAGTTTCACTTCTGCCCTATGAGGCACATTTCTTTTTTTAGTACTACAAATGCATGACGTAAGTAATCGCAAATTTCTGCACTACACACTATCCGCTGTGATAGTTTGGAATTTCGTTTTAATAGCTGGCACAACTCTTTATATGAATCCGTAGTTGTTTACCTTTTTCTTTTATCTGCTTTTTCCGCACAAAGTGAATGATGACCTGAATACTTAGCATTGTCTAAAGACAAATTCCTCTTCTCATTGTAAATGTGGCACGATCAGATTTAGTTCCATTGTTCCCCCGCGTCTAACTAGCCATTTAACTCATTTTTTTTTATAACTTTATATTTTATATAATTATATTGCTACGTTTTATACTATTTTAATCGTTCACACTTTAACATCCAGCATTCTATTCCATCGCGAGAATGGAATTAATAGCCGGTATACTGCGGTGTCACTTCAGTAAATGGATTTAAAGAAAAACCTTTTCCGTTCTTGGCAAATTTGACAATACGTATAGAACAAGGCCGAGTACCAACCCCCTCCGGCACTCTCACGATAATGAGTTTTAGGGCAGACGCCAACTGGTAACTATTTTAGGGTATATAAAAAAATGCGTCCCCAGTAATTGGCCTACTGGTAACTCTAATAGACGACCATCACAAGATGCCTCCAAAACATCTTATAAATGTGAATAATTTCGACACCAGTACGTTTCTCGATACTTTTTTTCTATACTATTTACCGACTAGGCAACGTAAACTCATGTTTATTTCCTCTTCTCGAGCCGGGAAAAACTCTTAATAAATAACGAACTAGAGATGACGACAGTTCGAATTTCATCGGGCTGTGTCGAAAAAGCGTTACGGAAAAATATTAAATTATTAACCGCTTCGTTGCTATTTTATTTACATAATTGATTAATATACGTTAATTGTTTTTATAAGAAAACACATTGTAAAAATTTTAATAAGAAATGGAAAAAAATACTCAAAAAAGTGTACGACATTCAATACTGTTTAATTTGTATTAGGGAAATGCTTTGAACGAAACCAAAAACGGAATTTTAAAAGTGAATAGTCAATGGATAAATAACATTAGATATGCCGGTTATTTTCTCTGATAATGTGAGGGACCTGCGACACATGTTAAATAAAATAGATCAAACAAATGAAAAACTGGGACTTTTGATAAATATAGAAAAAACTGAATATGGTCATTAGTTAGGTGATCAATTTTTAGTGATTTTCATCGATCTAAACAAAGCTTTTGCTACTGTCAGCCATGATAAATTAATAAGTGAACTGCGGAACATCGGCATTGCTAACAATCAAAACAAGTGGTTTGCCGACCATTTAAAAAATCGGGGAAGTTAAGGGTAAAAATAAATGATAGTCTCTGTACCGAGGGGGATTTAACAGCGGGCGTAAGGCAAGGAACAATACTGGCACCTTTATTATTTCTGATATATACAAATTCACTTTATAGATATATATAAAATACGCGAAAGTATTTGCTTTCGCTGATGATATTGCGTTGGTGATGGGAAATTCTGATATACAAAAAGCGGAGGACTTTATGCAAAAAGATTTCAACTCGTTTGTAATTTGGGCGCATAGTCGAGACTTTTCGATTAATGCGGATAAATCCAAAATGATGTACATAAGAACACCGAGCCGTTACAGGACTTTCATTCCAAAAGTTCTAATCAAATGTCACAATTGTAGTCATGCGAGAATAACTCTAATTATTGTAGTGATGATTGTGCGATGTTACAAAATGTGCAGAAAATCAAATACTTAGGGGTAACCATTGATAGTTAAGTTGGAAACAGCATATATTGGAAAGAAAGAAAGAAAGAATATATTTATGCAAATTACGATACAACATAACGTTAGCAGTACAAGTTGAACTAGCGTATCGACGAATTGTCCTACCGCAAGATGCAACATATGAAAATCGATTATAGGTTATTACAATTAAAAATTTAGCAATAGTGTCATTGTAGGAAAAAATTTAAAAAAAACCTACGCGCAGATATGATGAGTAGTTGGGAATAAAGTTTGCTTAAAGAATAAAGATTCAGATACAACAAGTGATATTGGAACTAATAAAGAAGATTAGTTATAGACTTAGGCCATTGTTACGTTCAAAAAAATTCTAAGACAGTACTGTAATGCTCTGATAACATCAAGGATATCTTACGCTATACAAGTATGGGGAGGAGCAAAGAAATCTGAATGTAAAAAAATAAATGCTATTCATAAAAAAAGCTTAAAACTCATAGTAAAAAAGAATTTACGTCAAAGAAGGGGTAATCTTAATTGGTGGAAGGAAATGGAAGAATTACCGGCTAAACTAAGGTATTATTTATTTATTTTATATGATTATAAGCTGAGAATCCTCCCGACCTTAAGACTAGGAATATAGTGAAGATAACTAGAGCTTCGTCCAAAATTACATATATTAAGCCTAAAGGTATAAATAATTATATTGATAAAACAAAGGACGCTGTACTGATTGACTTGTTAGGGAAAATTCCGACGGATATTAGAAAAATAAAGAATAAAAAAAGATTGCCTCTTAGAAATTAAAAATTGGCTGTTGAGCAACTACAATGACTGCAACTAAAAGAGGTGGAAGGAGTATGTGATAAGTGATTTTTTTTTTCTCCTTATCTTTTCTCAGTTATTTATATATATATATATATATATTTTTTATTTTACATTTTTCTTGCATTGGGTTTCTATACGAATTGCTATTATGTTTTTGTCTTGTTTTGTTTAGATTTTGAATTATGCGTTGTGTTGTTATTTTTAGTGGAAATTTATATTTTCACTTTGTTTTGTGACGACACATTTGTTAGTTAAGCGGTTAATTGTATATGATCGATTGTAACTTTATTACAAATAAACGTTGTAACTGTGATGAGAACCTACAGATGGGCTATTGCCTTGTGGGTTCTCCATATGTTAATTAAAAAAAAAAAAAAAAAAAAAAAGTTACAGACATTTTTACATGTTACCGGGAAAGAAACGGAAAAGAGTAACAAAATTTAAATACTTAGGCGGCATGGTCGATTAAAACCGACTGACTCTATTATAGGAGTCCATCGTCAGAAGTTTCAGACCGATTCCTCGAGGCGGGATTCAAAGGATTGTCGCTAAAAAATTTTAACTATCTGAAAATCTCACTAAGAACTTCCAATTTGAAGTATTGACACTGAGGCAGATTACTTCGAAAAACGTATTTGAAGTTCCGAATAATATAAAATTTGACACACTAGAAAACTAGCAATTGTTTAATATGAAAAAAAAAAAAAAACAAAAAACGCTACAGTTATATTTAAATGGTTGAGTCAACCTGCGAGAAATGATGTGAAGAAATCATAAAATTAGAATCATAGAGCCAGTAACACAAGAGCAGAGACTTCCTCGACGTTTCGGACACGAAAGTGATTTGAACACTTCTGATACTAAACAATCGATGCCGGTAATAATTTTTATTTCCATTTATCCGCGCATCATGCGCATATATGACTAAACATTGAATAGACTTAACTTCAACAGACTAAAAATTAATTTAATAGGAATTTTTTTCGAAACAACTTCCTGCCTGAAGCACACATCTATACTTTTTAATTTCTATTCAGTATTGCCAGATCTTGTTAGTTTGTGTTTTATGCAAATTTTCGTAATTTACAAACCTTAGAGCTACATAACCGGTATCTGACTGTAGCTACTGTTCAATGATGTAGTGAATTAGTCTTTTGCCCTTTATACGATGGAATATCCTACTACATCTGAACCGGTCCTGTTGCAACATACAGAGTTGATTTTTAATGTAGAATTTGATCTTTCCGCTGCTAACAAAGTATTATTGCAATTACCGCCGGTCGAACTTTGTTCAATCAGCTGCTTAACCGTACACAGAAGGGCCACCCTCATTTGGTAATTTTCAAGATAACGAAAAAGGCCCATTTGTGACGGAATAATCGAAAATGGGCTAGTACACGCGCTCAGATAAACGATATACACCGATAACAATTATCACAGAGAACATTTTTCGCGCAACTAACTGTTAACTGTCTGTTAAGGGGTCACTTTTGGTAAGAAGACAATTGTGGGGAACATTAACGTTCCCATATGGATGCGGGACACATATTTCGAAGCAATGAAATTTGAGCCGAGAAAATTTTCGCTAAGCCGCTCTGCTAAATAAAGTCGATTGAACTGACTGCGAGGCAGTCTCTATTGAATCTTCTTTAGTTAATTCGTCGACGTATTCTCCGGTAGGGTTGTGATCAGTAAACAGTCGTCCGACAGTCTTTAGGGTACTGCGACTGGAGGAGAGGAAAGATCTTCCGTTCGGATTTGGGTAGTGGGGCGGATAAAACAGTCTTCGCGTGCTATTCCATTCGCTCTTTCTGATGGATTTTTTGCAACCTATCACTATCGGTATCGTCGCGATAGCCTAGTTGCTAGAGCGCTTGACTTCCGTTACGGAAGTCTCGATCCCGAGCAACGACAGAACTTGTATTACAAAGAATTAAAAATTAAAAATTAAAAATATTCGCTAATAATCACGTGGAAAGTAATAATGGAAAACCACCACGTACAACATCATATGTGCGCTAGGTCGGTACATAAAAAATAGGTCTGCATTTGTGTAAATCGGTAAAAATCCAACGATTACTAATCAGTTCCGAATGTAGTCTTGCCTGTGTACACATTCGTACTGCATATAAACAATTGCTATGAACACTATGCCTATATCGGTGTACAGTTAAAAATGTACGAATAGGTTGCCCACCAACCGAATGGTTGAGGAGATAATGATGATGATGATGAAATATCATTTTCTTTGTAATCCTACGAACTTTGTATTACTCGTAACACTTCGCCAACTGAGTGATTATAATTTTTTTTTTTTTTCGGAATTCTCCGTATGCAACTAACCGACGAAATCCGAGTAAAATTAGAATTTATACGCGATACAATTGAAAACGGAATAAAATAAGGCTCATTTGTATAGGAGACGCTTAAATCTACGTCAAAAATAGATTTACGGCCTATATTCGATTTTGAAAGATTGTCGCACTTAACAACGGGCACTTGATTCGATTATCGCGGCCAGAGCTTGTATTTCATACGAGAGCTTTCGGTGTCACGAATTTTACGCAACAGATAAAAACATGTACGTATAAACTCGGCTACTTCAGACGGGGTATAATATCTTGAAACTTTGATATCTTGAAAGACTCGATATAAGGGGCCGCCGATTGCGAAAAAGCAGCGAAATTTTTCGTACAACGACTGAACTGTTTTCGGTGTCGAGTTAATCTTTGGTTCTCCGTTTCAATGTGAGTCTTTTGAATTTCATAAACTGCGCACTCGTGTTCACCGATTTCGTCAAAGCTGCAAAGTGCGTATTAGCTTTCAGAAATGATGCCGGACTAATAGGTGTCTTTTATATATCTTCTAATTTACGCAAACGGCGAACGTGACACGAACGGAGCAACCTAATGAAAAGGTTATTAAAAAAAAATTAATTTACAGTCCCTTTTATTTATAAAAAAAAAAAAAAAAAAGTAGAAAAAATTAAAAGTAACTTTGCAGAAAGATTGTCTTTGAGGCACAATAATGGCAACTACGAGATCTGGAAAATGACAAGTCCACTTTTTTCCCTTCTTGCCCCCTTTATAACACTTCGGAAGGAAATCAAAAGCGTCGACTACGAACAAAAATCTGGCCTATGTGTGGTAATTTTGGAAAGCGGCTTTAAAATAAACGCGAAATTCGCGAAAAAAATAAAAAAAGTGTTCTGAAAAAACGGGGGAAAAAATAAACAGGTCGTTGTTGGGTGCGCATAACCCCGGTTTAATCGAAACAAACTAAAATCGATAATTTTTAAGATTAACGTCAATTTCTTCAAAAGCCGTTTTTGGAAAGAAAACTGTTTTGAAAATAGAATTACTGAAGATGGACCACCTATTTTTTAAAAAACTGCTAGGAAATTACGTTATTTTTGGGCATATTGATATAGATGGTATAAATAAATGGTTGAGGAGGAAACGAATTAAAAGTAAAACGGCTTTTTTTAATTTTTCCGATTTCTTTCCGTCTCTCGGCATATGTACATATATATATATATATATATATATATATATATATATATATATTCCTACGTTACGATAATCCGACAAAAATACTTTGAAAATAGGAGATTTGTTGCCGACAAAAATGTGTATCAAAAAGAAAAGAAATAAAACCAAGGACAAATATACCTTCCGGTTGTTTATGCGGAGCAATTTCGTTTCTAAAGAATTTCAGAGAGGATCTTTTGAATTTGAACATTTTGAAACTTCATCCGTAACAAGCTTATATACCTTTCAGCTGCTGTACAAAAACCCGTACTGAATGCGATATTTTAATCTGGCTAGCAGCAACCTGTATACGCGCGAAATTTAAATTATCGTAAATGTCAATTGAGTGTAGAACAAAGAAAGAAAAAACCCGAAAGAAAAAAGTTGTTAAAGTGAATCTTTAAGATCTTCATGCGATCTAGTCCAAATCTACCGAGGTGTGGTGATCACGCGGTAGGGACAATTCAGAAGTGTGTCAATTTTTAACACGTATTAAAATTTATCGCCTAAGCAGGTAGAGTTAAAAATGTAGGGAATTCCCTATAATTTACGGGGCTATCTACACATTAATCTGGTTTTTATTCGTTGTTCTCGTTATTTTTCATTTATTCCTTTTTCGTATTTTAGTTCCCCGCTACCATTAGATGTTGCGGTTTCGGCCTACCGCGTAATAGTTTTGTTTACTTTTACTTTAAGAATGGGCTTTTAGACAAGTAAGTTGCCGAATTAAAACTAAAACAATAATAACGTCTGTTTTAATAAAGCGAACGGGAGAGGGATGTAGCGCCTGTACGCAATAAAAAGGGAAATAAAAAGAAAATTATCTTCCCGAGTAATAAAAGTGAAACAGAAGCAAAAAAATATAAAATTAATTAAAAACTTAAGATATGCATGTAGATAAAAATTATCCACTCTGTGAAAACCTGTAAGGAATTTCGCGTCTCTGTCTCCTTTAAATTACGCTCATTAATACACGTTAGAAATTCCTGCACTCTCTGAATTTGTCTGTAACCGGCTTGTGTTGAAATTAGGCGACGTTTCCAGGTCCGGCCTATCATCGGCTTAAAATCTACCGAGAGTTTCATTCGTGTACTGGATATCCGAAAGACAATTTTTCTGGTTGCTTACTGTATTCATAATTATATTCAATAGTCTATCATTTTAGCAAATAACACGGTAGGTTAAAAAAAAAAAATTGATAATTTACAACAGACGACAATTACGATGTCGGCAATAACATTTTTGTACAACTTATTTTATTAATTAAGTGCACGCTTAAAACCAAAAATACCAAAAAAACACCTATTCGCGATTCCAATTTTTAACTCGCTGCTGCCAAACCACCACTTTTTTTTTTAGTGAAAATAATGTTCTCCCGGGGGGGGGAATAATCTCGTATTTTCTTCTGGCTTTTTTAACTTATCGCCATAATGCAGTTTTACCTTTTTCTTTTGCCGTTCAAAGAATAGCGGAGAAATCATGAAATGTAAAAATTTCGTTTTTTATTTATTACAGGTATTTTCCTTCTTTTACTCACTCTTCATCTCAATGCCAATCCTAATCCGCTGGATCAATAAACAGCCTAACGGGGTCATTTTCTATAAATACTTGTTATACTATTGCAGTATCATCGCGTTTATTTCATTGCCGGCCCAATAACACCGACACAATGTCGAAATACATTAAAAAAATTAAATATTTCCCTTTACACTTTTCCACATTCGGCGACGACCATTCTGTTTTCTTCACCCCTCTTCTAATGATCGCTTTACGTTGATCATTACTTGAGTGGTGTTCCTTTTCCGTTCAACCGTTTTCATTCTACTTCTCTTACTAATCGGACAGCTCGCTAGCACTTCGTTCATTCTCTTTTTCCCTTCGATGTTGTCGTTCAAGCCGTTGCCCCTTGTTCTCTGATTATACCCTCTTTTACCATGTTGACCGAAAAAAAAAGAAAATAATACAAGTGTAATTAATCGGTTTTACTTTATTTAACATGCACTCGAAGAATTTTTCCACGAATGGCCGTCTAACTGGCATTTTGTATATTTTAATAAAGCAGCAACGATAATGTATACGGCCGAAAATTGATAACTTACTCCATTTTTTGTTTTATTTTTTGGTTTATAATTTTTCCGAATAGGCTACTTAAAACGATGGCTCGCGATATTAAAATTGGAATTACGTTCCGATGGGAAAAACTAAAATATTTCGGTTATTTAAATCCCCCCAACATCGGTCAATAACAAGAATAACTAGGCGCGCCGAATGTTCGAAGGCTCCGTCGTAGAGTGTAGTCGAGAGATAAATATTTCAAACGGGTTCCACAAACAGCTCTAATAGTTGAACATTGTTGAACCACTTTTGTACATATGTATGTCAAAAATTGGAAAAATAATAATTCCTTAATAATTATCGATGCGAATAGAAGAATAAATTAAGTGTTTACATTCGACGCTGGTCACTTTTAAAATAGGAAATTAGCTTTTGCAGTCCTCTGCGGAGGGGGGGGGGAGACACATACCCGTTGTTCGTTGGTAGCCAAAGTCGGTAGAATAATAGCTGACGTCTTTAAAATCTAGGTTTCAGTCTAATTATAAATTCAATTTGGCAATATTAGAATAGGCGTCGTTTCGTATTCATTAAACCGCTTTATCTCTAGATCACATTAGGGAAAATTAAATAAAAACAATTCGAATATTAAATCGTTTTGGGTTGTGCAAAAACCACTTGTCCTAAGTAGATGCGCCGGTTTTAATGATTACGGTAAACGTGATATTTACTAATTTTAATTACCAGTGCGCACGAAAAACACAACTAATTATTCTAATACGTTCTAAAACCGACATTGTAGACGATGTTTTTCCTTTCACAGTATACGACTGAATGGGCTATCTAAAGGCACGCAAGAGGCTTACCGGCGTATTTTTTAACCTTTATCTTTTCGGACATGATACACTCTCTCTTCGTATATATGTGCCAGTGCGCTTTACTGTCGCGGAACAGGATGTAATTAAGATTTTCGGTATCTCGGCAGTAATCTGCTTATTTTTTTGGCTGAATTTATTTATTTTTTTTCTTCTTCTTATCAACAACGTTCATACACGGTAACTGGCTTCGTTACGATATGATACTAGCCAACGGTTTGTCGTAGAAGCCTGCCGTTAAGCATCGCTAGTTCCATAATACCTGGCAGCAACATAGTATATACTCTAGGCTACTTATAACCCCATTCATTATAAATGTTCAAATGTGTGTGTGTGTGTGTGTGCTTGTATTGATGTTTGCTTCGCTTTCGAACGAATTATCTATTTAACTTTTGTCACAGGATTTGTGGAACTCATCCCTCAAAATCGCGAGTTTCGTTTTTTGAATGTTTCCTCGCTGTAAATTATACCGAATGGTAGCAAGAAGGAAACTAACCGGGGAAAATTCTGCAGATGACGAATAATTAGCAGCATAAAACATAGGGGAAGTTGAAATACTCTGGTCATCTGATCCGCGGCCTAACATACTCCTTTTCACGGAATATTTTATTCGGAAAAATAACGAGCAACAGGAAAGCTGGAGACGCTTTTGGATTTGCGGTATCAAAACATGGACAGAAATGAACATTGAATTAGCCCACTGAACCTATAAGATGTCCTAATATCGTAAAAAAATTAAATAAAGCTTCCGCCTTATTAGTCCTTGTGATCGAGAAAAAATGGTGCGACATGGCAATTGTCACTATAGGATGGTTGTTTTCCACGGGGAGCCATGTTCAACTTGACGTTTCGGAGTTTATTGGCAGTGCAAGTGGGTTTCCTGTACAGGTCCCATCCATTTAAAAACACGGCAACAGAGTATAAATTTTACACCCCAATTGATACGTGTTTATTTTAGAAATACAATTTCTTTCTTAAATTTTGATCTTTTTTAAATTTTAATCTTCTTTAAATTTTAATCTTCTTTAAATTTCTTTTACTTCTCTGTTCTCTTTATTATTCGCTTGCCTTCCAACTCAATCATTGCGCCTTCCTAAGAGTAGCTTTTCTTTCACACTGGCCTTTCTACCTGAATATAAACGGTTTTTGTTGCTTCTTGTCTTTTTCGAACATCTTGTATTTTTATCTGGTAAAACATGAACATCCAATATATCAAGGTTATTGTTTATCTCAACTAAGGTGGTGAATCTCACGCGGGTGAACCTACATTCTTATTAAGCGGTAGCGGAATTCGAACCAGGGCCTCTTTTAAAGAAACCACCACTGCCTGTGTCGACGTCCGATTAAGTAACCGTTTGCCAACTCTTTCCCTTTTTGATGTTTTCCCGAGTGTATATATCTCCGGACGATGCTTGTAGCTTAGAAAAAAAAGCTATAGATATTTCCCGGCATATTTTCGGGAGCCGAAACATGTCGATTTCTCTAAAGGTTTTCGGGATAACTATTTATAAATAGTTGACGGGAAAAGTGATTCAAATAAATAGTCGTACTTAATCGGAGCACTATGCTCGTAGTTTAAGAATTTTAACAGATAAATATAATTTTTTTTTTTTTAACATATAATTTTAAAGAAGTGTAAAATTAATTTTTTTCAAAAGTTAACCTTGAAGTAAATTGAACATATACGAAAGAAGAAAATGATGAAGCATTTATTTGTATGCGTTCGCGATATAATATACCGGAAGAGAAAATGTTTCTTACCGGATATATCGATATGTCAGTAATTCACTTAACATTAGAGCCTTAATTTGCAGGAAAAATTATAAAATAAAATAACCCGTTACTTCTAAACTAAACTCGTTTAAAGATGATAGCAGCTCGGTTTTTTGCGATAATTGTATTTTGGAAATTTCATTATTTAAGCAGGTTCGAATGGATTTCAGAAGAAAACGAATAGCGCATCTGCTCGATTACGGATTGTTCATTGCAAATATTACACATATTTTGTAAAACACACGGAATATTTCCTACTCTCCGAATATATCGAATAGTATATTACATATTATTTTTGGTACCTCCCTTTAAAAGTTTTTTTTAGTTCCGTCTTATTGTTCAAAATATACGGATAAACATAAATTTATTTAGAACGAGCTGTTCACATTTTTGTTCTACATTTGTAGAAATGTCTTTTTGATTAAATTACATCGATTTTTCGCGATTTTCTCAGCCTATATTATATAATATAGGCTGGAAGAACGTTATAATTATGCGATTTCGAGTTTGTATGTCAATTTGTTACGAAGAGTTGTTCGCCTTTTTCCGACCATTCCTTGTTTCCGCCGTATTTTATCTCGCACATACTGTACGAAAAATACTAAAAAAAAAAAAAGTCATTTTTTTCTGGAACTCGGATGTTGGACCGAATTTTTAAGTATTTCCGTAAAATTAATTTATATTTTCCAAATTGTCGAGTACGATTAAAACCGTAATTTTCTGTATCACTGCGGCAGCAGCAGCAGCAGCACTCAAGCCGAGTTTTACTCAAAAACAAAACCGTTGTTGGCTGGCTAATTTAAGGATTTTTATCGTTTTTTTTTTGTTTTTTTTAAGGGCCTACACCTAAATGGAAAAAGAAGGAAGAGCCGTCAGTTAAATTTTAAATCCTTAATTCGGTCACTGATATTGACAATAATCTTTTCAGTCAGAATGGTGGGCGGCAAAGAAAAAACGGAGAGGAAGCTCGAGTTTTTTAAAAACACTGTTCGAAACTAGATCATATAATAGAAAGGACTACAGAATGGGGATAGGAATAGGGAGACGAAGGATCGTTACGAAAGGTAGAGTGTATAACTAAAATAGAAGATTTTGGATTTTTGTTCTGTTTCTAAGAGGTCTTACATTAGAGGAGTGGTCGCAGTTAGACTATGATCCAAAATCAGGCGTACAGGAACATCATGCTGATCTCGGCCGACAACTTTGTTGTTCCTTCGATTTTTAAACACTTGACATTTCATTCTTAATTAGCACTTTTGATAATGGAATTGAAATTTTTCGTTTGAAAATAAAAAGTTTTTCGCAATGCCACCGGTGTAGTGTTTCTCGCATGTTCAGTCGTCGTGTAATCGTTTCCACGGCTTAGAGGTAGAATTTTTCCAGAAGATATATTCGAAAAGTGTATATAACAGTTTCGAGCCTTTTTTCGTTGCCGGAGGCTAGACCGTAATTTATTCGGCGCACCATCGGGCGAAGATAAATCCGTCCTGCGTCGAAACACGGGCAGCTCGGCAAAACGAAAGGAGCCGGCGCGATAATGACTTTTTTAAAAAATTTCCGAAATTTTTTGCCACGGCAAATTGGGAGTTGGCAACGGGCGCCGGAGCGGGAAACGGGGGGAGAGGTGGGAGGAGGTGTGTCACCGAGGATGGTTGCGAGTTGCTGACAGACAAATGCGATTGGTAACTGGCAAGTAGACACGTGTATCCTTTTAAACAAACATTAAACGCAGCGCGAAGAAGGCTGCCTGGAATTAATGACGACAACTATTTACCATAAATCAAATCGCGTACACCGTCGTCCCAACAAGCGCCCCCCCCCCGCCCAGCACCGGTGTTGGCGCGAATTTTTGTCCGAGCCGGCGGCATACGGCGCGTCCAGGACCCCAGCGTCTCTTCTGCCGTTGCGGGAAACAAAAGGCCGCAACAAAAGCCGAAAGCGTCAAACAATCGGAGGATTCTTCATCCGTTGTCAGCGGCAGCGTTGCAAAAGACAAACGTTGCCGCCGTGCCGACTGGCAGCCACGACGATGACAATGTCTACGAGCACATCTGCAGTTCCTCTAACAGGCCGTGTATACAACGTCGATAAACATGACCGTTCGGCGCGACGCCGCCGCCTGCGTTCCGATAGTCGGATGTGTGTGCGCGCGCGCGCGCACACACGAACGCTCCGTGAATAATGTAAATTACCGGTTCATGCCCGCAGCGGGTAATTGAGCGGCGCGCGCGAACGAAACGAAACAGACGGAACGAGGCGGTGAATAAATAAACCGAAAAACAAACGGAGAAGATTTGAGTGCAACGAAAAACGCGGTTCAAGTGCCGCCCGTGATAAATTTAACTTTGTCATAAGCAAAAGCTTTTTTCCCGATTTCGTTAACCGTTCCGGGACCCGTTCGGCCCTCTCCATTCTCACAGCGCGTGTCGCGCGCATCCCTCTTGGCGTTCGGTGCGCCTTCCGCGTAAACACCGACAATGCGGTTTTTGACGAAACCGAAATTAATAATTAGCGACATTTCCTCGTCCTCCTGGTCTTTTATTTGTATGCCAAACCGCACATTCTGCATACACGCTTTCTGCTCGATTTCTATTGCCTCCAGTTTTGCAACGCCCCCTCTGCCACCCCGGTCGTAGAACATCTTGCCGAGTATCTCTCGGGTCACCCTGTCCCGATCTCCGATTATTCGGAATTAAGTATAGCGCGCTATATCTCTTTGTGAGTTCTATCGAAAAACATTTTGCGAATGTGGAGAGGAAAACTTTAATTTTTAAACGCGTCAAACGAGTAGATCGAGTATATTTTTTTGGGGGTTTCCGATGTCTGCTGGAATAGGACGGTAATGAGGAGAACCACCGGTGCGTGATGGACAGCGGAGAGAGGTATGTGAGAGACGCAGCAGTGTGAAGCTCGAATTTTATTAAACGCGGGAATGCATAATATTAAACAGAGAGGGATTAATATTCAATATGAGCAGGACGATAAGGAATTTGGAGAGGAATGTAGTTGTAAGAGCGCAAAGCGACTGCGGGAGAGCAAAAGAACCGAAGCCGGAACAGAAATGTAGCGGGTGTCTTACTGCGCGGTAAAAATCGACCAGCCGATCTAGTTTTGTCCGGTTATTAATCCAATCCGGTTCCGGCTGTTGTTGGTGTCTTCCGTACGTTACACCGAATAGAGAACTCTGTATAACTTGGGCGTAATTGACTTCGCTTTCGCAACAATCTGACATATCTATATAGGCACCGCGTGTGCACAGGCATCTTTATTACCGAACATAATGCCGATCCTGACAATTTGAAGAACCTCTAGTCGTCAATGAGGTTCATTTTACAATGGCGTATATATTTAATCGGAAGACGACAATATGTTACATGTCAAATCTGCTTTTCTTTTTTCCGCCTGCTCACTAGAAACACTGTTTGGTCAATCCTTAAAACCGATTAGTTCCATCAACGTCTGTATTTATCGTCATCAGCGGAAATTGTCGGTCCATAGATTAATATTTGTCCCGAGCTTGGATCTTATGAATTTCTCTCGAGACATCTTACTAAGGAAGTTCTTCTGCAGTCGACATATGTGCGCAACTTATTCAGTTCCCCTTAACGGCGCTATATTTGAAATACTTCAGTGGTCTCCGTGATACTATGTATACCCGATTTAATTTCCGTTTTGCCGTAATTTTTTTTTTCTTTTTTTCTTTTTTAGCATTCCGTACACATATAATGTACGGAGGAATAATCCTAATAAGATGATTCAGAAACGATAAAAAATATCACGAATAAAAATTAGCAACTCTAGAACGGTTAGACTTATTTATACTTATTAATTTCGAAATCTGAAACATACATTACACAATTAAAAATATCTTTAAAACCATATTTACGAGTATAGCTTCAAGCTACTGACCTGGCGGCGGGTCAAGAATATATGTATAATATGGAATTTAAAACGACCTCAAAAATTTCACAACTCATCACCATCTATTAATCTCTTTAATAAAAAGTTAAATTCATAATGTAAAACAAAACGTACAAGTTCTGAAAATTACGGTTAAAAAATTATACGGATCCCCCCTTCTGAAAACAGCAAAAAAGAAAAAAAAAATTACGTTCACGTAAACAATAGCTGGAGCAAAAAAGTAGAGAAAACCAAAAACCATCACAAACTTATGCACAAAGGAATAGCCGAGCTTAGGGCGCCGAAAGCTCGGAAGTTTTGAAAAAAACCCTTTTTTTTTCCGGGCACATGATATACCGTTGAAAGAGATGGCTATTTGTCGAGAACAAAACCGTATTTCATTTCCTTAACGAAACTTACAAAGTCGGTGAAAAGTTCAAAAAAATGACGCGCGAGTATCACAGCTAAAAATCTTGAACGGGGTTATGCACATCGCCTTGTATATTTCTCTAGTTTGGAATATCTGGGTTTCCAACTTTAAAATTAGACCCTCCTCGGGGCGCCGAAAGTGATTTTAGAAAAAAAATGTTTTTTTCCCGGGAATGGGATATATTGTTGAAAAGATCGCGCTACTTGTCGAGAACGAAGCTTTCGAAGTTTGGCGAAAATTTCAAAAAAAAATGTGTAAACTAAAGTACTTACGCAGTGAGTATTATTATAGATAAAAATGATGTTGAACAAGGTTACGAATATGAGCATTCCCGTATATTTCTTTAATTTGGAATATCCTCCAGCATTAAAATTAGTCCCTCTTCAGGGCTCCGAAAGCTCGAAATTTTTGATAAACACTTTTTTTTCCCGAGCATGTGTGGTATATGTCAATGGAAAGATTGCTTTTTGAAATTGTATTTCATTTCCTTAACGAAACTTTCAAAATTATGGCGTACCTCTTGCTGTTTGTAGCGGGTAAAATCTGATTTCTTATATAAACGTAAATTATAGTTACGTTTTAACATACATCCTCAGCACATTAAACATCATGCTCAACTAAACTTGTTTTTCTTTCGAAATTTTCTAACGTAGCGGGGAGAATTTTCCTATTTTCAACTCTGCTTCGCTGTAATATTACGCTCTCCAGTTTGTCGGCATTATCTTCGGCCTACAAGAATCTTGAAAGCTTTTTTAAATGTCTCTAAGGTTTTTGTGTTTTTTTTCTTCTCTTTTTTTTTTTTTTTGCTCTAAATAATCAGACGTTGAAGATGATGAATCGGTGTCCTAACAACAACGCTAATCAAAATATTTTTCGTTTATTGTTGCTTCGCTGTTTAATTATCGTGTTATAATATTCATTCGTACAGTGTCGGCTTAATGTCGAGTAGTATAATACGGCAAAAATTTATTGTCGGTTTTTGTGTGTCGATTGTGATTTAAAGTTCGGATCGTGTTTAATTATCCCGAGACAAGTGCCAGTTTTTGTGTTTGCAATATCTCTGAAGAGCACGATGAAAACTTGTTCCGAAAGCGCCACTCAAAGAGGGGAATCGTGTTTTAAAGGGTAACCGATGTTCAAAATGATATTCAATTCTGCTAAAATCTATTGCTAAAAATTATTTGCAGGGATATAGAAGGTCTTTTGACCGTATCTCGCCGCATCCTAAACGAAAGACACTAAAAATACAAAGATAGGTAAGAGAATCAAAGTGGCAGCTTTGTTACGTACAACAGAAAGGGTTAAAAAAAGTAAGATAGACAACAGTGTAATGAAATGGTCTTAATTGAATTACAGGAACGAATTCGTAAACATATAATGAATTAAAAATTACAAATTAAGTTGGTAGACAATATAGATGGCTGATATTTAAGGCAGCGCTAAATTTGTGTATGGTAATCGATGATACATACACAAAGAGTCGGGCCAACTATCATCCGCATACGGAGTATGGACGTTATCTAGCAGTCAAAAAAACATGAAGTTCCTTTTTTTTTATCGACAGAACAAGCGCCATTATAGCAATGCGAACCGAGATACACAGACGTTTGAACGAAGTGTAGGTAAAATTCGCATACAGACTATGATATAATTGCGCGCCTATCAGTCGATAACATTGTGCAATTCGTTATAATGTTGTTCGAAGGAAATTATCGTCGAATGGACACCGTTCGAGAAATCTCAATATGATACGGAAAGTTTAATTAAGGTCGCAATATTACGGTGATGGCATAATTTACCTATGGTGGTCGTGAAACACCTGTGTGTATTGACCCCTTTTTTTTCGAAAGGTGGCCCGAAAGAATGCGTAAGTCGAAGAACGATACTTCGAGAAGGAGCCTGAAGACGACGAATCAGATAAACATTTTTTTGTACGAAATTTCTTAGTCTGTAAGGGAAACTCTTAACTACACTTCGTTCACACAACTGTGTGCTCGTATTGCTATATGTTCTGCTGTCGGAAAAAGAATGAACTACGTGTTTCACTGGTTTTTTGGACCACTAGATAACGTCCATACTCCGTATGCGGAGAGTAGTTGCAGTTGTTTTGGCCCACCCTTTGCGTATATGTTTAATTAAGAGGATATATTAAGAAGTTATGTGTATCGTTTTCTGTTTTCTTTGCGTTTTGGTTATTATTTTAATTAATCCTAAAGTAACCTTGCAACTTTACATATTAATAAACGACGAATGCCTTGTAGAATCCACAAAACTTAGTAGCAAAAAAAGAAGGTGTGCTCATTTGTAGAAAGTTCTAAAAAAATAACTACAACATAGCCTCGGAGAAACGCTAAAAAGCGAAAGTCAAAACTTCAATCAACACTGAAATCGATACAATAATTAACCAGGTCGTCCTGACGTCACTAATGAACGTACACGTTATTTAAAGTTTACCAGTTACTCTGTCTAGATAATAATTAAGGGGGAAAAAAGGTTAAAAAGGTAGTAATATTTTTGCTGCATGGAAACAGCGATAGCTAGTAAGTGCAATAATAAATGATTACGACGAAAGAAAAAGAAACCAGAAAATCCATTATCTCAAAGGAAAAATTAAAACAGCACAACAATGTGTATTATCAGTAGTGCGAACAATGCGATTATTATTGTTTCGGCTGCGAAAAAAGTGAACAGCTGCTAAATAAAGTGAGCAGGTACATTGTAAAAAAACATGCATAAAATAAAACGTAGCACGACATGTTTCTCGCGGATAAAAGCTGTATTACACGTTGCAAATTGCCTGTTGCCAACGATAACTTTTTTGTTCGTGCAAGTTCTTTCCTTTTTATCGTTTCCGCTACCGTAACATTAATACTTCTCGTCTTTGCTACGTTAACACGGTAAACTCCTAAGGATGATATTCGAAAAGTCGAATTGAAGTTTTAAATAAAACTAAGCAGGAAACCGGCGTGTGCCCCCTTTAATGAGTGTGTAGCATTCGCAGTCGGTTTAATGACTGCTCGGTACATTTTATATTCCTGCCTTGTGATATGAGGATTTTGTTGCCATTCAATAGTTACCCTTCATCTTTCTCTAATCCTGCTTCGCTGTTGTTCAACCTTCGCTTCCCAGTCGTCCTCCGTTTTATAATTTTCCATTGATTTCCGCTATTTCTACTTTATGGGATGTTCCTTTACTGCTTCCTTCCATAGATTTGACGTATTTTCTTACTGTCCATTGCATTCCCATAGCTGCGCCATTTAATATGTGACCACAATCGTAATTTGAATAAGCCTCGGGCTTTAATCTTTACTCCGATCTGTTGAAACTAAAAATCCCCCCATCTCGTACAATGCTTCTTTCATACTCTCGTTTTCCCCTGTTCTCTTTGCTACTTTATTTCCTTAGTATCCAATCGAATTAGCTTCTGATATTTCTCTATTTCCCGTTATAATCTTCCAAGTCTGCTGGATTGACTCCATTTTTCGAACAGTGCAAAAAAAAAATAAAAAGCACTTTCAAGCAAAACTACTTACTAAATAAAAAAAAAGTCATTTTTCACAACGCACGCTATAATAAGCCCGGTTTCATCATGGGTGAGATTTTAGTGCATAATTTATAAGAAGTTTTTGATGCAATTTAGTAGACTTCCTTTGAGGGTTTTTGTGAATGAAAACAAAAGATACCGGCAAAGTGAAAAAAAAAAAGAAGAAATTAAGTAAAATGTTTACTAAATTCCGGATAATATTGTATTAATTGCCGGCGCAAGTAAAAAATAAAATAAATAAACATGTTCGTTCCCCGATTCGTTAATAAATTTTATTAAATTATTACATCAGTAAACGGCCAATCAATTAATTTTTACAGAATGATTACCGGAACTAGAATTTAATATTCTCTTCAGAAAAGAGGTTAAAGACGAATCTAAAGCAGCATCATTTAGAGAGGAGTACACTTCGACAGAGATTACACACAGATACAGTGAACAATGTCGGATATTACAGACGATATGCGAGACGGGTTAGAAAAGGCTCAATAGATTATATGGTCTGGCAGTGTGAATACCATGCAGAGAGCATAACTCAAATTGTTTCAAACAGCAATTCTTATTTAAATATCGAATACATCGAGAGCAATTAAATACCGACGTAGTTGATAACCAAATTTAGTAAAAATAAAACATCAAACTGATTACAGAGCGGAAGCTAGGGCGAAAAAATAAATAATGTTCAAGTATGTAATTATGAAAGATTAGCTCATGACCAGCTCGCAACCGATTTAAAACGAAATATTGTGCGGTAAATCATGAGGGGTCAGTTGTTGATTTTATATTTTCCAAAAAAAGGTGATTAAACCGACACTTTCATTAGATCACGACAGATGTAGGCCACGGAGAGGCTGAGAATACTGAACGTGACTATGGGTTTTTTTGTTGTTTTTTTTTGTGGGTTTTCCAGAAAGAGAAGAAGAATCTATACTTGTTGACTGAAAAAAAGAAAATAAATTAATTAAAATTATTTACGTTTAAAATTCTCAAAGAGTAACACAAGTGGTTTGGAACATTTATAGAATAAGTGAATATTATGAGGAAGATGGAGAATGATGAAGAACGAATAAAAACCGGATGACTGTAGCGAAGAAAGCAATGGGACAAACGATACTCAGTTGACTCTCTAAAGGTACACGACTGAAGCCGCCGGAAACAGCTGTATTAACCGCAATGTTCCATTAAAAATTATCGATATCATCCGACTATTTTACAAACTGGAAAATTATTTACATTCGGGTGTCTCGAATCTTCGCTAATCATTGCGGTTTGCTGTCGTGGACGTACTTCAAGTTTGTTTTAATTATTACATTAAGAGAAAGGGAAACTGAATAATGAAAATAGATCTTCAGCGGAAATGAGAACTTAAAGCGGGAGAAAAAATCGTGAACGGCAATATAATATGGTCAGTAATATCTCCATTTGCGTACGTTAGATTTTTCCCATTTAAGCAGTACATGTAAACAGGCATTTAATTTAATACATAAAATACAACAAAACACATAATGAAAAAAAAGCTACAATTCCTTACCTTAAAAACAATTTTTTATAATAATATCATTTAACTTTTTTCAAATATTTGGGTATACAATTTAGTAACTAGGCAACGTATTACTAATGTTCTATAAAAATGTTTATTAAAGTTGCAGAGAAATGAATGAAAAAATGTTGTCTATACGGGAAATAGTATTTACTTTCAGATCTTAACGCCTTGCCTAACCGTTATTTGCAGTTATATAATGTATTTTAATTTTGAACAAAAGAAATAAAAACTGAATAGAAGAAATAAATCATTAATAAAAATACGGAATTCACCACATAAAAAAAAGCAGAAGCTGTGAGTAACAGCTAATATAAAATAAAAGAAATTAAAATGAATTAATTTTAGAACATATATATATATATATATATATATATTTGTTAATAACTGTACCATTTTTACTCAGGATATCCTATAACGAAATCTGTAGCGTTTTTGCGTTATGCTTGTGAAATATTTATTTAATTTTGCGTAGGATAACAGCCAGTTAAAACTAACCCTTATATTCGAATAATATATATATACATATATATATATATATATATATATAGAATACATCATATAATTATAAAAATTGAATTTAATTCTGCTTAAATCTTTATTCGGTTTATTGAATATAGTTATGTTGCATATTTCCAACTTCAAGGAAATATTTGAAATTCTAACAATTTATTGTAAAGTAGTAGTAGTAAACTTGGATAGTAGAAGAAACATATTTTAATAATCTTATTTTTGATGCCAGCTTCAGATGGGCATTTCTTATTGTTTAGGTTTGTAATAATATTTTTTGAGTTTAACGTATCTGACAGAATATTGGACAGACTTATTTGTTTAATTTACATAAAGAGATAGAGTTTGTTTTGTCAAACATAAAAAAGTGATTTCGTTAACATATTCATTTTATCTTTGTTGGTAGCAACCTAGCAATTAAATCAGGAAATTGAAAAGAAGTCGATTTCGTTAAAATTTTATAAGGTTTGGCCCACGTTCTGGAGGAACTGCGAAGGTTTCTCCAAGCGAGCTGTTTGTAAATTTTTTTCCCGTATAGTTTTAATACTACTTTATAAATTAATTAGAATATGATGTTTTTATGTTTAATTTTATGGAATTTCTTAAAAATTACTTTAATAGTATATTTCAAATGTTTATTCCACCAGGAATTATTATTTTTAGTTACATTTACTTTTGAATTATTAACGAAAACAGTTTTAACGTTTCAGTTTATTTTTCCGATATATCATTAATTATACTTTCAGAATTAAATTATTAATTAATTTGTCTACATTCGTCATAAACAGTTTTACGTTATTCAAAATATTCGAATTATATATATATATGTGTGTATATAAAGATTTATATGATTACTTAACTGAAAATTCTTTACGATAACACTGGATGTTGAAAATTTAAACTTATTATTAACCATAACATAATTAATATATACCGGTATACATAATACGTATATACATGTGTGATATATAGTATAATAGGTTTTCAATAAAATTACGATTGGAAGAAATAGTGAATAAAGATATAAATGCAGGAATGTCCACCTAAAAACCTCTGCTGGATTCGATTTATTTACCGAATGTTGTAGACGGCAGAGGATGAGGAGTAGAGTTGCTTGCTGGAATTAAAAAGTCGAAGTGTAATAACGAAAATCGTTGGCACATTGCTCTAGAGCAGTGCAGTTAAAGCACGACGTTTAATAATTACATCGATCCAAGTTGCATTCAGTAAAGAAATTCACTTCGGTGATCATCTGTGGAATTTAAAGTTAGAATCAAGGTCGAACTCCGTACGGGGAACTGGATATAGCCATAGAGTGCACCAGACTTTCCAATGAATGAAGTGGAGTTAGCAATTTTGTGGAAGGACATCGCGGTCTCACCGTTGGCGGTCGACGCAAGTTCAGCATTAATTAGATGGCCAGGAGCAATGTGAACGGATCAGTTTCTAACGAGCGTATCTGGTGAAATAAATTCGATGATCCGGTGCTGGTAAGAGGAAGATTGAGCGTCGATCATTGTCGGTGCGTCATTAACATAATGCTGCAGAGATGGATATGTGCGGAGGAGCGTGAGCTGCGTTGGTGCAGCGGCCTGGCTAAGGTAAGAACAGCTGTTCCAGTTCAGTTTGAACATGAAACGGCAACTTTACAACATGGAATTGCATCCGCTTTTTAATTAACCGGGCAGCGCAGCGTTAGCGACGGTGCGAGTCGGTTGCTGTAACAACTAGTCGGACGGAGGATTAGAGGTAGAAGAGAATAGGCGAGCACACACGAATTCAGCATCATTATATCGACATTATAATATTACGCAGGCACTTACATCGTGTGTCCGGTGACCTTTGGTATATTTATCGATGCACACACGGCCGACCGGGCCGCAGATGTGGCCTATGCTACACGTGTGATGTGGCAATTGATTATCCGGTACGGGACGCAGCGAGGACAGAACATCGTGAAGAAGACTCGGACTCTGGTCGCCTACAGACGCCGGTCGAACGTGTCATTAGGTATTCAACGGCAGTGGACAACGTAATAATAATCGTGGAAGGCGGCGTACGTACACTGTCGCAGTCGAATTAAAAGTGGAAAACGATTTTAGGCATATAAGAATGCGGAGTGATCGCGGACACCGGTTGACATGCGCCGACCGAATAAATGTCGTGAATATGTATGAGAGAGCCGCGATGGCGATGTACGTGAAATGCAGCGTTGGCGCATCGAAGCTGTTTTTGCGCGCCAACAGATACACGGCACGAGAATCGTTGAATAATATTAGGAAGGAGGACTGCGTATGCATAGCGGCAAGCGGACGGTGGCTGGTCGCCGTGTTGCAGTTTGAAGTTAGAGCAGCGTTCGCAGTTAGGACACTAAAGTGCTGTTTTACGTGAAGTTTACAAGAAGGAGAACGGTTCTCTGGAACTCTGCGAACAAGGAATTCCGGGTAAGACGTAAGATAAAGGGACGGGCTGGAGCTTCATCTGAATAATCTGTGTAGCACTCCAGCGACGGCACAGGACTCCAGTTCAACTTAACTAACGTTTACAAGCCATTAACATTAACAATTAACTTTAACTTTACAACGGACCAGCAAACTGTACAGCTGCTGGTTGCGTCGTCATCGTCGCCGCTGTTCTTCTTGTTAACTCGTATTGTTAGCTTGTACGTCTGAATGGCCAAACTGCCTGCACATCTGTCTGTCCTCGTCCGGCTCGGCCTGAACTCGACACTGCCGAGCAACGGCTTTACTGCGCTGAAATTTCGAAGCTGTTCTTCGGCCTATAATTAGACGATACGCTTTCGCTGTACTTAATACCTGCTTTGCAAACTACACGCTAACATCTTGTACCTCTAGCCGAGCACTCTACCGCCATGTACACTCACTCGTTCCGGACGCTTCCTCCTTTAATTGCACCTTCGCACTATCCGTTTGTGTTTGCTTGTTTTCGTTTTCTTTATCTGAAAATTTTAAATCCCGCCACTTTTGCAGCAACACCCGTTTAGAAATTGATAACTGCACCACCTCCGGTCGCTCTCTGCTAGAATGCGGCACTTCTTTCAACGATCGTCTTTAACACGCGGCCAAACTCCAACATTCGCCAGAACTTTTACGGTTTGTGTCGACGAAAGCCCCCCCCCCATCCGTTCGTTGAAAAGGTCCACTCAAGCATGATGTTCCATGCGCTGAGGAACCCCAGAAGTGTAAGATTATAATTTACGTTTACCTAACACTAAATTCGAAATCTGACTTTTTGCGCCATAAAGGAGTGATACGTGTTATCGTTCTTTTTTTTGAACTATTCGTCAATATCGAACGTTTCGTTAATGAAATGAAATACGGTTTCGTTCGCAAACAAACAGCTTTCTTTCCAACAATTATATCGCATGACTGAAAAAAAAAATATTTTGTTCAAAACTTTCGAGCTTTCGGCTTCCGGAGGGTCTAATTTTAAAATTGGAAACCCGGATGTTCCGAACTAGAGAAATATACAAGGATCCGCATATTTTTAACATTGTTCGAAATTTTTAGCTACAATACACGGGCCACAACGGGGGACACGTGATTTTTCGCGCTTTTTTAAACTATTCGTCAACATCGAACGTTTCATTAATAAAATGAAATACGGTTTCGTTCGCAACAAACAGCTTTCTTTCCAACAATATATTGCATGACTGGAAGAAAAAAAATATTTTGTTCGAAACTTTCGAGCTTTCAGCACCCGAGGGTCTAAATATAAAGTTGTAAGCTCGGCTATAGTTTTCCTATGAAGCGGTACTTTATGCATATATTTGAGATACATCTTGGTTTCCTCAATTTTTTTACTCGGGCTATCGCTTAGTGAACATACTTTTTTTGTTTTTTTTTGTTTTTGCTATTTTCGGCCCAAAGGAGAGATCTGTATAATTTTTTAATCGTAATTTTTTCATTTTATGAAAGAGCTTCCGTGTTTTGTTTTATATTTTGAATTTCACACTTTTAAAGGGTTGGTGATGAGTTGTGAATTTTTTAATGTGTGATTTTTAAGGTCGTTTTAAATTCCATATTATATATTCTTGATGAAGGATTTTTTGGGCTTTTTCCGTGCCCGGGGTAGTCGGTTAGTTTGAATTTATATACATATATATATATATATATATATATATATATATATATATATATATATATATATTGTTTTAAAGATAATTTTAATTGTAATCTATGATCCAATTATGAAGTTTAAAAGTCAAACCGTTCGTGAGTTATTGATTATTTTCTGATATTTTTTTCGTTTCTGAACCATCTTATTAGGGTTATTCCCGGTACATGATATGCACGGAATCCTAAAATATTGTCAGCTTGTACGATGATTTCCGAAACTTGATCTGACGGACGTCAATAGGTAGGAAAATTCGGCCGCGTAGGAAAAAGTATTGTCGGCCGAGTTTGAACGACAAAATCGCTCACAAAGCAAAAAATAAAATAAAATACTTTTCTGGTTTTTTTTTCTCTTCTTTTTTTTTTTGAACAACTTAACAGAGAATTAACAAAATGAAGAAAAGTAATGTTGAGCAGAGAAGGAAATGTTCACATTAAAAAAGCACTGTAGGGAATAGGAAGCCTAACTATTAGCTTATGTGATTATGAAAAATGGAACGTATAATGATAAATCGAGATAAACATTGAAAGAGGATGCGATTTTGAGGTCGCAGAAAACTTTATCGTCCGGATGAAGAAGACGATATGAACATGAAAAAACCATAACAGAAACGACAGTAGAATGCGGAAGTAAAAGAAACTTCGTGGCAGCATAGTCACATGGCGGAATTTTTTGTAGCAATCAAAAATAACACAAGTTATTCAGAAGTAAATTTCAACGTCGTCCACTTCCTAGAAACCCTACCGATAACTCGGATGGCGTTATACGGGCCACTTTGATGACGTATAACATTACTGCTCTAGGTAAACATGTTTTTAAAAGATGAAACACTAAAATGAATAAAACTTTACTGTCATACTACGATTCAGCATAATCAACTGTCGGGTCTTAATGAATGAGATGTTTGTTTGTGCTTTCTTTCCCAATTAATTTTTGTAACTCGTATATTTTTGATGTTGCGCATCTTAAATGCTTTTTAAATTGGCATCAGTTAATTAAGCACGTTTAAGTATTTTTTGTAAATTTAATTTTCCAAAAAAAATTTATTTCACAAAAACACACATGTGGATCATTTAAAAGCACCGACAACTCGTCGCGAAAAATATTTTAAGTTGGAATATCTCTCTCTCTCTCTCTCTCTGTCGGATGTGATATAAGTGTTGTAAAAATTAATTTTTGATGTGGACGCCAGATTCGTTTCATTTCATTGTTTTAACTTGTTCACATCGACGTGTTTATCGTACTTTTCTAATTCTGAGAAACGATTACCAAATGCAGTTATAAATTTCATTGTTTCATTAGCATATTTCGAGAAATTTTTCATTAGCTTTTTCTAAAGTTATTTAACAGCGGGAAGTGTTGAGCATTACTAAGCTGATACTGGAACAACAATAATTTTTTATTAAAAGCTTTGATGAAATTATAAGCATCGATTATCAACCTATCCTAGCGCCCCTGCGAGTCCTTATTTAGCAAGTTTTTCGGTTATATCCATTAAAAAACATAGGTCTAACAACGGTTTTCAGTCGTCATCACTTAATTCAGGAGCGGATTCTTATTTCTCGTTCAAAAATACGTCTATTTCTTCTTGTAAATTAAAAAATCTTTATAAACGTTTTCTATCACTTCGCGAATCTAACATCGGTGGAAAATATATGATATTACCATCTTAGCAAAGATAATTCGCTAAGGAATTCTTTGAACTGTCGATGCTATGGAACATGTGAACGAATGTAATCTTTTTATAACCCTACGTTCGTAGCGTGACTCATGGATAATATTCGAGCACATAAACTTTGTTAATGTTTCGAACAGCGAATAATAATAAATCTCACTCTGATTATTATTAAAATGCCTCTGCGATCTAGTTTATCCGTGAGTACTTTCAGAGCTCCCTTATTTTTACCTACCAAAGCAGCCATTTGTTGTTAAAAGAGCTCTAAAATTTAAGTTATTTTCAACTAAATATTCTTCAATCGCCCGGAAAACATCGCTTGTTTTGCGTCTTTTAAATTTAAAAGATTTAACATTTCTTCCGTCGCTGGGAATGAAAATCATTCACTCCGCGAATAAGTGTCACAAGTCGAGATGTGTCTCTGAGGTATTTGCATTTTCATCGAAAAATGCTAAAGAATACGCTTTGAACTGGTTAATTTTATCTCGCAAAATTAGTACTATTTCAGCCGATCATCAATGCGACCACATATAGTTTGACGTAAATGATGATTTGAAATAATTTGCTTCTGTCGGGTAAATAAATCTTTTATAATTTCAAAAACAGTCCTTCACCAGCTTAATAACCAAAAAAAAAAAAAAAATAAAAAAATCCTTTTCTTCGCAATCAACATGTCAATAACATGCTTCGATAATGACAGATGGTTGTTGTCATGATGAAGCAAACGTCATTGGTTCTGCACTGGGTAACAGATATATAGAACATCACTTAAGCGTCATATCTACATGCAAATTTTCATTTACTTCATGCTTTTTGAATTTAATGGGAAACAGAAACTTCAATAGAAGTTAGCCAGGTTTGGTTGAGAAGGAAGATTAGGTCGGACAGATAGATAAAATCTCTTCGCAAAGAGAACAGAGGGTTGAATTTGAAATTTTGGAAAACGAAAGCAGGCGAAGACACTAAAGAATCTACCATTTCATCACCCACGATGTAGCTACATGACTGAGGTTGAAATTAATTGAATGTAGCAAAAATAGAGATTATCGATAAGAGGATGTATGCGAAGAGTGGTAAAATCGTAAGGAGAACATATAACTTGAACCCGTGGAGTCGGAAATAATCAAATAACTGGAAAAAGAATAAATAATAAGCCGTACGGTACTCACGCCAGTTCGGCGACTGTAAGTGCAAATGGAAGGAAGATAAAATAATAATCGGGGAAACGAATGCCGAAAGAAAGAATGAGGTTTTAGAACCATCTAAAGATATACACATACGCGAAGGAAATAAGAAAATGATTACGGAATTCCTTCACTGCTACAAACATTTGCAAACAGGAAAAGAACTTTGAGGGGATACGTAAAGTTTGCGAAATTGAAAGAGAAGTGGATAGAAAATGATTACGCAAATAGGAACTAAGACGTAGAGAGATGTGGCCGAGTATTTCGAAGTAAAATGCCCCAGCTCCTCTTAATAAGTAGGTAGAATGGAAGAAGTTTTTAATGGTAAACGTTTTGAGAGAAAACAATATATGGAATCTACGAATAAACAGGGCCTGCGAATTTAATTCAACAATTAATGCTGGAACTGGGTAAGAAATCACCGAATTTTCGGATTATAACTAGATTTTGAGGCATCACCATAAACGGAAAAATATTAAATGAAATTATTTGGAGTGGATATTTTTATACGAGGAAATAAGTAAATAAGGGTTGCCATTTTGCAGGACTTGCAACAAGTTCAGTCTCTTGAGGGCTGAAGAGGAAAGGAAATTAGTCGCGGAGGAGCAACTACGGATAAAGTTTATATGTGTAGGTTATTTAATTGGAACTGCTACACATTTTTCTCGAAACGGAACGAACCAGCTCCGATAGTTCTAATTTGATTAATAGTTTATTTTTTGTTTTGTAGAAGATTTTTCAACAAAAAAAAAAAAAAGAAGAACTTTAAAATTCACGACTTTTTAAATTTTAAGTGAACGTTTTATTTTATTTTTTTTTTTTTTGAAAAATCTTCGACAAAACGAACATTTGAAAAATTCCCTCTACATACCTTTTTCGGTGAATTAAAAAAAAAGAAAAAATGTAATATTTTCCAGTTAAATCGCTACTACAAGACTTTTCACTTTGGCGGCATATTTACAGATATTTTTAGGTATCATTGAAAGAAAAAACCCCGAAATTGTACACTTTATAATGTGTACAATCATTATTGTATTTTATTCATTTAAGAAATGTTTAAAATTAATTTTTTGCTTTTTTAGAGGCTCTTGTCAGCATAGAGATCCTTTATTAATAGATACAATAGGTTATTTATAATGCGGTCAATGAAGAAACTAAAAGAGGAGAGAAAACAGAGAGCGACACGGAAATGAAACAACCCGATGCAGTACTGCAAGCAATATTGGGAAATGATGTTTAAAACAGTGAACGGTCAAACGATAGAGCGGAATATGTTAGAGGTGCACTGTTGATCATCAACGAGAAGTTGCTAATAAAGAGTGTCTAAACCGATAACGAGGTAAGGCGGAATCAACAGCAACGTGGACAAAGAAGGAAAGATAAAACCAGGTAGGTGGAAGAAGACAGGCGCGTTAACGCTAAAAGATAAAAAGTTCACAATTGAAACTTTAAATGAAATTTTTGAAGTCGGTAGAAGTTGCTGCGTCAATGAACCGTCCATTAAGAGCTGCATCATGAAGCAAACCGTGACTCTTTTATTTCATTCTATGTCAACATGGATTAAAATCCAAAAGAAATCGTATAACTGATTTTCATGACCGTACACACGGCCCTTGCAGGAAAAGTTTAAACATTCGTCAGAAGAAATTTCAAAAGCTCCCTCTCCGAGCAAATTACTGAATTTCAGGAGCATAAATTTTTAATGTCTTGTTTTTTTTTTTTAACCTATCGTTAAGACATTTGACTTAAATTAATCGACCGTGTAATATAATTAATTTCCAATTTCCAATTTGCCATCTCAGAAAAGTCAAATCTAAAATCATCGCGCAATGAACATTTTCAAAATACTCCTTATGTGATTTAAAAAGTAGAAAAAAAAAAAAAAACTCTTTCGTAATTGTCAATCATAAAAAAACGACTTTTTTTTTGATGTTTCATTTTTTTTTTTTTTTTCATTTTTCAGTCCGACTCCAAATTGACCAATATTACGCGAAAAACATTCTCAACGTTTAAATTTTTTCTGGATAGAATGGCTTTCTGTTAAATTTCTTTAAAAGTTCTGGATTGCACCGCACTGCAGGCGTGAGTTCGGAAAATTAATATCTATCGAATTACGCTGCTCTTAGTCTAATCTGTTCTCCGCGGTGCCCTCTTCACCCAGAAGATTCTCCGTGTGATATCAATCACGTCTTCTTCGAATGTTCTTCACTTTCTTCAGAATCGCTTTTATTCTCAGCTTTTTGATCTTCCTACTCCATACGATGACTCCTATTATGTTCTCTCATTTCCTTCTATATCAATTGTTCCTATTCTAGCTCTTTCGTTCATTCTATCTCGCATCAGATTAAAATTTGATTATGCTCCTTTTGAGCTATTACTTAGATTTTCCTTGGTTGGTTGGGCTGTTGCTCTTCGTTAGTGTACTCCGATAAAAAAAGAACAATAAATAAATAAAATAAAAAAAAAAAACCCCTGTTGTAGCTTAACTTTATATTAACATTTGCGACTATATAAAAATTCTTGATAAAATAACTAGCATCTCGCTCGTTATTAGTATTGTTTTGTCTTCTTTTTTAGACTGAAATCATTCGAACAACAACACACGTGTTTATTGTAATTCCTTCGGCGATCGGAATTCTGGTCGTGACTATGTATACCGTTTTCTGATCGTCGCGAAATCCGAAATAAAATATAGTCGTTCAGCCTTTAAGGAGAGCAAAAAAGAGGTAAAGGTAAAAAGAAAAGAGAGAGAAAAAGACCATAGAACATTAAGGTAAATTATTCTAAATGGACTGACAGGTCTCGTGTAAGTAAATAAGTAGAACTTTTTTTTGTTTTTGCTGTCCATCCGGAAAGCGAGCGAAGTTTTAATTTATTTACTTTTGCATAAAAAACAGTTTGAAATATCGTAACTTTTCACTCAAATCATCCTTTGACGAGGAACTTTAAAAGATTTTTCATTTGTTTTCCCGTTGAAAATCTTTAAAACCTGTTCGAAATATGATTTCCTTATTTGTTTGTAAACTAATTTTCAGTATGAACGTTATCAGGACAATATTTAAACGAATAAACTGCAAAGAAAAACCTAATTTCTCGCCCAATTTTGGGTCATAATGACATACGTGTAAAAGCAAAAAAAAAAGGAACATACTAAATCGAATAATTCATTCGCCAGAGTTCGCTTCAGCCGGGTACAAAATATCTTCTCGCGGTCAATTTTTTTCTTTTTCCGACGATGACCGGGGCGGTGTATGTACAAACACGGATTACAAACGAAGAACCGATTAAGATACCTTTGAAGTTCAACGGAGGAGAAGACGTGAACGTGCAGAAATATCGATCACCTATGAATACGAGTTCGTTAGGAAAAAGTGTGTATGGACGCACCGGAATAATAGGGAATAATAATGACATTTCTAGTACCTCATTACTAATTTCATTCGACCTCGTCTGTATCCGCATTATAATAGCCGATTTCGTCCTTATTATCCGCTATCCACAATAGCCTATTTCTCATTTTTATCATCTACACAATAACCGGGGCTCACTCTTATCACTGACATGCACCTTGTAATGGCCGATTTCGTTCTTATTGTTCCTCATCTACAATAGCCTATTTCTCATTTTTATCATCTACACGAAATAACACTAGTTCACTCTTATCACTGACATGCGTATTATATGCCGGCGCAAGAAAAGTTCGTACAATGCGTAATCCAACATTACCCATTAATTACGCTACCGCTACGCACGGCATTTACACAGAAACTGAGTAATTACATTTTGTTAAAATGTCAACGACGCCATTTTCACTGTACAATTACTCTTCTGTTCTCGTTATTTTACATTCTCCCTATACCGAATTTTCTTCTAATCTATATCTAAATAAAGCCACAACGTTTGAAACAATCGTCGCCGTAATCATCACTGTACACAAGGAATGCGAATATTACGAAAGAGTGAAATATTTTTTGGCTTTTTTTACACACTTCATGGACGCTGGTTTTGTTTTGTAATTTAAATATTTATCGGAGTAATTGTTACGACCGCTCCTACTCTTATTAGTACCGTTTGGTAACTTTAACTTCACAATCCCCAAGCCCTGCTATGGGTATGGGACTTACTTACTTTTTTTTGGGGGGGGGGGCTTGTATAACCTATCGGCCATTATATTAGAGCAAGGTTAAATTTCAATTTACGTTACGACAAAATGTTTGCTAATTACACTTATAATGGCTGATTAAGCAGCGCCCACATGTCGTCGGAATTTTAAGGATTTCTTTACAACTAGAGTACAACGTTTCAAACATCGATGTTGCATATCGAATCGTTTTTTACACCGAATCCAAATATAAGCATCTAAACAGCGGTATGTTTTATTCATTGTATGGCATGCAAACTTTTATCTGCATAAAACCGTGCTGTCTATTTGATATTTTCTTCTTCAGATTAGATAATAGTTTTTTGAACATACGCTATCAAATCGATCCTAGCGCGAATTACACCTATCGGTTCATTGTAGCAATCTGTGTCTGTCACCTGCTAAATGTATTCTGAAGCCCCATTTATAGAACAGTCTGAATTTAATATTTATCTTTCTTAACTCTGACGTATTTATTCGATAATTCTTACCGTTCCGCCGAGTCTTTCTAATTCTTCCGGAATTTCGGAGCTTTCAGTATCTCACTTCCGCGTACAATTTTACGATATGTCCTTCTTATAAAGTGTCGATGTTGTATATAATAAATCTCGACCGTTTATTTGGCGCGATTCGTCACTTTATATCATTTCGTAATCGTACGAAAAACATTATCGTGTAATAATTAAACGCGATAGTTTAAACATAACTGATTTTTTTTAAGTACTGGTCGAATTTTCGTCTGACACAGACGTAGTGAATTTCGAACTTTTTTTCATTCCTTTTACATTTCTGCCTCGTCTACTAATTATCTGAATGCAACATTTTAGATTGCACAATGTGCCAGAATTTGAGAACGACATCATTGTCTCTAACCAACTGAGCTGTAATTAAATTTTCGGTAAACTCTGTAAAGACTTTGTATAATTTTTCACATTCCGAAAAACACAAAAAAATATATTTTTCATAATAAGAAAATTTCCTCCAAAAAAAAAAAAAAAAAAACGAAAAACCAAGTTAACTCATTAATTTCCTGCAGCGCGATGCAGAAATTTTCAATTCGATTAAATGACTTTGCCGCATGACCTGCGCTCGGGGTTAAAGGTCTTTGATGAAATTTGAAAAAATTCAACGTAACTCGAATTTGGAAAGATTTCAATGATTTCCATTACGTAAAAATCGCATCGAGCGATCTTGTCTCGATTTTAAAGCTGTTTTGCAAATCATTTAAAGAAAAACTTTTGGCTACATTCGCCGGATGGTACACCTAAAATGAGAGAATGTCGAATAAATTCGGATCACATCGGGATAAAATACAAATGATTACCGCGGAAAAGTGAGTAGAAAATCCGAACCTATCTCTTATCAACTAATGTATTACCGCAAGTAGTAGGTTCGGAAGAATACGTGTAATCCGTATCCTACAGCGGAGTTGATGATGGAACTTTGACTGCAATTCTATGTGCGTATCCACAACTCCAAGATGTGGAGGTTCCGAACACGGTTATTAACCTTGAATGGAGCTATCCAATTTTCCTTTTTTCCGGCTACTGTCTTCCTGCTAGCAATTTTCGTAAAAAAAAAAAAAAGGGGCAAAGTATTTGAACTATTTAGACGTATTTCTTTTCTTCACTCGTTATACTTGGTACTTATTAAACACGCTTGCATTTATGATAATTTAGGTAGAGTCGCCCTGATTGATTTTAAAAAGATAATGAAAGATAAAGTTGTCCGATTTTATAAATTTTAGTCGCATTTTGTTTTCGTTTAAGATATTAGCCGCTGACTTAAGTTCCTTCATTAAACGTTAAAAGAAAACAGGAGCAATAGCGATTAAAAAGAAAAGAAGCGCGCTGACCAATAATAAAACGCAAACGCCGATAAATAATTTACTGCCACATGAGCCATCTATGCAGTTTTCTTGTTTAAATTGACCGAATGTAGCCGATCATCGGTAAGAGTACGCTGCATCGACAACTAGTGCAAAACTGTGTCCTGTGTACGTAGTAATACAGGATGGTCTCCATATTTCGATGGATATGTATCTGGGATGCAGTTCCTGGAATCTGCGATTCAATTCTGAATCTGTATCCAAAAAAGAAAACAAAACAAAAAACGGACGTACTCGTCCTTATTAGCGAGAGTTCAAAAAGTAAACAAATACAGGATATTGGCCGATACTGTGAAATATTTATGGATGCATGCGAATGCAGGACTGTCACATCACGCGTGTCCACCTGTTCTACTCGCCGACAGGGAAAAGATCCGCTTTTAGTGGGAACGTATGGAACGCTTATTTATTATAAATTCGGAAATACCGGCATAACGGACAGGATTATAATAGCCTGTACTGCTAATTCAGAGGCAATAATTTAAGATTTTAAATAGAACAACTTCAGCTTGCGATTAGATTCTGAGCAAGTATCATTTCACCTGTCCAGAACATTTGCACACGGCGATATCGTAGATTATTATTTGGAAAAAAAAAACATTTTAAATACTAACGTGCTAACATTACCGCGAAATTCTCAAAAAAGATCAATAATATTACTGAATAATCCTAATTTAAGTAATCAGTACGAACTATTTAGATTCCGAATTTCGTCATAATCACTCTATTCCTTAACGAAGAGTATTCCTTAACGGAAATTATTCCTTAACGGAGATTATTCCTTAATGAAGAGTATTCCTTAATGGAGAGTATTCCTTAATGGAGAGTATTCCTTAATGGAGAGAGTTAGACTTCTATTCCTTAATGCGGTTTGTTATAGAGAAAGAATTCACAACACTTCGGAAGAACTACTTTTTCGAACGCAACCTAGTTTTTAATTAATGATGTCGACTTTAGAATGTAGCGAAAAACGGTATTAATACGGGCGGTTGTGAGGTGTTTTTATTCGCGGCTTCCGTCATCGGCTGATCTGCATAAAGGGATTACATTCCATACAACCGGCTAGAACTCTCTCTATTTGTGAACTTATTCGGCTCCGTTCTCGGTTAAAAGTATAATGGTCTGTGTGGTAACAACAAAGGGGTTATTGCCGTATCGGTTGAAAGGAATTTTCTGACTCTTTGTCACAGAGAAAGAGAAAGAGAGAGAGAGTGAGCGAAAGAGAGAGTGAGCGAAAGAGAGAAAGGCAGAGCTCCGAGTATACGTGTGTGATCGGTAATAAACATGGGCGTGAAATAGACAAACAGATGTTTACAGACTTGCCGGAGCAAAGCAGATATACAAGATAATGCTTTTATATCATCGCTGGATCGGCTGACTGAAAAGAGAACGTAGCCGAAGAACAAATAATACATTAAAAACTGTTTATATATTGTAGCCGCATATGTAATCCGCCCGCCATTAACAACCCCGCAGGTATCTGCATGCGCGTTTACAATTCTAGATGGTTTTTTGTTTCTTTCAAACATAAAATCGAACTGCTACGTAAAAATGTTGCTTGCTTTTTCACCTCGGCAGCTGGAACACTAAAGTTAACTTTTGGAATTTGATCGAAAATTGCACTTTCCGCCGTGCATTTACATCGAGCATAATCTCAGTCGAAACGGAAAACATGAAATCAAACAAATGTTTTCTTTACTGCTTAATGCTTTAAAATAACGAAAATCGAAACATCTCTCTTTCAATCCATCTCGCCACTATGATAACACGGCTTTCTTAAAAGCTTTCTATTTTTCAGATCTTTTATTTTTTCCGACTCAAACTTTATAGTTATTTAAAATACACTGTGAAATTTATACCCCTTGGATAATGATGAAATAACATACACTTGACAGGGCGTTGGGTATCGTTTAAGGTTCGCAATGTACTTAAGAATCTGATACTTCTTTCGTACTTGTGATCTTTACTTTTCCAGATTTCGTTGGTACTGCCAATATTCAATTACCGATTAGGTATAATAAACCTGGGAGCCGCTCGGATCCGGCAACTCCCGAAAACCAGTGATACTTCCGGCTTAGTAGCCGAGCACCTTAACTACTACGCTACATACCTTCGACTATAAAATCTCACGTAAACATTAATTCCTATTTCATTTTTACGAGCAAGAAATTACAAAGCACAAATCGGTATATTTGCAAAAATAAACTGATGTTAAAAGATTTCAATTATACACACTGATGTTTTTGTTTTTATCTAAGCATTCCGTACAGCCGATTGGGCTATCGATGAATTCCGCTAAATAACTGAAAAAATGACCATGTTCGCTGATAAACCGGCTAATAGCGGAAATCGGTTTGAACGTTTTTCAACTTTGAAGTTTAGCTTACGCGTTCCGGAAAAAGTGATATGTTGTTGTTGCTTTTTAATGCAATTCTTGCCATTTTACTAAGGTCTCTTCTTCCTCCTGAAGGATACTATTTTTTGCTATGCTGGACCATTCCTTCCCATTTTTTCTAAAATTTTTTTGATTCTTCTTAATCCGTTTTTCTATTTTAAGATTAAGAGGAGGAATCCCAGCGATACACCAAGCTGACTGATGCGATATTGTCCTATATGCGGAGATTATTCCTAGAAGTTTTTTCCTTTGTAGTTTTAATAATTCAGCTATCCTATTTAGATTTCTAATGAATATTCAATTATTATTGTAAAATATCACACTCTATTTGGAATATTGTAGCCGTAGGTGTTCCCGTATAAAGCCAAAAAGCGGTTATATCTTTTAGTAATTTTATTTTCATAAATAATATAAATCTTTACAGTAAAGTTCTATTATTACACTAAGATGATATTTAATATATTTCTCAATTTTAATTTGTTTATTATTAACTTTGACTTGCTGTTTAATTTTACGTTCAAAGTTGTCTTTACAGTCCCCTTATGTTTTCGAGTAACTCTAATGGAGTCTCAGATTCATTGAATTATCAACGGATTCAACCTCCTTTTGCAACCTTTTTTATATTTTATTCGTGAGTTTAAGGTCATCTGTTGTATTTAATCATGTAGCCAGAGCAACATCATCAGCATTACTAACAGCTCGAACATGTGGATAGGAATTTATTTTATTTTATTTTATTTTTTGCAGAAATAAATATTGAATAGAATAGGCCTACTCCCCTGGAGTACTCCAGCCTTCAATTTATGTTGAAGGACAGAGTTTTTTTCCGTAATATAATTTATAGTTTTATTTTTTAAATAAGCAGCAATCAGCTGTATTAGATAATCATTAAAATTTTATTTTTTTTTCATTACACTAAGAATAATTGCAGACCATTTTATCATGTGTAAAAAACCACTAGAGGTATCGGAAACTAAGTAATAGTATAAAATTATAGTTAATTTTGAACTCTTTTAAAATGTTATAGTACATCTGTAGAGTGTGACCCTTCTTGTGGGCAAAAAGCTGATTTGGATGATATATTTTGCGGATTAAAATTTCTCCGTTTACATAGTGAATTTAATATTCTTTCAAAATATTTTTCCGTAGTGGGCAGAAAAATGATTAGTCTGTAGGCGTTAAGATTCGTTCTTGGTCTGTTAAATAGCACAAGTTTACTACCGTTTTTGCAAACTTCAGGAAATATTAAATTATCAATGCAAGCCTGATGTATTTTTAACAATAGCTCCGGATGTATTCCGTTAATTAGTGTTCTATCAATCTATTAGGCATTTTATCCAACCCGTTAGCTTTTTTACTTTTAAGTTTACGATTATTTTGTCTAAAAGTTCATGAGTGTTACGAACCAGCTATGAAATTCTCCATATTCGCTCCTATCATAATATACAAAGCAATAATACGGACCCGCGTAGAATATGCAGGCTCAATATTAAATTTAAACAATACAAAAATTAAAAAAACTACAAATTATCCAAAACAACGCCCTTCTGCTTAGGGTCTATTAAATCTACGCCAGTTTACGTAGTCAATGCTGAATGCGCAGAACCTGCAGTTAAATTTCTTCTTAAACATTCTACAGACAAATTTTACATAAAAAAAAAATAAAGAGTATTGCTTTCATCCAATAAATAAACAAATACCGCCATCTTGGACAGCTTAAAAAATCGGGATTACTGGAGGTTTACCACAACTCCTCCAATACTTACTAGTTTTAATAATTGCTCTCTCTCTGAATTAAAGATTTACAAAAACATTAAACCGGCGCCATATTGGATGGATTTTTTCCGGAATCATTTTACTGTACACAAATTGAATTAGATACTAAAGAATTTGTCAAACTAACCAACCGATTTCAAATCGCAACAGTTTCATAATGAATGACGTGTATTAAAATTTCTCGGTTCAATGATTACAAAATCCTCTATACCGATGGATCCTTTGATCTGGGGCAAGATAGATATACAGCAGCTTTTTATTATTCCAGCCGGGAGTTTTTTAAAACTTTTCGGTTGACATATGCTGGATCTTTTTTTACAGGGGAATTATTTGCTGTATATTAAAAAGTCTAGAATATATTCTAAAAAGTTTATCGGGCAAAAAATATTAATTCTAACGGACTCTCTAGCCGTATCGTACAAAATATCACCAAGAAAATGTCAAATATTCGATAATGCCTTATAAGAAGACAAGTATACAACAGGCAGGCACGGAAGTAGTGCTAAAATGGATTCCGTCGCACTGCGGTATTAAAGGAAATGAAATAGTAGACAGAATAGCCTTGAATCGCAGTAGGTAAAACAATTGTGCAGAAACTAAATTGCAGTGGGGTTTCTTACCGGCAATTAGAGAACACATTATAATAACGTAGGGGAACGTCGAGTATCAACAGAGTAGTAATCAAAAAGGGAAAGATTATTCAAGAATACAAAACTATGTCATGATATCGCTTGGTTTAAAGAAACGAATAACTTTGGAAGAGACTTTATAGTAACGAAAACGAGAGATCGAGAACAATAACAACAAAACCCCCGTTTACTGGGCAAAAATTAATGTAATCAACGACAGTACATGCAAAAGTTGTAGAACATACAATAGATATCATTTTATTTGGCAAAAGTTTACGAGCAGGGTGATAGGGACAAACTTAGAGCAGAAATCCTGTGTCAGAACTGCATACCTTTCCAGTTTCAGTAACAGTGGCAGATCCAACGTCGAATTTAGTTTCATTAGTGTATAAATTTATAAAATAGCGCAACATAGAAATATAGAAATAATAAAGTTCTATAAAATACCCTATACAAGGTTAAGTAAAAGAAAAAACTGACTAAACGCCGAAGGCTAAGCTAAAAAAAAAAAGGAAAAAAAAAGCATTCATACTTATCGATATTATCATCAGCATCCGGGAAAAAGTGTTCTCATAATTAAATTTATTTTGTCAGTAAGATCACATATTTCGACGTAATCCCATACCCTTTAGTGAGGGAATATAAAGTTTCTTATACTTATTCGTAGTAATTTATTTTTCATGTGAAATTTCAATTTTATATTTTTTCTTAAGAGCTTTTTTAATATGTGACCTTGATTGTACAGAGCGTTTTTAGTATAATTATTTCCTTATTTGTATAGAGCTTGAGATTTCCTTTTCATTTTTCTAATTAATGGAGCTTATAGAGATATAGATAGTGCTAAAGTCGAATCTACTCATTCTGGTTTATTAGTTTCTTCAGAATCTGTGACAAATCTTTCTCCTTTTTCCCCCATTTTATATAAGTTTACGGGTTCCACAAGGCATACTGCGCGTTTGTGCGTGTCCAATACTTTTATCGTTGTTTATTCGTAAATAATATTTAATTTACATTATAAACAGGACATTCAATTTGTACAAAATTCTTGAATATTGTGGTTTGAATTAATTAGGATTTCTGAAGTAATTCTTTATTTTAATTTATCGTAGTTCATTAAATTGACTAGTAGAGTAGCATGCAGTAATTCATATTTAAAGTTTATTGATGAGTGTGGGGAAGTGTGTTATCGACTACATTAATTTCTGACATTTTATTTATAATTCATTGAGATTGCTATAACTAGACCTATTACACTTTCTCTCCGTTATGATTTTTAAATGTTTTTTAATATTGTAAGGATTTTGTAGTTTTAAAACTAAATAGAAACATTTCTGAATTCACCGGTCCGTGTTTTTTTGTTTTTTTTTTTTGTATGTGTTTATGAGTGATTGTTTCATACACTGATAAAAACACACATTAAAATCTCCTATTAATAGATATTGATTATTTTTATGCGCATTCCAAGGTATTTTGTAAGATTTTTAGTTTAGATTCTACTTGTTCATTTTTGAGAAACGCAGCAAAGTAATCACGATGTTTGAATGTGCCAAGTGAGAAAGTTACAGGAGAAAGTTTGAAATTAGTAACGAAATGAATAACTTACACTTCTTATTAAAAATGAATTTCGAAACATTGTTTAATCAATATTCATATTCTTAAAGTCCGCGCTAAATCTAATAATAAATAAAAATAATTACGTCGAAGCTAACTTTAGTAATAAACTAGGTGAATTCAATTTAAATTATCAAATTTTAACTTTTGAATTATGGCTGATAATCGGAAGCACAGTGTGCGGGTTCTGAAAAAAATAAATACCACGATGTTATACTCTTTTTTTTCTTGCGTATCGAATAGGAGAAGTGAAAAATCGAGATAATAAAGTTAGTCTAACGTGCAATGTGGACACTGAATGTTTAGTGAAACTCAAAAAATGTCCACTTTCAGCTGATAAATTTTCACGGGTAGTGTATCGTGCAAAGGTGCGACAGCGCTGATTATATTCGACGGTGATGTTGACCGTTAAATATGCTGTGTACCTGGTGATCGAGCCTTAATCGGCATTTTTAAGTATGATTCTATAAATTTACCGCTACACGGATTTCGAAATTTATTTCATCGCGAAACAGCAAATTTTTCATTTAACACGGTAAATTAGCCAAATTAAAAACCCGAAATAAAAAAGCTTCTTAACCTAGAAATATTATGACGAATCAGCGTGCATTCTCATATTAAGTTTTATTGTTTTTCGGCGAAATGTTTACAACATGTGATTTTACCTGAGAGGAATATGATAAAAATTGTCAATAATATTTTATTGATAATTTGTTTCTACTTATCGTTTAAACACGTTGGTTGCCTCTCGTTTAAAATCACTCGTTTCGCAGAATTTTCCCGACGATAAGACTCCGACTAATCGGTTTAACCGAGTCTCTAAAAATCTCTAACTCGTGAATTTCATCGAAATCGTTACAGTCGTTTCCGAGAATTACCTCGTTTATTTACAATTATTTCCCGTATTATATAATATACGACGTATCCTACATTTTATTTGACTAAATTAGCGGAGAAACGTAATTATTATCGTTCGTAATTAAACATGCGATAATTTACCATATTATTACCTTATAGCATTCGATATTGAAGCGGAAAAGAGCATTCCTTTTTTTTTTTAAATAGCAGCTTTTAACGCAGTCCTCTACTATTGTGTTTAGTTTTTTTTCTTGTTTTTTTTTAAATAACTTTTGATCACCACTGTATCGATAATTTAACAACACTTTGTCGGATAATTTCATTTCCGATACAAATTCCGAAATATGCGAAATAAGTGTAGCAGCGTCATCAGTTAATAATGACTATGATAAAAACAGAGGTAGACTAATTAATTATAACAATTCTAGTCCGAAGGAATTTCTTGGAAATGCGCAATGACACCCTCACTGAAAATATTCATGATGTAATAGTTTAAACAACCATTCACAGAATGTTAATTTTCGGCTTTCGAAGTTTTTTGTTTAAATTGTACTCGAACACGGCAATTACACGGTGACGAAGGAAGAAATCGACTAATCAGAATGTGCGAATAGTGAAAAAAAATCACCGATTCCCAATCAGCTTTTCATGTTTCAGTAAATAACAAGTTAACGATGAGCGCGAGGTTTGCGCAATCTGAAAATCACACACACACTCTTTGAAATCGCAGCGGACGATATCGAAATGTAATTTCGCTGTTCGAGTACAGCGCTGCTCCACAAGTTCTTGAGAAATTTTAAAACGTTCTTTTTTCTCACGTATCGTCGCAAGAATGATAACGACGGATCATAATATATTCAACGCAGATGTACCTTTATCCAGTATAACTCTGTATATTACACCTTAAAATAAATTGATAAATTTTAATCTAGGCACATAATTATCCAAATGAACATTATAAATTACCGCACTGTCAAGTACCATTCAAGAAACGAATTATCTAGTTCGTATTTCTCTGCACTTACATTTCATATGTTCGTAATAATATCATTAGCAGATCTGTTAATATTGTCTCTGCTATTTTATTAATTATCACTCCTTTTCACCTTATTCCTTCTGATACGCTTCTACGAAATCCTCTCTGTATTCATACTTTTTACTTTCAGTTTTCGGAATATTCTATTATTTATGTTCTAATAATGTATATTAATGTTAAAATACACTAATATTTCGGAAATTCTAATTAAATTTGTATAAGGTAATTTTAAACATCTGTTGTGAACTAATGTTCTTTTTTCCCGTATCATTTGAAATTCTATATTTCACTATAGTAATAAAATTTTAACAACTTTATGTAATATATTGCAGATATATATATATATATATGTAGTGCAACAAATGTTTTTTTCTTTTTCGTGTTCTTTCCACAATAATGTATTTATATCGTTATCACCAAATAGTTAAATATTCTCAATTATTTTGCGTCCATCGCAAAACTCATCTATGTTGTTTTAGTTTAGGGAATTAAAATGTTCCCCTTTGTAGTTTCATTTCTAAAATTATATTCAATTGGATTAATTTTAAATACACATTTTCTTCCGTTAGGGGAATGCCAGACGCAAAATGAAAAATATCAGCCATTCTGAGGTTGTGTCTGAAAACGTCTAAATAAAAAATCAAAAAAACCGGTTCCATGTCCCACTATTCGAATCTCTTGAGAATTGAAAAAGTACACTAATCACACTTGCTTCTTTTTTTTAGTAATTTGTAGATATTTCGTATTATTGCGTAATAAACAAATGAGGCCAATCAAAAATTTAGCCAGCATTAGTTAAACAAAAAAAAAAAAAAAAATAGGAAAAGTTAAAAAGTAGTAAACCTTTACGTAAATCTCGGTTAAAATATATTACTTAGCCCGCTAACAAACGTATAATAACGGGGGGGGGGGGGGGGGGGGGGGGGGGGAACAAAACAAAACAAAACAAAAAAAGTCAAAAAAACATGGTGACAAAATAAGGTTTAATTTTTCCACTATTGCTAATTTCAAATCAAATGTAGTAGCTGCCGAGTTGTTTTTTTTGTAGTTTAGCATGCTAATTTGTAATTTATATCGTAAAAACAGCTGGGGGGTCCGCTCCGCACGTGAGCCGAAATCAAGGGCAGAAACGTAGCGGCCAAAAGCTGTCACAGTAGAAAGCTGGCGAATAGAACGAGTAGTCATTAAATAACATTTAATTAGGTTAAAAACAAACCTTTTTTCCCTAACCGCATTTACGAGCTTCATATGAGATGTGTGTTAATCATGCAGAATACTTTCGACGACTCTTGCAAAAGTCTATTCTGTTTGTCGTGGGGACTTATAAAGTACGGCACTAGAGTTACATGAGCTCGTAAATTTTCGTTACAAACGTTGTTGTTTTTTTTTGGCTTCGTGCGCTGATCTTTCGACAATTGGTGTTAAAATGGTATGCCGGTCTCGACAGGTCGTTATTTTTAACGGAGTCCGCTTAATTTTCTTTTTCCCTATGATCCAAGACTCGCTTTGCGTATAAGAGCCTCTCTCCATCGTAAAAATTGATTTTCGACAAAATTAAAAATATCGATTAAATTTCGATTTATCGTTTCTTCTCCTGTTGGATGGTCAGTCAATAATTCGAAAGCTGTTGTATCACTTTGATGTGCAAAGCTTTTACCGATCAGTGTTTTACTACTTACATCTTATTATTTGCGAGTACATTTGGTTTAGACCGG